>CM042179.1:23610620-23618120 GCA_023376005.1 Doryteuthis pealeii
ACATATATGCCCGCCTAAATTCATTAATTATTAACTAATTAATTTTCAAAATTAGGTATGACTTCAATTAAGCACATATCCTCCAAAAATTGTCGGCTTAAAGCCATATAAAAAATAAACACATTTGATTGTTTACTTAACCTCGTATATATATATAAGGGTATGAAAATATGCAATATTGTTAAACTGAAAATATTTTATATCATTTTCATAGCTAATATTGAACAATATTTCGATTTATAAAAAATCATCATCAGAGCATGTTTTTAATCCAGACTCAATAAGAGAGAAGCAGAAATAATTTAAATTCAAGCCGGAAGCATTGTTTTTCCAAAAAGCGTGTAAGCTATGTGATCGCTTCGTCTTTGTACATCCGCTGCGTGTTTCGCAAACATCATGAATATGTTGCTACATTGTATTTCTTCAATGTAACAGTTTTTGAAAGAAAAAAAAATATTTCAAATTCAAGAAGAGAAAAATTCTCTTTTTCAAAAAAGAAGAGTTTTTACCTGTTCATGGTCAGTTAGTAACGGATTTTTTTCAGAAAAGAAATGTTTATTTAATTACTTTTTTTAAAAATGTGGATGTATATATATATATAAATATATATATATATATATATATATAAGGTATCCAAATGACTGATAGTAAGGAATGATTCCACCTGGGATCCTCAAAATCTCACTGTATAACCATACTGTATGCTGTTGTAGGTGCAAACATATATTCATACAATGATTTTTATAAATCCCTAAAGAGAGCTCAATGTATAATAATCAATAAATTAGATTAAATACAGAGCAATATTTAACTTTCAAAGAAAGAAAAAACTTAACAAACCGTCATTCTGTAATAAATTTATTTCTTAAGGATTTTTTAAAAAAATTTTTACAAAATTTTTAAAAGCCTTTTGAGTTTCTGGTCAAAATAAATTTATTACGGAATGATAGTTTGTTAAGTTTTTTCTTTCTTTGAAAGTTATATATATATATATTATATTAATATTTATATTTTTGCTTGAAAGGCAAGTACAATGCGCATATCGCATAAAATTCGATAATTATAGAAGATAATAATGACAAGTGAATTTCGCAAAGAATTATTTGGTGTGTAGAACATCGTACAGACTGTTTCAACTTTATTAAGTCTCATCAGCGATTTCCCTCCATTTTTTTCTTTTTTTGTGGCCTTTTTAAAGCTCTAATATATATATACAGAGACACACACACAACTCCTCCTCCAGGAGCAGGATGTAGCACAAGGTCAATTTTTTAGTGGGGTAAACTGAATTGAATTCAGTTTTCTATCTGGACTTATGGCTTTACCAGCCCAGAATTAATATCTAAATGGAAAAAAATGGATAATGCCTTTTTCCAAGGACATCAGTCCAAAGGGAAATGCATACAGGCTCAACCAGGATTTGAACCAGTTCACTGATTTTATTTACTACTACAATAGTTGTTATGCTAAGACTATCAATATATATATATATTATATATATATATATATATATATATATATTATATATGTGTGTGTGTGTGTGTGTGTGTAAAAATGGAAATTGGTAATGAATCTGAACAATATGAGGAAGAATGAATAAAGAAAAGAAAGAACAGAATGGATAATGATAAAGATGGAATTAAGTCGAGACTTCGATAGTCATTGGGTCAGAGGTTATACCTCGTTCTCGCGCGGTCTGCTTCATATAGTTACTGTCAGAGTTCAGTTTGTTATGTAACCGAGCTATATAATGCTATCTCCGAGCTCGAGAGATCGTTAGTACGTATAATATCTTCTCTGCTCGCTCTGCTCGCGTCAGTCCAAGTTTTGAGACCGATACATAAGTAACGCACCTCTCTAACACGCAGATTGTTAGGTATATTCCAGGTTAGGCTCGATTGCAAGTTACTGGATATCGAGGATCTCCAGCGAGTCGTGTGATATACTCTCTCACTTTGTATATATATATACTAGTTCGTAGACCGTACAGATTGTGTCTGGCGGTGCCCTTACGCAGGTTACTCTTGTCGGTCTGGTATTCGTTCATTTATGAGAATGACTATATCGACCCTCAGTGTATGTCGGCTCTGGGTACTGACTCTTGTTAGTTCTGCTTTTTCACTCCCGCAGGTATGTGTGGTGTGTTATGACGTGGCGTAGATTGTAGACAGGGTTAGCAAGATCTGTTCTGTCGACGCAGTCGCTCATCCTATGTTTTGAAATAGTCTAGCGGCGTCGAGCCGTCTGTCATATGAACAGGATACTGAGTTGTGTCTGGTGTGTGACTCGGAGTAGGACGAATTAAGAAGACTCGCACTCTGAAGTGCGTGCTAGATTGTGCTAATCGAGCAGCGGCTGATATATATGATATTAGTGTAGTAGATTGATTCTCGTGGATCCTCATCATTACGTATCTGTCTGAACGCACCGAGGTGGCCCTTAAGGACGCACGCTCGTATATACAGGTCTGAGGCAACTAGTCAGAACACTTGTACGCTGACTATTTCGCTAGGTGGTCGTGTCATCGTATATATTCGAAGAATGCGCATAGGTGTATTCGAGGGAATGTAGAGTGTCGCAGTACTTCAAGGTAGGAGTGAGATATGTTAATAGTGGAGTGGCTATATATATTTACTGGTAGGGAGATAATATTACCACTTAAGTTATAGCATTAGGTGAGAATAATACGACCACTGAGGTTAGGTGTCGCCGCACCATACACTCGGAGTCGACAGGTGTAGACGTGTTAGTCACCGTGGATTAACTGCTGCAGCTATTATATTGGTGCACCTGGAGAGCGACTCTACGGTAGATATCAAGGAGGATTTCATGTTGGGATAGAGTGTAGTATAGAGCAGCTCGTCGGATAAGGCTTGCCTTTTGATAAACAGCTCAGGTTAGTAGTGTGGAGTAGAGTATACGTGGTTTCAAGGGGACCAAGAGTCATGCACGCGCGCTACGGTCACTATATTCACTTTGGATTGCTGACCACGAGTGGATAAGAGAGCCGAGCAGTTATATGGTTAGACAAAAGAGCCCTTGATAACAATATGACTCTACGACCTGTATCGACGACAGGGAGAAGTGAAGCTCTACTCGCACTCACTCGGATGACTTCATCGTATCTGTGTCGACATGAGAGCGATGAGTAGGATAGGTTGAGCTTTGGAATGACGTTTTTTGAGACGGACAGACGCGATGTGTGCGGAGCGGTGTCATCGCTGCTGTCTCTCTGTGTTCCTATATATGTGTAGCTAGTAGAACGTGGGAATTAAAGTGAGAAGTGATACTCAGTGGCTGTCGAGGCGTGATTATGATGAGCGAGCAGACCGGTCTCATCACGCATTACTCCAATGTCGTTGTCGCCATCTTGGAAGCATAGCGCTCAGCATGGAGTGAGGCTATATGATACTCGCGCATCGATTATCGCCGGTTTATGTATATATGACGCGCATGGGTCCAGATTCGCCCACTCTCAGGATGAGCAAGATCTGATCTGTGGCATACTCCATATGTAGTCTCATCTTTAGCACATCTATAACTCATAGGATGAACGCTATGTATTAGTATAAGTGTGCCCGGAAGGTGTCCTTTTACTGACAGGCGCTTAGTGCTAGTCCCTGCTAGGCAGGGTCCGTGTACGTCTACGTGCTACGGAGACTAACAGAGGGCTTCGAGCTTTTTAGCCTATTAGATATATATATAGGACGCTGAACATATTATTTTGTATCGAGCCACAGTACGACATATATCAGATCCTAGGAGCTATATATGTGGCGGAGCGTATTCTATGTATACTATATGCTGCTCACTCTCCACTCTCATTTCAGTTGTAGCGAGATACAGCACTCACCTCACCTAATCACTGGAAATTGCAATGACATGGATAAGTGATGAACCCATATTAACTGATGAATAAAAATGAAAAGAATGTTTGAAAGTGATGAGCTAGTGGATAAGATTTTTTAGGATTCAGGTCCTCATAAGTTAAGTAGATCTATACTTGATGAGCCTAAATGATGTTAACATTTTCTTTTGGTCTTCTATAATCTTTTGTAACTGTTAAATAGATAATTATTGATTTTATTGTTATTGGATTGACAGTTAGCACTTTTTTTGACCGCAGGCTCATTTACGATTATAGCATAAGAAATGCAAACGCTTATTTCTATATGTTTGCATTATGCATTATGCAAGTGTTCAAGATTTATTTGTAAGCCGCAAGTCTTGAAAAGTGAATATTTTGAAAAGTTGTATGTTAAAGAATAGGTTGTGTACTAGCCAGATTATTAAGTCGTCGCCAGGGTGGCTTAATGTCGGTATCAGCCAGACAGCGAGAGAGTCTATTCCTTTTCACTAATGCTGAGACTAAGAGTTATTTTAGCATCTGAGGTGGAGTGTCACACCTAACCATCAGCTCATGCACGTTTCTGCACATATCCCTGTGCCACTGCATGACGCTGAGTTGGGCGAGGGAGCCGGTACGATACCAAAGGAATCTTGTGGTTCCTGCCGAGGATGCTTACTGTCTGAGCTAAAATGGCGACCGCTCACTCCTTAGGCTACTGTTGCCAGTAGCTTAACCCGGGTGAGTCACCAACGGGGAAGACACTCGTTGTGTATTTGTATTGTTTTGTATGTGCGGTTTGAATTGTGATCGCCACAGATGAGCTCTATTTATTCGATAGTGGATCATGGAGTAGGAGGTATGATTGCGTGGGAGATAGGAATTACAAGGTGCGAAAAGCATCACTATCTCTCTCATTGAGACACACTTCTCAAATATATTTATACTCCTTGTCGTGTTATATCAACTGAGCTAGGTCGCGGAGATATTTTCGTTGGATGTTTAGCGTATTGTTCTGGGTATTAACGCGCGATTAAATAGATAGCAAGCATAGCTCGACACGCTCACACGCACGCACGCTCTCACCTAACAGGATCACTCGTCACTGTTGAGATTGATAGCCTCCTCAATTGCGCGCTCGAGCGGATGAACACGGGTGATGGTAGCACTGTACTCAGCTATGGCTTCCGGCTGTCAGATTGTCTCACGCCCATCTCTCTCGCTTATGCAGCGGAGGAACGTTCGCACGCTCAGAGAATTGAAGGTGCTGCAGATGCGGAGTTTATGCGGAGCCTCGTGGAATCGTAGCAGGGTGGATTCTATAGGAGTTGGGTGAGTGAAATGTGGATGTTATGAGCATATAGTCTAAGTAATATTTGTCGGTTAGGCTGAGTTCGCTCGCGCATCACAGTTTATTATATAATAGACCACCATGGGCTTACGTTCCATTATGGATTGTAACATCAGTAGCTAGGAGTACTCTCCGGCTAGATACATTATTACGCGACAGCCCACGGAAGAGAGGTGGCTCTCGCAGTGTGATATCCGGAATTGGCTCGAGGTAGAGATATATATGTTCAGCCAGCCACCACGATGTGCTGGCGGCTAAACTTGACATAAGTTTAGCCTATAGAAGTGAGCGATCTTGATCGACTACTTAGATACGGCTCGTATCACTGACATAAGAGCTCACACGGAGTCACCCTACCTCTCATAATTAGGCCGCTGACTGAACCTGTACACCACTTGCAGCACTGCGCAGAGCTCATGTGAGTGTGGTGAGAGCCGATCGGCGTCTCTTTTTCACACACACGCTAAGATATAAGTCTGACTGTGACTCGGTGACAGGTTGTGAATTCAGAATTTTCTTCTCCTAGACTGTGTTGCCGCTAACGAAGGTTAGAGCCCAGTCTATCCTACTATTATCCATAGCTGAGAGAGAGTAGTCCGATGGGAAATGGACTCGTTCAAATCCTGGATGTGGTAATTGCATTTCACTTAGCACTAATACCCTTGGAAGGGTATGAATCGCAGCCTTCTCCCTCCGAATGCATATGAGTAAGATAGTAGGCAGACTGGGCTCTTTAACGCTTAGGTTGGCAACGCAGTCTACCGGAGAGAGGAAAACCTGAATTCAAAAACGTGTTTTTGAACTCCGTCTTAAGAAATTGACCTTGTGTCACAACCTTCTCGTGCGGATGGGTTGGTAAATATATATAGGTGGGACCACATGGGCATGAGTTAGGTCATGCTTCTCTCCCTTGAAGAGTGGGATTTCTGTTTTTGGTAAAGTAGATTATTTGCATTCTAGGTGAGGCTAGACCACCTAGAGAAAGACACATCAGTCTGACTTCCCAAACAGTTTTTTGTCTCACTAGTCATATTTCATTCCAAGGATTTTTACTCCTCAGATATAAAGTATGCATATAGGTTTATCGATGTGTATGTTATTGTATATTATGTGTAATGTGCATGGCATATTCATGGTGCATGATATATATAGATAATTATATGATAAGATGATATTAGCACAATCAATACATATAGTATGATGTGTGTTGTTACATATGGTTTATATGGTATGTATTTTATATAAATTGTATATTAATTGGTGTGTGGTTTTGTGTGTATATAACCCACATATATATGCACATCAATACATATAAATGTGTTGTGGTACAGTTGTGTGTGTATATATATGTACAGTATCTTATGTGTTTGGTCCTTTGTGGTGTATGTATAATATATATATCTGTGCGTGGTGCTCTGGCTTGTGTATAGTATATCATACTATATATATACGTCGGCTCAGTACGCCATTGATACCGCTCGCGCTCGCTCGCTCGCTCTCTCTTATGTTCTTGAAGTAATTATAAGTAATCTATTTATAATTATGTTATCATCCTACAACCGTGCACACGCATGGATAGACGTTATTAGGCTAAGGGCGGGTGAGAGGTATAAGTCTGATGAAACATTCACTGGGCTATATCAGGCGCCAAGTAGGAACGAGACATAGGGTAAACGGTCTCAGGAGAAGTACGGCACGTTCGTCACTGACGAAGCTTTTCACAGCGATTTCTAGCTTAGATGAGGTATATGTGTAGACTCGGACACTCAAATCAAGTGACGGTATAGGTATAGGAGTGAGATTCAGGCACTCACAGACGATGATTACATATTGATTATGACTGAGGAGGAGGCAGCAGCATCGAGATCTGCCAATTGCACTTTCCACTACTTATTGGAGAGGAGTGTCTCAGTACTGTATACGAATGCCAATTGTTCGGGGCATGGATTATATTGAGTTATCGCACACGACTCACATGAACGAGGTATAATTTGTCTATGATGGCATACATACATAACGCGGTGTTCGTCGACACTATATCGGGCGCTAGAGCACAGACTGAGGGAACAACTGTATAAGCACTTGTATTCTTCATGGTGTGATATATGTAGACAGATGTATCGAGACGAATCCATATAGAAAGAACGAGTGAGGGGACTATACTCACTCATATGTAACGGCTCACGGTCGGGGAGTAAACGATGATGATGATGTGGCGGGTGAGCACGGTGTATTCAGAAGTATCTGTGAAGCCGAGCCTGATCATGTGAGTAGTAAATTGGATATTTACATGTAATTTGCA
>CM042179.1:23623120-23735620 GCA_023376005.1 Doryteuthis pealeii
TCCTTGCAGAGAATTTCTCTTGGGATTTGCCTTTCATAGAATTTCCATTGCAGAAAAATAAATAAAACAAAAGTGAAAAAGAAGTAGAAAAGAAAGAAAAAGATTATTTTCCAGACTATTTTACTACAAGAGGAAGCAAAGGACTAAGTGGATTACTACTGACCGAGCAACCCTTAACTTATAAGTCAAATGAAATACAAAACTTGGTTTTATGCTCATATTTTCCTAAACTTGATAGCATTTTGCACATTCCATCTAGAATATACACCACTAAGAAATTCCTTTGAAAGTTAGTCCATTGTGAAGCAAAGTTAAGATTAATTTTACATTCAAGGATCAACTTATTTTGTTTGCTTTTTTTTTTGGGGGGGGGGAGGGGGGGGGTCATAGTGGGTAGTAACTTTTGATTTTTACATAGTGTCAAGCTCATAAGCTTTTATTAATCTATATCTTTTCTTCTTATGGATTTTTACTTAAATTTCCTCCTCTTATGGATTACTGGTTTTCAAGAATGTCTGTCTTCAGTTCTGCTGCACCCCCACCCTAACCCCCGAAAAAAAAGGGTACCATGAATTTGTATGATGATTAAGGTGTATCAGTGGTTGAATTTTATTTCCATTTTATATTTTATTTTTCAAACAGAATGTATTTACCAAGCCCTCTGCCAAAGCAGGTTGTAGCACAAGGTGAATTTGTTAAGTCTCGCTTCACACTAATGCCTTTGGGAAAGGCATGAATCCATCTGTTTTCCCCTCCATTGGTAAATAGTAGGGCAGACTTGGTTCTTTAGTCTTGGTATGGCAACCAGTCTAGGAGAAGAAAGACTCTAAATTCAAATCTGTTAAACTCCACCTAAAATCAAACAAATCTTTATAGAATGCAAAAACTGAAACCGCTAAGGAAAAGAATACCTTAATTTAAGTAATCTGAAAGAACCCATCTAAAGAACAACTATTATTATTATTATTATTATTATTATTATTATTCTGACAACTTCTACAGTGACATTGATGCTAAGATGTATATCAGCTTACCATTCCATTGGCCATGATTGGTATCATGAAGAAAAGGGAAAACTGCTGCATGGGAAACTGCCAATCTTCCATCTTCCATACAACCTTGTCCAGACCTCTGCTGAGATCCAAGCTTAGATCCATAATTGACAACAGACTGAGAGATGACATATAGTATTAATAACATATTTTGTTTATTTAACTATTAGATGAAGCATTATCAATCAGTATAATTTTTAACTAGTATTATGATCTTAATATATACATGAAGCATTGTCAATCTTTATTAATCTTAACTAGTATTTTCTTTCATCTTAATATATACATGAAGCATTGTCAATCATATTAATCTTAACTAGTATTTTCTTTCATTTAATATATCATTGATATTAATCTTAACTAGTACTTTCTTTCATCTTAATATATACATGAAGCATTGTCAATCATTATTAATCTTAACTAGTATTTTTTCTTTCATTTTAATATATACATGAAGCGTTGTCAATCATTATTAATTCTGATGTGCAAAAATGAATTTTTGAAAGATATTGTCTGAGAGGGGTGGGAGTTAGAAATTCAATGTCAGAGGGTCTATATCATAAGTAAGTAAAATATCAGAATCGTAGGTATTTATATATTTGCAAACTTTTAAGTTAACCTCTTGATACTGAAAAAAAATGACTATTTCTTGTTTATAAATAATTTTCTCGTAAAACTCTATATGTTAGATAACTTTAGATATATATTAAAATAAAACAAAGCATGGATTTATTAAAAATTGTTTTAAAAAACAATAAGGACCCTCTAAGTTGATATATTCAAATTTTGAATGTATGTAATACAAGGTTGTTCTTTATTCTATGTATTGACAATTTTGGGTAATGTGACGCAAGCAGTGACGTAGTTTTGGTTACAGACAAATAGAGACCCAATCTTCTTTATTAATAGACTAGTATACTCTTTTATCTTAATATTTACATAAGGCATTATCAATCTATACTAATTTTAACAAGTATTTTTATTTTATTTTGATATTTAGATAAAGTATTGTCCATCCATTCATCCAGAATGAGCAACTAAGATTAAAAGATATAAGAAGATATTTGTTCAGTAGTAGTAGTAATTATTACCATTATTATTATTATTATTATTTTCTTAATTTATTTATTTTATAATTACTCAAACATTAATTGGTATTCCAAAGGTTTGACTCAATCTGTTGTTTGCTTATTTTGTGGCTTTTCTCTGTATTATGATGGGCACACCTAATACTTGACACTCCCTTTGAACAGAGTCAGTTATGTTAGGTTTTTTCTGGTGTGGTTAAGATATCTAGTCTGCACCCAGGGCAGCTTGCATTTCATATCTTGGACATTTTCACTTGTTTACATTTAAATCCTAGGAGCACTAATCTTAACATACGCAGATTATTATCAAGTCTAACTTAGTCTGGCACAAGGCTACGTCATGGTGAGGTTTTAGAGAATAAGATTGTTTAGTACCAATCTTTAAAGGTCAATTTTCCCTGAAAAATCAATATTTTAAGTATTGGCTTGAACAATGATTTGCCTGAAAATACAGGGTTAGCTTAGTTGGTAGAGCTTTCAGCTAAAAACCACAAGGTTCCTAGTTTGATACCAGCCCTTGCCAACTCAGCATATGAGTAGCACAGGGATCTGTGTGGTAAAGTAAGGAGCTGATGATAGGTGTGGTGCTCCACCTCAGATGCGAAAATAATCTCCTTAGTCTAGCATTAATGAAAAGGGGATAGACTCCCTCGCTGTATGGCTGATACTGACTTTAGGCCATCCCGACGACTTCACTTTACTTATATATATTTAATAACATGAATATTTTTAACTGCAACCCTGTGGGTTTCCAACTATGACATTCATCAGGCAGCATGGAAAGACTTTTTTTTAAAAAACTGAGAAAATATGGTCAAATATTTTAATGTTGATTTGTGTATCAGTGTGCATGGGCCTGTGGGTTTGTTCATTTGTAAATATGTGTATGTGTTATAGCACTTGTGTACATATACACGTGCATCCACACACAGATGTAGGTACACTTCCTCATATATATGTACACATATACATGTGTTCTTACATATGCTTTTTGTTGGGTGTTTATATTTGAGTATCGGTGTGCATAGGGTCATATATGTTTATCAGTGGATGTGTGTATATGTTTTTACATGTGCACGTGCGTATATATATATGTGCACCCACGCACACATGTAGGTGCCCTTCCTCTTATATATATGTACACATTGTATTGGGGTGTTTATATTTGAGCATTGGTATCCGTAGGCTCACATATGTTTATTAGTGGATGTGTATATATATTGTTACATGTGCCCATGTGTACACATGCCAGCAGGGTGGCAAACTGTGTAAAAACATAAGTGGCTATATATATATATATATATATATATTATATATATATAATATAATAAGATAAATATATAAAGGTTTTACATATCTATTTATTGGGTGACAAAGGAACATTCACAACCATATTGGTTTCATGCGATGCAATCATCAGGTGAAGATGTTTCAAATGTAAGGAAAATCAAAAAAAATCAAAAAAAAGAATTTCAAAAAATATTTTTTTTTTTTTTTTTTTTTTGATTTTCCTTACATTTGAAACATCTTCACCTGATGATTGCATCGCATGAAACCAATATGGTTGTAAATGTTCCTTTGTCACCCAATAAATAGATATGTAAAACCTTTATATATTTATCTTATTATATAACAGCTCTATTTTATATTGAGCACTCTACCAATAATACTCCTTTGGTACGCCATTCCAGCAAAAGCTGAAATAGTGACCATCTCACACTATAATATATATATATATGTATATATATATAGTGTGTGGGTGGGGGGGAGGTTAATGTTAGGTGTGTACTCATTTATGTACTTGCTTTGGATGTACATCTACTAAAATTGTAATGATACAGAGAAGATTAGCATGACCCCTGTGCTTCACTCCAGGCTAATGCTCCTGGGAAAGGCATGAAAGCATCTCTTATCTCCTGCCAGCTATTGGTAAATAGTAGAGCAGACTGGGTTCTTTAGCCATGATTAGGAAAAACTCTGAAATAAAACCAGCTTTATTCTACTTAAAAATTTACCTTGTGATTGTGGTTGGGTAAATGTATATTTATTTCTGGGTGATAATGTATATAAACTTAGCACAGAGAAGTAAAAAAGTAAGTAAAGTTGTTGGGGTGGCCTAAAGTCGATATCAGCGAGGGAGTCTATCCCCTTTTCATTAGCGCTAGACCAAGGAGATTGTTTTTGCATCTGAGGAATGCCACATCTACCATCATAGTTATTTGAAATTGTGTATAAATTATTAGTATTTGATTAGAATACTGGAAACCATATAGTAAGTAAAGTCGTTGGGCCTAAAGTTGGTATCAGCCAGACAGCAAAGGAGTCTATCCCCTTTTCACTAGTGATAGATCAAGGAGATTGTTTTTTTGCATCTGAGGTGGAAGCAATAAACCTATCATCAACTCTTTACTTTACCGCAAAGGTCCCTGTGCTACTCATACGCTGAGTTGGCAAGAGCTGGTATCGAACTAGGAACCTTGAGATTTCTAACCAAATGCTCTACTGACTGAGCTAACCCAGCCCTTAATTCTGATTTGTTTTTTTTTTGACAATAACAATTTGAACTTTACATATATTTATCAACCCCTCCGGCCCAGAAAAAGGTGTTAATTAGATTTTATTTAAAATTTTGAAATAATTTTAAAAGGATAAAATGTCTTTTAAAAGTTTATAAAATTGAAGATGAAAAAAAAAAGATTTAAAAAAAATGATTAAATGGTGAGTGTTTGGCTTGTGATTTGTTGCAAATATATGATAATAATAATAATAATAATGATAATGATAATAATGTTAATAATAATAATAATGGATGATGATGATGATAATAATAATGAGATGTATAGTTGGTTGTTATTGTTGTATCTTTGTATGAATTATGACTAGTAAATAATATTTTCCAAACTTTTTAGAATCAGCTAATGTTTAGTACAATGATTTAAAAGATTTTAAAAATGAGCTGTTTTCAAAATTAAAAAAAAAATCTTAAAAAAAACAAACTAAAAACTAAAATAAAATATTAAAAAAAGGCATGGGAAAAAATTGAGAAAATGTTTAAAAATAATTTGAATTTTTTTAAATTTTTTTTAAATATACCAAAAATCTCTAATTCTAAAATCTGAATTGGAGGTAAAATTAAAAAAAAAAAAAACTCTCAGTTTTGTATACTGGGTCTTTATTCTCTTCTAATGTCTACTTGTATTGGGTGTCTGTTCTTCAATCTTCCATTGGGTGTCTGTTCATATTGGGTTGCACATTATTTTCTTCAGCTGGGGGTGTCTCTCTGGATTCATCTTGTGATCCTTTGTCAGGAGACATTTTCTTATGTATATACACTTTTATCCCTCCTGAATACCTTTTTTCCCCAATACATTCTTAATCTGCATGCACAGGGGTGTGGGGAGCAAGGGGGAAAAAAAAAAACACTTCCATGTTCAGGTCACCTGTCTCAACTCTACTGAATCTTAATTCTGCTTCCCCTGTATTGCCTGATCATGTGATCCTCTAACCGAATGGAGAGCCCTGTTCAGGATGGACCTGAGTTCAAGACTGTTGCCATTCAAAATATATGACTGATTTTCCACTGTATTACTGTTGTTTTTAAACTACTCTACACTACTTGCTAAAAATGATAGGCTATGCCTATCTATTATGTAATGTGTTGGACTGCAACACTCCCTGTGCTACTCATACGCTGAGTTGGTGAGGGCTGGTATCAAACTAGGAACCTTGTGGTTTCTAGCCGAATGCTCTACCGACTCAGCTAACCTGGCCCTTAGTAGTAGTAGTAGTAATAATAATAATAATAATAAGCCTCCAATGAAGCACCGGCTACAGCAGGTGTAAAAAAACTCCATATTAATATTAAATTGATGTAAACAAGAGGTTGGTTAGCAGCTTTCCGTCTACGATGGAGTAGTGTCAATTTTTTTTAAATTTTTTAAATTTTTTTAATTTGAACTACATAGTCTGGGTGGGTTCATATGGAGGATAAGCTGTTGTCCATGCAGCAAATCCTCTCTCTCCACACTGCCACTGTGATCCAAGGGTGAGAGGACTAAGTTGTATATCCAGTTTGTCTTACTGTTGAATTTTTCCTTTTTCTAAATTTTTATTTAATAATTTCAAATTTATCAACTCAAAGGTCAACTGTTTTGTATTGTTTGGCTTCAATTTATTCTAACAATACCGCTTTCTAAAGATTCTTGCAACTAATGGCCAACGGTAATATTCTTGAATAATGTGCAAGAGTGAAGTCATTTATCTTGTTTCAAGATTCATTCTGATCAATACTACTATTATTACTAATATTGGACCATATGACCTTTAGGCACCCCTTTTGCGATCTCGTTTCATAAGACATATTTTTCATTTACACCGTCAAAATCCGGTTGTTTGTTAGGGGTTTGGGTAAGAGGTTAGTTTTATAATTTTGTAATTTTTGGCTTCAATTTATTCTAACATTACAGCTTTCTAAAGATTCTTGCAACTAATGGCCAATGATAATATCTTGAATAATGTGCAGAGTGAAGTCATTTATCTTGTTTCAAGTTTTATTCTGATCAATACTACTATTACTACTAATATTGGACTATATGATCATTAGGCACCCCTTTTGCTATCTCGTTTCAGAAGGACGTTTTTTTCTTTTTCATTTACACCGTGAAAATCCGGTTGTTAGTGAGGGTTAGGGTTTAGTTTTATAATTTAAAAAAAAAACTCTAAAAATCATCTGTTAACAAACAACTGGATTTTGATGGTGTAAATGAAAAAAATGTCCTTATGAAACGAGATCGCAAAAGGGGTGCCTAAAGGTCATATGGTCCCTAATATTCTTGTCTTTATACATTTTTCATAATAGTAATAAGTGGTGGCATTTAATGAAGTCCATGGGATAGAAAGTCTCCTCAGATCTCCAGGACTCTCCTAAGTATTCTATCTTATCTCAGTACTGTTGTATTCTTGTTTCAAGGTTAATTCTGGTCACTACTACCACTATTATTATTATTCTCTTTATATATTATCATACCAGTAGTAATGGTGGCATTCAATGAAGTCCATGTGATAGCAAATCTTCTCAGATCTCCAGGACTCTTTTAAGTACCCTATCGAATCTCAGCAGTGCTGTGGTTTGGTAAGACTCAGTTCTTTCTCTGGTTTCCATCCCTCATTCCTCAGCTCATGTATAGGTCGACTTTTGACCATAAGTCAAAGGTCACAAAACCATTAATTCATAAAATTCATTTTTAAAGTCAAAAGTTTGATTTTACTCTTTATCTTTTGTTTGAATTTCAACCTTACAAAGTTGTTACTCTGTATTGGTCAACAGTGACTATTATAGGATATCTTTATCCTATAATAGTTGCTGTTGACCAATACAGAGTATATTTTATATTAATTAAATATGTAATAAGTATTATAATGTGACATGTTAAATATATATTATGTGTATTGGGTAGTCCGAAAGTTTTGTCACCCTTTACATTTTTTTAGAGGTAGAATAATGACAATACAACCTGAAATTTTAGAAAATAATTTAATTTTTAAAGATTTATTTAAAGATAAAATAATTACATAACTTATATATTATTAAAACAAAAAATAATGAAATTTAAAACAATATGTAGGGGTGACAAGACTTTCGGACCAGCCTGTAGATTAATGTACAGTATGGTCGGAAAGTCTTATATTTTTTAGAGGTAAAATAATTAATAACTTATATATTATATTATTAAAACAAAAAATAATGAAAGTTAAAACAATATGTAAGGGTGACAAGACTTTCGGACCACCCTGTAGAATAAAAATTATTAATAAAATGCCTAAACTTTCCAAGAAAAATGCATCAGAATTTTTCAGATAGTTTCAAAGAATGAACAATAATTATGTCAAAGTTCATTTATAAATTAATCAATTATTTAGAGAAATCTTCCAACTTGTAAACATTCACGATTATAGAATAATTAAATCATAATCTTTCAAATGTCCCCACCTTAAATTGAATTAAATTCATCATTTCACTGTTTGGCTGGTAGGGTTAGGGTTCTATGATGTCAGTAATTGGAGGAGAAATGCTTTTTGTTTTACTTTGAATTATTTTTTTAGTATATTTATTTGTTATTAATATTTATTATTGGATAGAAATAAATTGTTACAATTACCAAATTAAATATTTACAGTTAACAATTGTTTTTTTTTTTAATATCTTATCTTATCTTTGTGTGTGTGTGTGTATGTGTTTGTATGTGTGTGTTTGTTTATGTTTGTATGTATGTGTGTGTATTTGTGTGTGTGTTTGTATGTATGTGTGTGTGTGTTTTCATTTTAGACCCAAATGACCTTTTTATAAAAATCTGTTCACATTTTTTTAAAATCTGTTCTTGAGGTTTACAAATTCTGTCAATAACCTGTGTTGACATGTACTACCCCCCAAACCTGCCAACGGGGGTGACTCCAAACCTGCAAGAGTGGGTTTCTTATATTTTTTATGAACACTACTTTATGAAAATTGATATGCAGGAGAGTGAGGGGAGCCTCTACATCATAGATTCAGAAGGGGGTGCACAAGACCCTAACACTGGCTCAATTGTCAATAACAATTATTTATTGCAAACTGATAAAATCATTAATAAATTATTAATAAATAATAATCTTAATTGTTTTTTGCTATTTCAGAAATTTAACAAAAAATTACCAGAATTGTTTTAATTAAATTTTTTCTTTTTGCTCAATGTTTGAAAATGATAAGGCATTATAATATAATATTGCAAAGGATTGTGGGATATAATGGGTGTTAAAATCCCATGTAAAGTCATCTCTTTATCTTGAATTTCTATAAACTAGTAACCAAATAATAGATCAGTAGATTTCTCTGAATGTTTGAGATGAGGCTTGATGATTAGTATTATTTTTATTATTCGGACTATTGTCCTCATCTTCATTGTTATCTGTACAATGTTTCGGCCAATATGCCCTCTGGCCTTCTTCATTTTTTTTTTTAATGTCTTGTTTTTGGCTAGAATATCTACCTATTTACTTATGTATGATTTTTTACCTAGACTCATATTGGGTGTTGAAGAAGGCCGAGGGCATATCGGCTGAAACATTGTACAGATAATAATGAAGATGAGGACAATAGTCCGAATAACACAGATAATACAGATCAGTAGATATTTATTATTTCTGTTTGTCTTATCATTTTCATCTTATATATATATATATAGTGGTACCTTGACTTACAAGTCCCCCAACCTACAAATTTTCAGAGTTACAAGCTGTCACTTGGTCAATTTTTGGCTTTGTGTTGAGAGCTAAAAATTGAGGTAGGAGCGATCTTCAGATATATTTATGTTAATAAGTTCGCTAAAAACATTTAAGTTTCAAAATTTATTATGCCAAAGAAAAATATTATTCATAAAAACATAAACATTAAAACATTACAGCACATAATTCATTATATTCTATTTTGTTATGCTGTTATACAATACATTCTATTTTTCTATAGACATAAGAAAAAATTAGGGTGTTTTTTTGGGGGAGGGCTGGGATGTATTAATGGCATTTCAGCAATTGATGGCATTTCAGAAATTGAGTTACTTGTGGAACAATTAAACTCATAAGTCAAGGTATCATTATATATATATATATATATATATATATATATATATAATCACAATGAAATGCCTAGCAAATAATGTCTGTATAAACTTGTAGTTCCTTGGATGATGCCTTACCAACTGAGACTTGATATAAAATAACTGTGGGAAATCAAATTGTTGTAAACAAATCAAAAATGGAATGAAATGGAAGACTTGATTCCATATAACTGTGCAAATAAATGATTATTATGGAGCAAAAAAAAATAGTGTGATTTAAAAAATGATTGCTGTAATGTTGGCATTTAATAACATGAATAGTTGGAATCAAAAATTTACAAATAAATCAAATTTTGGCATTTAATAACCCATAAGGAGTTGATATGCAAATTTTGCATTTAATAACCCATAAGGAGTTGATATGCCATTAAACAAATAAACAAAACCAAAAAATTACAAATAAATCAAATTTTGGCATTTCGCCAAAAAATTACAAATAAATCAAATTTTGGCATTTAATAACCCATAAGGAGTTGATATGGCCAAAAATTTACAAATAAATCAAATTTTGGCATTTAATTTGATATGCCATTAAACAAATGAACAAACCAAAATTTACAAATAAATCAAATTTTGGCATTTAATAACCATAAGGAGTTGATATGCCATTAAACAAATGAACAAAACCAAAAATTTACAAATAAATCAAATTTTGGCATTTAATAACCCATAAGGAGTTGATATGCCATTAAACAAATGAACAAAACCAAAAATTTACAAATAAATCAAATTTTGGCATTTAATAACCCATAAGGAGTTGATATGCCATTAAACAAATAAACTAAATCAAACCAACTTTTATATAAACATATACAAATATAACCTCAGTATTGGACAAAAAAAAGTTAAATCATAATTTTCTAAAATTAAAATTCTCAGAAATACCAAGTACTGGGAGTTTTATTAGAATTTTCTTTTACTTGATTTGATACCCTATTTTTTAGTAGTCCTTTGCTACAACCATGAGAACTTTGATAACAATAATCAAGGGAAATAATCACTCCCTATGTGTGTCTAAGTCATTGAAGTTTCATTAAGATTTGTGGTAATGAAAAACAAGGATAATTCGGACTATGGTTCTCATTTTTATTGTTAACTACACCACGTTTTGGCCAATGTGACCTCCAGCCTTCTTAAGGTATTTCTTGTCAGACTTGAAAACCTTCTTGAACTCTCTTTTGAAGATGGAGACAATAGTCTGAATAATCCAAATAATACAAGCCTCATCTAAAAAAATTCAGAGAAATTGAAAAAAGAGAGTTCAGTTTTTTTAATATTTTGCTTCTTTTTTTTTTTTTTGTTCAATACTGTATATGATTATATTTCTATTGCCTGACTTATATTTCTGTCGCATTAATTCAAGTTGCATTTTATTGCAAATCGCAGATTATCATTCTATGATTGCTCTGAAGCAGAATGGATTGAAAATAAACAAAAAAAAAACTTCCTGGTGTGGTTGTAATGACAAACAATAACACCGATAGACTTTGGAAAGCTTTATTCTACTTAGAATAATTGGTACACTTACTGAGAGTTTATATAGTCTAGTATTCACTAGAGAGTTCTCTAAAGGGGAGGTAATCATAAAATAGGGGAGGTAACTCTAAATTACTTATTATAATGGGTTTGAGTCTTACTGAAAGATTATTCTTTATTTTCAATCCAAATTGCTCAATGACAGCTATAAAATGACAAACTAGAATTGCAATGAAAAAAACAAAACAAAGAAAATTTAAAAAAATACTTATAAAAAATTAATAATAATAATTTTGATTGCTTTATCTAAGAAATTTATATAATATATAAGTGTTTATAATATTCTATATAATTTTGTTAAAATGTTGTCATTTTGTTTTGAAGACTAACTTTGAAATATTTGTTTAAATATTTGTTGTTATCCTTAAAATACTAACAATTTCTAAATGTGTCTTATGATTGTCTAAAAGTTGTTTTTTCTTATTTTCTCCTTGTCCTGAATGTTAAAAAAATAAATACATACAACTTACACAAATCTCATAACTCCACTCCAACAAGTTTATTAAACAATCACTAAACTGCTTTTTTTTATCATTCTTACAAAAAATTGTTTTTTATTTTCTATCATCATTATAAATTTTGACTAGTATTTTCTTCTATCTTTAAATATATATATATATTTTTATCACAGCTCTTTTAAGTTACTGTTATAGGTAATTTAAGCTTCTCCAAAACTGAGGGTTTGCATAGCATGGCTGTTAAAGCAGCTGCCTTCAACTGAGATAAAGAGGACAAGATACATAAGTCTCACCAGCAACTTATCCTTTATTATTGTCTCTCAGTTCCTTGTGGAGAAAATGTAGAAATAAACATGGGATGTTATAATGGATGGAACTTTATAGTCAATGTTCGAACATTTCGGTTTACAAAGGAAACCTTCTTCAGGACTATGAAATTATTTAAGAAGAAACAAGGATTTATGTGGATAAAAGATGATGGATGTTTTGTATGAGTTGAATTTGGAAAATGTGTGGAAAAAGGTTCATTACCATTTGTTGATTGGTGTTCGTTGAGGACATGGTTGCTGCATGCAAAAGAGAATCAATAATAGGAACACATGAAGTTGAAAAGCCAAAATGTGATTGGCCCACGAGGGGATGTTGAAAAGGTGTGACGTATTCCATATAAATTATTTACCATACACACATACACACACACACACACACATACATATGTGTGTGTGTGTGTTAAATAATTAAACAATTAATACTTCTCGTTTTTATACATTGATATTTAATTTCCATTCATTATAACATCCTGTGTTTGTTTCTACATTTTTTCCACATAGTGTCAGATTAATTTCCTCAACTTACTTCCATACTGTTCCTTGTGTTGTAGAAAAACAACCCAAGCAAGCTGCAATAAAATACTAGTCAAAATTGATAATTGTAATGCTGCCTCTAAAAAAATAAAAAATGAAAGAAAATATGTATTTTTAACATTAAGTTTATATTATTTTTTTCCTTAATCAAAAATTATATATGTATTTTTTTATATCTATTATATAGATATACAATTATATATTTTCTTTCTAATTTTTTCTCAAAATATTTTTTTTTACATTTTTTTATAGGATTTTTAAAATTTCTGTCTTTGAACAGAAACAAACAAAATTAAATCATATCACAGATTATTGTTAATTTGATTATTATTTTGGAAATTAGAATATTTATTTATTTCTAATGTTAATTTTAATTTGTCCCTTGTCTTTGAATTTTTTGTGTATATTAAAAAGTTATAATAGAGGATGGTAGGTTTAACTTATATTTAATTATTAATTTCTTTTTTAAATGACGTTCTTATATATGTTGATACTATCATTATTTTTTGCTTATCATCCTTTTTGTTCATACATGTTGTAGATTGAGTAATAAACTGCTTTCACAACTTCTATACCTTTTATAAATTAATCTTACAGCAAATGGAAAGAGAAATCTCCGATACTACTCTTCTTGTCCACTTTTTTGGATTGGGTGGATTGGATGTTCTTAATTATGATGATTTCCATAGGTGAGTATTTCCATTGCACAACAAATATTCCAGGTTGGTTTTTCCTTCCTCATTCTACTGTGATTGAATAACTTATGATCTTACTTTTTTTTCTTTTTTTTTTACATATCTTTTTTTGGTTATTTCCTAGTTGAGTAACATGATATAACAGGGTGACCCAGAAAAAAACAGAACCCAAATCATTTATTTTCCCCTTAAACTAACCCTAAACCCTAACTCTAACCCCCCCCCCAGTTGAGTAACATAATATTACAGGGTGACCCAGAAATAACAGAACCCAAATTATTTATTTTCCCCTTAAACTAACCCTAAAACCTAACCCTACCCCCCCCCAGTTGAGTAACATGATATAACACGGTGACCCAGAAAAAACAGAACCCAAATTATTTATTTTCCCCTTAAACTAACCCTTAACCCTAACCCTAACCCCCTAGTCGAGTAACATAATATTACAATGTGACCCAGAAAAAACAGAACCCACGAATTTTGTAATAAAACTGTTAATTTTAATTTTTTTTTTTAAGTTTAAGTCCAACAAGAGTTAGGGTTAGGGTTAGAGTTGGGGTTTAGGGTTAGTTTAATGGGAAAATAAATAAATAATTTGGGTTCTGTTTGTTCTGGGTCACTCATGTTACTCAACTAGGAAATAACCTTTTTTTTTCCATCTATTTTCCTTCTCTTCTCTTCTTCACTGGAAGTCCATTGCAGACAACAATGACGTCACTCCATGTCTTCAACAGTTGTGGATCCTCTGGTGGCTCATTAGTCCAATTCTGGACCCACAGATGCGGTCACACACATTGCAGGGAAAACTTCCATCCACATTTGGTTGTTCATGACAATGAAGACGTTGCCACTCTGCAGTCTTGTTTATCTCATTATTGAGCTGCTTAGCTCCTGTGCAGCAGGCGTCTTGCCAACCCTGTCTGTTGGAGGCCAGATCTTCCACACTTAAAAGTGTGATGTTACATTTCTTCAGCATTGTCTTAATATGGTCTTTGAACCACTTTTGGGGTGCTCCTGTCCTCCCATGTGCCATCTGTGAGTTCACTGTAATTTAGTTCAGTAGTTTATGGGGAAGTCTGTCTGCAGGCATGCGGATGGTGTGACCCAACCATCACAGTTTCCTTACTTCCTTTATTATGGTCAAGTCAATCTGAAAGAAGTGGTTCCTACTATATCATTGAAGTTAAGCACTGATGAGCTTTTTCAATACTTAATTGGGGTGACCACTTAAGCAATAACAGGTAATGTAAGCAACTTGGGTCATTTGTTTTTTAATTAAATGACGATTCAGTATTAAATAACCTGAAAAGGGTTGATATGCCATAAAACAAAACATGCAAAAAGTATGCAAACCCACCCCTCGGGGAGAGGGTCCAGTGGCTTCGGCCCTGGATCTTTACAAGTTAATACCGTCAATCCCAGGGGGCTATCCCCCCGGCAATACCTGTCCCTTTGATTTAAAGGGGCAGGGCTGGGTTTATTGCCCAGTGCCTGAGCCCCCCCCCCCCTTGAGGGGGAATGCCGATGGGATCGACTCAATTTTTTCCACCTACTACCCATGAGCTTCGGCTTGTGGGTGGACCCACATAAAAATGTCCTTGTGTCACGCCCTCATGAGTGGGATGAGAGGCAAATACCTGCCATAAAACAAAACAACCAACAAACCAAACTTAAAACTGAAGTTAAGCAGCAATGAGCCTATTCAATATTTAATTGGGTGACCACTTCAGCAACAGCAGGTACTGTAAGCAACCTTTGTTTATAAGAAATAACTTAATTCAGCATTGAAGAATAAAATAAAATTACCATAATAGAAAAATTACAAACATTTTTTAGTATACAAGGAAATAATGGCCTTCGTCAGAGTAAATCCTTATTGTTTTAAATCAAATCGGTTGAAATACGGAGAATTTCTGAGATGTTTGTATTTCAACCTATTTGATTTAAGACACCAAGGATTTACTCTGACAAAGGCCGTTATTTCCTTGTATATTAAAAAAAATTTTGCAATTTTTCTATTATTGTTATTTTATTTTTATTCCTTTTTTAATCATTTCTGTTTATCTATGTATTTTTTTTTATTTGTCTTTTATCTATAGTTTCATCTCAATTTAACTTCTTCTTTATACTTCTTCACTTCTTCTTTATTCTTCTTCACTTCTTCTTTATTCTTCTTCTTTATTCTTCACTTCTTCTTTATTTTTCTTCTCTTCTTCTTCATTCTTCTTCTCTTCTTCTTATTTATTCTTCACTTCTTCTTATTTATTCTTCACTTCTTCTTCTTTATTCTTCTTCACTTCTTCTTCACTATTCTTCTTCTTCACTTCTTCTTACTATTCTTCTTCACTTCTTCTTATTATTTATTCTTCACTTCTTCTTCTTTATTCTTCACTTCTTCTTCTTTATTCTTCACTTCTTCTTTATTCTTCACTTCTTCTTCTTTATTCTTCTTCTTTATTCTTTCTTACTTCTTCTTTATTCTTCTTCCTCTTCTTTCATTTCAATTAATCCTTTCTTTAAACATGAAATATGGAAGTTCAATTTTTTTCAGTACACATCAATAATATAAGATGATTACTAAATTTATCTTTAATTTAATTGAAAAAGAAGGCATGAACTCTGCAACTGTATATATATATATATATGTATGTATGTATTTATTTATATATATGTATATATATATTCATGTATTTGTATGTCTGTACACGTTTTAATGTGTTTGTGTGTGTGTATATACAAGTTTTTGAGTGTGCACCCATTTCTATGTTTATGTGTATGTATCTACCCATGTTTGTGTATATGCATGTATATGAAGTGCAATGATGAAATTATAAAACAACTATGTCATGTTTAATTACCACACTTAGTTGGCCAAGATCTAAAATTGAACTTAAAACAGATCTTTAAGTCAGCAAATTTTATATATTATATTAAAACCACGCCTGTAGGCCTTCTTTTTTTTTTTCTTTCTTTTGAAAAAAAAAAAAATTCCTGTTTGAATTTTATAACTTTTTCATGTTCCATTTATTATATTTTGGTAAAAGTTGCATTAAAACATATCAAGTTTTGTTTTCTTTACCCAGAAATTTAAATGGTAATTTATAAGGAAGTGCATCCCGGTCTCCCGCCTCAAAAACCGCTACCCGGTGACTATCAAAATAACAACCCCAGCTCGTCGTAATTCTTGTTTATTTATCGTAATTTGTCGTAATTCTTGTTTAGATATGAAGATGGATATATAGTTTTGAATAGACTGAGATAGATAAATAAACAAAATAATATAGATACAAACTTTCGACAAGTAAATGTATTTGGGGGGGGTCACTTCTTTTTTTTTTGTAATTCTTGTTTATTTAAACTAAAAACAAGATATTAAACAAACATGAATAAAAAAAAATCTTAGTATTTAAAGTAAAGTAAAGTCAACAGGGCAGCCTAAAGTCGGTATCAGCCAGTCAGCGAGGGAGTCTATCCCCTTTTCAATAGCGCTAGACCAAGGAGATTGTTTTTTTTAGCATCTGAGGTGGAGCGCCACACCTACCATCAGCTTCTTACTTTACCGCACAGATCCCTGTGCTACTCATACGCTGAGTTGGCGGGGACCGGTATCGAACTAGGAACCTTGTGGTTTCTAGCCGAACACTCTACCGACTGAGCTAACCCGGCCCAAATTGAGATAGATAGATAGATAGATGGATAGTTTTGAATAGACTGAGCTGGGTCGTTATTTTAATAGTCACTGGGCAGCAACTCTTGAGGCAGGAGACTGGGACACACTTCCTCATAAATTACCATTTAAATGTTCCTCAATCCCTTTTGAAAGATTTATATTTTGTCTGTACTCTGTAACTGCATTGTGTGCTTCATGAGAACTACATATATGAATACTGTTGTTGTTTATTGATTTTAACAGCATATCAACCTGTCTGGAGTTATGTCATGCCTAACGGTTAGGAAGTTATACATATTGTGTTTTTATATCTATACTTTTTAGTAATTGGTTATAAAAATGTGTTAGCATTATTGGGGATTATGTTGTATGGTATTGATTTGTTTCATGTCTATATTCTATAGTATAATTTTATTTCCTTCAAAAAAGAGAGAATATCCTCCATGTTGACATTTTCAAACAGATCTTTCATATTGTTTGCTTTAAAATAATGGTTTCTGATGTGAGCAAAAAACCTGCATTCCATGAATAAGTGTTTAACTGTCAAAGGTGTTTGACATGTTCCACATTGTGGTTGTTGTTCTTGTTTGAGTATATTGGAGTGCGTTAGTCTTGTATGACCAATGCGTAATCGAGATAAAATGACTTGTTCCTTTCTAGACTTCCTTAAAGTTGGTCTCCAGCCTCCCAAAGTTTAAGATTGACTACATAAATCAATAGATTACTTCTAAATCTTTCTTTTCTTCTATAATATATATATATATATATATATATATATATAAGGTATCCAAATGACTGGTAGTAAGGGATGATTCTATTTGGGATCTTCAAAATCTCAGGGTATAACCATACTGTATGCTCTTGAAGGTGCAAACATATACTCATACAAGGATTTTTATACATCCCTAAAGAGAGCTCAATGTATGATAATAATGTATTAATTAGATTATATACAGAGCAATACTTATATACACAGCAAAAAATTCTAAAAATGTTTTGTTGAACTCAACGGACAATTCTTGTCTGGTGAGTTTTTGTTCAATCCTTTCTATCTGTCTGGCCACATTTTTAATATCCGGGTGGAATTGGTGTATTAATCCACTAAGTAGTGCAGAAAGCACTTGTGGTAAAACCTTTGGTGGATCCATACACCAATTCCCCCTGGATATTAAAAAGATATATATGAAAGATAAAAAAAATTATATATATGAAAGATGAATATATATATATATATGAAAGATGAAAATAATTCTGAAAAACATCCTTGTAGCTAATGAATATTTGATTAACAATCAAGTCTCCTTGATTTTGTTAATATTTCCATGTTTATTGCCATCATCCTCACAATATTATCTACATATAGAAAGGATGAAAGTAACTGTGAAAAACATCCTTGTAGCTAATGAATATTTGATTAACAATCAAGTCTCCTTGATTTTGTTAATATTTCCATGTTTATTGCCATCATCCTCACAATATTATCTACATATAGAAAGGATGAAAGTAACTGTGAAAAACATCCTTGTAGCTAATGAATATTTGATTAACAATCAAGTCTCCTTGATTTTATTAATATTTCCATGTTTATTGCCATCATCCTCACAATATTATCTACATATAGAAAGGTGAAAGTAACTGTGAAAAACATCCTTGTAGCTAATGAATATTTGATTAACAATCAAGTCTCCTTGATTTTGTTAATATTTCCATGTTTATTGCCATCATCCTCACAATATTATCTACATATAGAAAGGATGAAAGTAACTGTGAAAAACATCCTTGTAGCTAATGAATATTTGATTAACAATCAAGTCTCCTTGATTTTGTTAATATTTCCATGTTTATTGCCATCATCCTCACAATATTATCTACATATAGAAAGGATGAAAGTAACTGTGAAAAACATCCTTGTAGCTAATGAATATTTGATTAACAATCAAGTCTCCTTTTTGTTAATATTTCCATGTTTATTGCCATCATCCTCACAATATTATCTACATATAGAAAGGATGAAAGTAACTGTGAAAAACATCCTTGTAGCTAATGAATATTTGATTAACAATCAAGTCTCCTTGATTTTGTTAATATTTCCATGTTTATTGCCATCATCCTCACAATATTATCTACATATAGAAAGGATGAAAGTAACTGTGAAAAACATCCTTGTAGAAAATGAATATTTGATTAACAATCAAGTCTTCTTGATTTTGTAAATATTTCCATGTTTATCCTCATAATATTATCTACATATAAAAAAGATGAAAGCAATTCTAAAAGATATTGTTGAAGTAAATCAATATTTTATTAACAAAAAATCATGTTTTGGTAATTTTGTCAATCGTTCCATGTTTATAGATATCGTGTGTATTTTATTTTCTGAATATGATCTAAATAAATATTGAAATATTGTGAAAGACCCAGGATTTATTTTCTATCCAAATATTGATTACCTACAAACATTGTTATATAAGTAAATATTTCATTCATTCATTCTGTCCCTCTTTCTCTCTCTCTTTCTCTATCTATATATCTATCCCCTTTCTCTCTCTCTCTCTCTCTCTTTCTCTCTCTCTCTCACACACACACATATCTGTTAATCCAAATGTAATTTACTGCAGCCTAAATATTTAATAAATATTGATAAAAGGCATATAACTATTTATGTTGTTATATACATGTGGGTGTATATATATATATATATATATATATATATATATATATAAAAACTTTAATTTAGTCTACCGGTAAAATTTCACTGAACATGACACAGTTGTTTTTCAATTTTTCAATTACAAGCTTCCTCTATTAAAATGATATTAGTACAAAGTAAAATTTACTGATAATACTTATTAATACTTAGTACAATGTTGAGGTGTGGTGTTCCCAATCATATTGTTAGGTGGTGTCAGTTCTTTATAACATTGTTGGGGAGTGGTTTCAGTCTCCAATCATATTGTTGAGGGGATGGTATCAGTTCCCTACAATAATGTTAAGGGGATGGTATCAGTTCCCTACAATAATGTTGAGGAAGTGGTATCAGTTCCCTACGATATTGTTGAGGGGTGGTATCAGTTCACTACGATATTGTTGAGGAGGTGGTATCAGTTCACTACGATATTGTTGAGGAGGTGGTATCAGTTCCCTACAATATTGTTGAGGGGTGGTATCAGTTCCTACAATATTGTTGAGGGGTGGTATCAGTTCCCTACAATATTGTTGATGGGGTGCTATCAGTTCCCTACAATAATGTTAAGGGGGTGGTATCAGTTCCCTACAATATTGTTGAGGGGTGGTATCAGGGAGGGTGGTATCAGTTCCCTACGATATTTTTTGAGGGGTGATATCAGTTCCCTACAATATTTTTGAAGGGTGGTTTCAGTTTCCAATCATATTGTTGAGGGGGTGGTATCAGTTTCCAATCATATTATTGAGGGAGTGGTATCAGTTCCCTTTAACATTGTTATGGGGTATTTTTTAGTTCCCTATAAAATTATTGATGGATGGTATCAATTCTTCTGAAAGTCTTTTGTACAACTGAGAAAGGAAACTGTTCTATAGGAAATTATAAAATCTAGATATGTTGTTTGGAAAATCACATTTTTTTTATTTGGCAATCCCTCTAATTCTAAAACATTAAAAATAAAAGAAATAAAATTTAATTCTACTTTTATTTTTAATGTTTTGATCGGCCATTTTCATTTCACCATAAATCTACACTGAAAATAGGAATTTGTTTGAATGAATACAACTAAATGTTTTAACACGAAAATATCATAAAATATGTTCTTAATTGTGCTTGTGCATTATTTGAAATGAACTTAATTGTTATTAAGAACACATTTTATGATATTTTCGTGTTAAAACATGCAGTAGTATTGATTACAGTGAAATGAAAATGGCCAACCAAAACATACAGTTTCCTCAAAGTGAAAGATACAAGGGGAGGTTACTCTCATTTATGTAGCTAATGTTCAGATTACTAGTTGGTAAATATCATTGTAGCTTTGTTGGTAACCAGGTTTCCCCTGTAAAAAAAGTTTCACGGAAAGTTATATTTTTTCTCTTTCATGTGTAAAAGTTGTCGGGGTGGCCTAAAGTCAGTATCAGCCAATCAGCAAGGGAGTCTATCTCCTTTTCACTAGCTTTCGACCAAGGAGATTGTTTTTGTGTCTGAAGTGGAGTGCCACATCTACCATCAGCTCCTTACTTTACCACACAGATCCTTATGCTATTCATATGCTGAGTTGGTGAGGGCCGGTATCAAACTAGGAACCTTGTGGTTTCTAGCCGAATGCTCTACCGACTAAGCTAAAGTGTGTTCTTTTTGTCTCTTTCTTTCCTCGCACTCAAAACAGAATGGTCCATTTTTTATAAGAGGTTATGACAGGATATAATTTTTGAACACAAATCCATGTCTTATTCTATTTATATCATAGATTATTACTGTTTTAATTATGAGTGAAATAAAAGGTTTTTAACCTATTCCTGATAGACTAACCTGATCTGCATTTGTTTAGAACTGATTCTAATAATACCAGTTGGCTATAGATGAATATACATTATAGAGATTTGTGTTGAATTTTATTTACCTTAAAAGTGGTATGGAGGTGCACTTGCGTAATGGTTATTGTCATGGAAAATGGAATTGGCAACCCAAGTTCAAATTCTTGATGAGGCTGTTTATTTTTCACTTTGCACTCATGCTTATGGGGTATAAGTGGTTTTGGGTGTTTTACAAGTTTAAAGTAGCTGGGATATTCTTGGCTGCGTGTTCCTCGGGTTTTCTTTTAACCCAATCTCCTTTTGGTGATCGCACTGAACAGAAGGCATTCAAAGAATGAGAAAGGAAAGAGACAAAGGCAGAAGGTGGCTTTATGACTTAGGCTTTATTGACTGGGTCATAGTCGACCTTGTCAAGGGGATATCCCCCTGGCCTAGGAAGCGACTACACTCAATTAAGACCTGACTTCAAATGGCCAAGAGATTCTCTTGGGGGTTGGGAGACAGTCCTTTTTGTCGGACATGTGCAGAGGGTTCTTCTGGTGAAGGCCCCAAGGGAGTTTGTTGTTTTTTTTTTGTTTTTTTTTATATTCTAATTTTATTTTAATCTCGACATGCTTATGGGAAAGGTATGAATCCATCTGTTCTTCTCCTAGCTATGGGAAAATAGTAGAGCTGAGTGAGTTATTTAGCCTTGATTAGGCAACCAGTCTAAGAGAAAGAAAACTCAGACCTCCTCCAAAAAATTGACTTTGTGTTGCATCCTATCCATGGAAAAGGGTTTGGGTAAATAAAAAAAATAAAAAGTGGTAGAATTTACAAATAAATTCAGTTTGAAATGGGTTAATGGGTCTTGTGATATCATATGTACATAATGTGAAATATAGAACAACTATTTAACAATATAATATGTATTTAATTACAAAACGAAATTAGATACATTAAAGATTATTACTTATCTGTAATACACATGCTTCTAAGAAAAATACAGAGTCACTTGAAACACACAGTGTGCACTGGGCCAATCTATTCCCTCTAAGCAGCACGGTACCTCTATTTATATCAGATGGAGGTCAACCATTTTCATTCGTTGGCAATCAGTGTTCAAAGTCAAGTGTTGGCAGCAATACTTTATTTACATACTAGCAATGGCTACCCGGCACACACCTGGTTAGAGAGGAATTTTTTAAAGTTAGTCCCACAGATCCATTATTACTGAATCATGAGTTGAATCCTCGTGGGATGCCCCATTTAAATCCCTATGTAAAAAAATAGACCTGGCATCAATCCAGCTACTCTGAAAAGAAATATTAATGTCTACTATTTAAAATATTAAATTTAAAAAAATCCATGCTGTTATTATTTAAATTTTATTTTTTAATTATCTTCACGAATATAAATCAAATCTCTATTATTTTTGCTCAAAAACCAAGCCCTGGTGATATTTAATGTTTATATATATATACTTTGTTGTTAATTGTTTTATTTTCGAAGTTTTCTCCGGACATACTCATAAACACAACTGCCCTTTATATATGTATAGATGACAATGGGTTTTTTTTTTATTCAGTGAAAAATACTGACTAGAATTACGAGCCATGAACCCCAAAAAGAAACATTTGTAGTTTTTAATTGAGGATTTCAAAATAGATGAAGTTAACACCATGAACAGTAAAGTGAAGATATTTTTATTATAAGGATTGGCTGAAAAGTTAATAAACTGACCAAGATACTCTCATGGAATGTGACCAAATGAGGCTTATTTTTCAACATATTTTCCCTTGCACTCCACACACTTGTTCGATCGGTATCATCAACAGCATCAACATATGACGTGAGCATATGAACTCTTCATCTTATACTTATATATAGATAGATAGATATGAGGGTTGCTTTGTTAAGTTTATAAGCTGACCAATGTAGAAGTTATCCCCCAGATATCATAGAAACAATACATTACTTACCATCGCAGTGGGATTCTAACTACTCTCGAGTTAGCAGACAAGAACAGCATGCAAGCTGTAACTTAAATACAGTCCTTGCATGCTGCTGGCATAGTGTAGACTGATGGGTTAAGAATGGGTACTTATCCATATCTTTACTCACCCTGAAAACCATCAGCCAATCAAAACCCAGGAAGTGAACTTGCCAGAGTTCATAGTGGAATAACCCAAAGCTGTATATAAACCACCTACCAACACTCTAGAGATAGTTTTGCATTCAACTTGTAACAGAGCTGAATACTTGACACAAAATCCAACAACCAAGATGTGACCAAATGAGGTTTATTTTTCATCAGTCCCCCTTGTGGTCCACACACTTCTTTCATTGATGTTACAGTGCTTGGATCCTATTGGTAAAAAAAGTTATCAGCCTATTCATAGATAGATAGACAGATATGAGGGTTGCCTTGAAAAGTTCATAGGCTAAAGAAGATTCATAGAATGTAACCATATGAGGTTCATCTTTCAACATAGTCACCCTTTTGCAATCCACACACTTCTTCTTTCATCGTTGTTGCAGTGCTTGAATCCCAGTGGTAAAAAAAGTCATCAACAGCAGACATAACACTATCATTAAATGCATCTTAAATAATCTTAATTATTGATTTGCTAACCTATCATTGTCAATCTAAAAATTATCAAAAGCAGAAAAATATAAGAAAAAAAATTTGCGGGGGGGGGGGGGGGGCAATTTTAGATTAGAAAAAAAGAGTTTTTCTACATTAAGTTCATGGGTGACCCAATGATATAATTTTTAAAAGTGTGTATAGGGAAGATAATAAAATCAAGTATATAAATATGAAAATAAGATTTCATAATCATAGTTAATAGATTACCTGCTATAAGAATAGTGGGTATTAGTTTATAACCAACACTTAGTCCTTATAATACATTAGGGCATCCATAGATACACTAACATTGAATATTCAGTTAGGAAAGACCTACAACTAACTCAGTTGCAGTGCCTGTATCTCGTTAGTCAAAAATATTATCAACAGCAGATATGACATCTGTTGGGTTTTATCAAGTATTCAGCTCTGTTACAAGTTGAACTCTAAACAACCTCTAGAGTGTTGGTAGGTGGTTTATATAGAGCTTTGGGTTATTCCATTATGAACTCTGGCAAGTTCACTTCCTGGGTTTTGATTGGCTGATGGTATTCAGGGTGAGTAATGATATGGATAAGTACCCACTCTTCAGCCCTCAGTTTGCACTGTGTCAGCAGAATGCAAGGACTGTATTTAAGTTACAGCCTGCATGTTGTTCTTGTCTGCTAACTCGACGGTAGTTAGAATCCCTCTGCGACGATGAGTATTGTTTTGTTTCTATATCTGGGGGATAACTTCTACAACATCATCATAAAAACTTTTTAGCCCCCCCACACACACACCTTTATATTAAATAAAATTATTGTATATCTTTTATGAGTGGAAATATTAAAATACTAGACAAAACATGACCCATTGGGTCAATCATTCAGTTCTGAGTAGATAATTGAGATTAGGGAAAAGGGTGTTAGCAAAGCAAATAATTTCTTTTAAAATTAAATAAATACGACCGGACGAAACCTTAAAATCATTTTGTTAGCTTTCTAAGAAAGTAAATGTTTGACCTAATTTAAGCTACGGGTTGCTGGTTGTGAAATTTAACATAGAAATAAATGTCAAATTCTCCCAGCTCTCTCTCTTTACTCTCCAGAGAAACTAACATTATATAATGAGGAGGTAGTCAAGAATTACATAGAGGGGAAGAAAGAGATAGACACATAGTCAAGTAAGAGATTGGTTGTTTTTTTAATTAATTGCAAATTACGACTAATTAGAACCAATTAAAACAGAATTTTTTTCAAACATGATTCAATCTTAAAAGTAAGGAATAATTTAGTATAATTTTTGTGTCATTAAACTAAACAGGAAAAAATCCTTTAGGAAGCAGAAGATGATTAACTCAGCTTTAGTATAATAATAGATTTCTGATTTATTAAAACTACTGAGAAGCAGCAAATCATTTGATATTTCTTGCATAACAACCATGACAAACATTGAGTACATATGTGCACACCTTAAATTACACATATTCCTCACATTTATGCACACATACACACACACACACACACACACATATATATATATATATATATATATATATATATATATATATATATATAGGCACACATGAGTGCACAAACTCACACTACACCTAGTTGAATTAAAAAGCATAAATATATACAGTGGTCATCATCATCATCATCATCATTGCCATTGCAGTCTCGGAAGACTATATATAGTTCAATGAGTCATTCAGTCCGCAGTCATGAGCTGATGTTTTTCCCCTTTCAAACCACTTTTAGTCCTTACACATGAACTGAGGGCGGTCCTCATGCCAAAGCACAGAGGTATCTTGACTTATGATTGTGAACTGGGCACAGGTCTGAGGTCAGAGGTATCTTGACTTGCTGATTACAAGCCTGGTGATGTGGCTCTTTGAGCCTGTGACTGAGTTCCTTTTGAGAGGACGCCCATCAGTCCTTTAATGGACGCCTTCTTACATGGGGCGGTCCTGAGCCAAATTTTCCCACTGGAAGGGTTAATGCCAAAGCACAGAGGTATCTTGACTTATGATTGCCTCAACTTACAAGTTTTATTGACTTCTTACATGAACAGTCCTCTACAGAGCCAGTCGCCACTGAGGGCGGTCCTGAGCCAAATTTTCCCAGCTGGAAGGGTTAATGCCAAAGCACAGAGGTATCTTGACTTATGATTGCCTCAACTTACAAGTTTTATGAGTTATGAGCTGTCACTTGTTCGATTTTTTGCTTTGTGTTGAGAGCTAACATTTGTGGTACGAGCAAGCTTCAGATATGCTTATGTAATAAGTCCACTGAAAATATTTAAGTTTCCAAATTTATAATGCCAAAGAAAAATGTTCATTATAATTTTTATTTTTTGGACTATTGTTCTCATTTTTATTGTAGTATGTAAAAACACAATGTTTTGGCCATTGTACATATTTACATACCACAATAAAGATGAGGACAACAGTCTGAAAAATCAAAATTATACACATCAAACTTCATCTCAAAAATTCAGAAAAATAAAAATGTTATTTATAAAAAAATAAACTAAAACATATTACAGTACATAATTAATTACATTTTATTTTATTATGTTTTTATACAATACAGCAATATTTTTCTTATTTAATTGTGTTGGCATCCTTCTATCTTCTAAAGACAATGATGTAGTGTCTATTTTTTTTTAATCTGCAACTGCATGAGTGGCTGAACAGACCAATTTTTGAATGGCAATCTCTGGTGCAGTGACTGCAAACAAACAGTGATGCTTGCTGGAGTTGCTGTTGTCTCTCCTTCCTTTTGGCTCTCTTTTCTGTGGCGGCTTCTTTCCTCTCTTTCCTTTCATATTGCCGATTGTTTTAATAATATCTGGTGAAAATTGGCTGATGTATTTGGCATAGGTGATTGTCCAAGTACTTTCCACCATATCGTGGTCCATCTTCAGGGTAATTCTGAAAACGTACAACAATGGGTTGTTCCATTTCCTATTGTTGTACGGTTTCAGAATTACCCTGAAGATGGCACACAATAGGGCGGAAAGTACTTGGACAATCAACTATGGCAAATACATCAGCCAATTTTCACCAGATATTATTAAAACAATCCGGCAATATGAAAGGACAAAGGACAAAATTTGCAGACGAAAAATGGCTGCATTGTTCAATATATATATATATATATATATATATATAGTATTGCATTTCCAATAGAGATAATACTTTTGGGAAAGGTATACATCCAACTATTCTCACTCCAGCTATGGTTAAACTGAATTGAAACCTGTTAAACTCTGCTTTAGAAACTGACCTTGTGTCACATTCTACTCATGCAGAGGGGGTTGGTAAAAATGTATGTATGTATGTATATATATATGTGTATATGTATGTATAAGAGCGAGGTAGATGTATCAATAGATAAGAACTGACTCAGGTTGATAGATTAAATGAAACAGAAATACTTACATATGTATGAACAGATTGAAACTGATAAATATTTATACACAATATATACATAGAGAACCTGACACAGATGAAGTAATGGAAAATGGACAGTCAGCATTATTCTGTACCAGTCTGAAACTCTCTTGGTTTTAGTCAATATATTTGAAAGAATTCAACATAATATCATTCTTGATATTTACTGTTCCTCCAGTCACTAAAGTATCACATATTATTTACAATCCTATCTAAATTATATATACACACATTTTGCATGATGTGTAAGTGGCTATATATAGTCAATCTGGTATATATATATATATATATATATATATATATATATATATACCTATGTTTGTGTGTTTATATATATATATATTTATGCATACCTATGTTTATATATAGATACCTATGTTTTTTTTTGTGCGTGTATATATATATATATATATATATATATATACACACACAGACACTCACATATGTGTATGTAGATTCATATTTACTTGCACAAGCATATGTATAAGCATACACACCTTGGTATATAAATATTTGTCTATGTTTGTATATATATATATATATATACTCAGGGCCATTGCATACTACTCCTTGACTGGGGTGGGTCCAAGCCTGCTTGAAGGCCCCATGAGGGTGGGTTTCATATATTTTATATGAAAAATTGACGTAGAGTGTGAGCAACCTGTATCCTAGATGAGGAGCAAGAATCCATAGCTCAAGCCATATATATATATATATATATATATATATATATATAATCAATGGTAATATTATGGATTTACACTCATAACTTGAAGTTTCATGGTAATGCAATCATCAGATGAGTCCAATGGTTGAGATCTTAAAAACCAGTTGTGAAATGGTTGAGATTTTAAAAACCAGTCATTTTTAAAAAAGATCTCAACCATTGGACTCATCTGATGATTGCATTACCATGAAACTTCAAGTTATGAGTGTAAAACCATAATATTACCATTGATTATAAATCTGCTCTGCTTTATTAGCATTGAGCACCTTTTCATGCCAATACTTTTCTCATTTTTTCATTCTCTCTCTCTCTCTTTCTCTCTCTTTCTATATATATATATATAGTGTTGTTATGGGTCCAACAGGAGAAAAAATTAAATATCTTATAAAAAAGGTCCGCAAAACTAATTTTGTTTTTCAAGACTTTTTTTTATTTTACTTCAGCGACACGTGTTTCAGATATTTTAGTATCTTCTTCAGGCTTCATTTAACCACTTTCAGAATGTGGTTGAACGAAGCCCGAAGAAGACACTAAAATATCTGAAATATGTGTTGCAAGTAAAATAAAAGTCTTTTGAAAAACAAAATTCATTTAGCAAACCTTTTTTATAAGATATATATATATTGTATAACAGTTTTCTGTATCAATCTATCTAAATTGCTCTAGATAATAGACTCTTCCAATGATATAGTATAATTATAAATTAATCTTACATTAAACTTAATAAATAAAACTCCAAATTTATTCAATGTTGAATATAGAATTTTCCAGTGAGTGATATTATTAGAAACTGATCTTTCTTTATTTAAACTTGAAAACTAAAATACCCTAATACATCTACATTTTTGTTATTTTTAGTTCCTTTGCAATTGCAAAATCACTCTATTACCTAATTCAAGACTGTTCATACTTGAGTAAAGAAAAATATGTTAGGTGAAAGACAATGTGCTTAATTACATGTCTAGGAATTTAAAAATAAAGTCCAATGTATATATTAGCCAACCCTTCTGCCATGAGCAGGATGCGATGTAAGGTCAATTTTTAGCTCAGTCCGCAGAGCATTCAGCTAGAAACCACAAGTAACTATTACTATTTGATAATAATCATTAATTTGCACAGTTATATTGTTTCAAGTATTCCTATCTAACACTAATAATTTACAATACATTATATGGTATTCTTATCTAATAATAATAATCTATACTCAATTATATGGTTTATAGGGCCGAGATAGCTCAGTCGGTAGAGTGTTTGGCTAGAAACCACAAGGTTCCTAGTTCGATAACGGCCCTACCAATCAGCATATGAGTAGCACAGGGATCTATGCGGTAAAGTAAGGAGCTGATGGTAGATTTGGTGCTCCACCTCAGACCCAAAATAATCTCCTTGGTCTAGCGCTAGTGAAAAGGGATAGACTCCCTCACTGATTGGTTGATACCAACTTGAGGCCATAATATTTAGCTCAGTCGGTAGAGTGTTTGGCTAGAAACCACAAGGTTCCTAGTTCGATAACGGCCCTTACCAACTCAGCATATGAGTAGCACAGGGATCTATGCAGTAAAGTAAGGAGCTGATGGTAGAATGTGTGCTCCACCTCAGATGCCCAAAATAATCTTTTTGGTCTAGCACTAGTGAAAAGGGGATAGACTCCCTCGCTGTCTGGCTGCAGTAGGTCACCCCGCTGACTTCACTTTACAGCTGGTTTGAATTCAGAGTTTACCTTCTCCTAATCCAGTTGCTATACCAAGACTGAAGAGCCAAGTCCAAAGTATAAGCTTTATCTGACTTTAAAAAAAAACATTTTAAAAGATTCTTATTGTTGTTCCCTTAATAGCATCCTGCAATATACACAGTGTTAATGTCCTCTTTGTGCTTGTCTCGTATATTATCCTGATTTTTACATAATGTAAAAAGAAAGATACACATTGTTAACAGACATAACATTGAACCATTTGTCTGTCCATACCATTATTTTTAGCTTTCTATACAAACCACTTCTTAGCTTGGAATAAACCGATTTTTATTCCCTGTTGGGGGATACACCCCTCCCTAAAGGGGGGTCCTGGGTATAGCACTAAAGTGCATCCAGTGTTGAGGATTCAGTTCAAGAGCTCTGGGGAGTGTCGTGTGCCCACTTCATTAACATTAGTTCCATGTCCACTCAGAGTGGTAGTAACTGTTAGGGTCCCATCTGTGGGTCAAATAGATCTGTTTGAAAATTATTTGTATTTGATAGGGATGTTATATAGCCATGTAGGAATAGCTGCCTACAGTCTATGAGGAAAAAGATAAGTTCACAGAATGTAAAAACGAAAGGGAAAGCACATGTACTTTTAACCTTATTTATTCACATATAAACTCAGCAACAGTCAATATAACAAAGTACTTAGGGGCAGTACTTATTCATATATATCCCTCGTTGAGGGGGTGTCAGGTTGGGTCTGCAGTTGTTACTCCCTCATTGAGGGGAAAGTTCCTTCAGTCACAAGAGACTGAGACAAGAGCTTGTTTCTACGAGGCTCACACGTTGGTAACAAAACCGTAAAAAGGGTTCTTCCCCCAACCTGACAAGGGACATTACCTTTTCTACTTCCTGTCCCCAAAGGCACAGGAGAGTTCTAGTCCCTACAGCAAAATTTGTTTCAAATGTACTTGATATGCATCTGGTCTTCTCAGCACCAAATAAATGTATGTTACATACTCTCGTAATAGCAATGACTGGTTACTCTACACTCCCTATATCTCTAGAACACGAACCTCAGCACCAGATGCAGTTTAATATCATACCCAGAGTGCACATTTGGGTGGAAAGTCTCACCAATCTGCAGGGGATACACTAACTGTAATATAAGTCCTGTTGACTCGATGATCTGATATGTAATTATTTGTAGGTGTTGTAAGTTTTTACAGGTACAAATATGTATTGACTTCATTAATCATAGCTCATGAGAAAGATTTTGTTCAATGTTTAAAAGTTCAATGATATCTATGCATGTATGATTTAGTAGAGAATCATGTTTGGAATGGAGTCTCCGACTCGTTTTTAAAAACAAAGACCGAAATGCCAAGGAAGAATTTATTGAACTATATTCAATGCATATACATTGTTTTTAGTTTTGTTTCGGGAGAGTACTTTGTGTGATAGAGAGAGAGTCATTAAAGAGAGACAGAGTCAGAGTTGTTTTGTTGTGATCTACTTGTTTGTTACTTCTTCCTTTCTATGTCTAGTCGCCATTTCCGTTCCTTCCTTTTTTTGGCAAGTCATTGTCTAGTCTCTTCTTGTTGCTTCTTTTCCTAAGGGCTTACTTATTAAGGGCTAGTTCTTTTATCATGCATTAATTAACTACAATACATTTTTCCTTGATCAAAGATTTTATTTCTGCCCTTCCTTATTCACCGCGCAGCTGAGTACAACCTCAGCAGAGAGATAGACATCCTCTCTGCCTGATATCTGGTTGAAAACTTGTATTCCTAACTAACTAAAACATGTGACGTGCGAGATTCCCGCCTTTGGGGTCAAGGTTCCCAAGTGGTCTGGTATTTTTCCACTTAGGCCCATTGCATTCTCGCTACAGGGTATTGTCAAAAAACCCATGCCACCATACAATTATGCAACAAGGATACTTCAGACCATATAACTGGGTGCAAATAATTGATTATCTATACATATATAAAGGGCAGTTGTATGTATATGTATGTCCAGAGGAAACTTCGAAAATAAAACAATTAACAACAAAGTAAATATATATACACATTAAATATCACCAGGGCTTGGTTTTTGAGCAAAAATAATAGAGATTTGATTTATATTTGTGAAGATAATTAAAAAATAAAATTTAAATGATAACAGGGTTTAGGGTTAGTTTAATGGGAAAATAAATAAATAATTTATCAGTCAAGAGTGGTTCCCTTTGTTTATGTTAAACTTAAATAAGCAAAGTGGCTGTTACTCTTGACTGCTATCTAAATTTTTCTTGGGTGTCTCCCATCTTAGGATTGTCAGCAATCTAGAACCAGTTCATTGGATTAATGAATTTGATATTAACCAGATACTCCTATATTTGTGTCCTTGTGCCAGACTAAGCTAAGCTAAATACATATTTTGGATACCTCACCAATGTTTGTTAAAAAGAAGAAAGAAAATAGTTTATTACTATTGTATCGTGAATTAGATCCTCACTGGGTGTCCTCAGACTTGAAATTTTATGCCTAGCTGAACTAAGTAAATATTTTGGGCATTGTTTTGCAGTAAGGTTATAGAGTTAGATTCTTACAGGGTGCCTTACTTGTGGCTTTATTCCAGATTAAACTTAGTGAGTATTTGAATTGGTGTTGTAGAATGTAAGAACATAGCATATGTGATGAGTTTGATCCTCAATGAGTGCATTTCTTGAAAAAATAAGAATAAAGGGAACAGTAATAGTTTGTATTTCTCTGAATGTTTGAGATGAGGCTTGATGATTACTATTATCTCTGCATTATTCAGATTATTGTCCTCATCTTCATTGTTATCTGTACAATGTTTCGGCCTATAAGTTCTCTGACCTTCTTCAGGTATTTCTTATCAGACTCGGGAACCTTCTTGTCGTAATCAGGAGCCATCACGAAACTTTGAACCTAACCCTTTATTTAGTCCATGGGGGTATCCTGTTCTCATTCCGCTAACCATAGCTAGGGTACAGGTGTTAAGCTGTGTTAATTATTATTATTCTATGTTACTGCTGCCCTTGCGTTGTACAGATAACAATGAAGATGAGGACAATAGTCCGAATAACATAGATGATAGTAACAGGTAGTTTACTAAGTTTCATCTAGTATCAAACCAGACATGTAGAGGCAATCAATGGGGATTAGACTCACAACATACGATATGTTCTGGGATACTGTCCATTGTTCTACAGCAAGCACTTTAATATGCATTATTCTTATTTTTAAAATTCAACTCCTAATTATTATATTATTATCAATTTGATATGTGATTATTATTATATTATGTGTTTAAGTAAGTAAGTAAAGTCAACCAGACAGTGAGGGAGTATAACCTTTTTTCATAGACCAGTCTGAGGTGGAGCGCTACACCTACCATCAGCTCCTTACTTTACCATACAGATCCCTGTGCTACTCATACGCTGAGTTGGCGAGGGCCAGTATCGAACTAGGAACCTTGTGGTTTCTAACTGAATGCTCTACCGATTGAGCTAACCCAGCCCATATAAAAAGGCCATAGGCTGTTGGGATCCAAGTACTGCAACACCAATTGAAGAATTGTATGAAGCACAAGGGGGACTATATTCAAGAATAAACCTCATTTGGTCACGTTCCATGAGAGCATCTTGGTCAGCCTATATATGTTTACCAACCCCTCCACACGAGCAGGATGTGAGACAAGGTCAATTTCTTAAAGCAGAGTTTAACAGATTTGAATTCAGAGTTTTCCTTCTCCTAGACTGGTTACTAAACCATGGTTGAAGAGCCCAGTCTGCCCTGCTTTTTGCCCATAGCTGGAGGGAGAATTGGATTAATACCTTTCCCAAGGGTATTAGCACCATGTGAAATGCAAACATCTTTGTCCAGGAATTGAACTCGGCTTGATGAGTCCATTTCCTACGACTCTAACCATTAGACCACACGCCTCAATACATCTTGGTCAGCCTATAAACTTTTCAGCCAAACCTCATATGTATTATTATATACATTATTTTGTCTCATCACAACCTGAAGAAAGGCAGTAGAAAAGTTTTTTTTTTTTCTTAGCTAGCAGTTTTAACAAGTGGTCAGTTTTAAGAAAGGTGCCAATGTGTGTGCACATGGAAAAGTCAAATAAATAACCCGTAATTCCCCACCTGTAACCGATGTCACATTGTCCAGATACACTTAATTTTTTTTTTTTTTTTTGCTTCATCTTGCCTGAAGGAGATGAACAAATGCCACCATTAAATCTCAGTCCAAAGGCCAGAGGAAAATTAGTTGTCTGTTTTAAAGAAGAAAAATAAAGTAATACAATAGTAAGTCATATTAAAAAGCTTTGCACTAATCTAAATTTATCAACTTGGCACCAATGTAAGTTTCTCTGTATGTCTGTTATTGAATTAACTGTTATCTCTTCTCTCTCTCTCTCTCTCTCTCTCACTCTCTCTCTCTCTCTCTCTCTCTCTCTCTCTCTCTCTCTCTCTCTCTCTCTCTCTCACTCTCTCTCTTTCTCTCTCTCTCTCTCTCTCTCTCTCTTCTCTCTCTCTCACTCTCTCTCTCTCTCTCTCTTAGCCTGATTTTTAGCTAAAAAAAAAAAAAAAAAAATTAAATTGTGGTAGCAGCAGCAGCAACAACAACAACAACAAATAAGTTAATTGTGGCCCAATCATTTGTCAGTCTAGATTCATCGTCTCTCAACCCTAACCCTAACCCTAACCCTAACCCTGCCTGTCAACTATCTAATCATGTGTCTAAGTTTAAATGTAGGCTGTATTTCAGTCAGAGATAAGAGCAAGTTTGTCTTTGGTGCTAGATAATTTTACTCTCCATCTAGTTGCTTGATTACAGCTGAAGCTCCCTCGCTACCCCCACCCCGTTTATTTTTTTTCTTTGCCATGAGTTTTACTTGCTTAATTGATACTATTGGACAAATAGAACGATGATGCAGAATATTAGCTCAGAATAACTAAACTTAAAAAAAGAATCAAGCACTTATTATTCCCACCTTTTACCTTTACCTCTTTTTCGTTCCCTCCTTTTCCTTCATTTTGAATCAATTACAGTATTTACAATTGTTGAATGCCTATTGGTTCATTTATATGAAGTAGCAAAATCAAGCCTTAATGTCTGATAACCTTTGACCTTAATTTAGGTGAAAGGTCAAGAATCTGAATACCTGTGTGTTTAGTGGTATTCTTATTATCAATATTACTTGGTAATGCAATAAAAATGTTTGGTAGCTTCTTTTGCAAAGATTTTTTCTAGGTTTGTGGAAAGTGTAGGTAGTACTGTTTTTTGGGGGGGTTGTGTTTTTTTGTAAAATTTTCTTAGGTAGGTTTTTTTTTTTTTTTGTTTTTTTTTAATTTTGTGAACAGCATTTAATTTTTTTAATTTTTGTAGGTAGAATATATTTTTTTAAATTTTTTGTGAGCAGCAATTAATTTTTTTTTTGGGGGGGATGAGTGGGTAACACAGTTTTTTTTGTTTTTTTTTTACTTTTTGTGAGCAGCATTTAATTTTAATTTTTTGTTCTTTTTTTTTTAATTTTGGAGGTAGAATATATATTTTTTTAAATTTTTGTGAGCAGCAATTAATTATATTTTGTTTTTAGGTAGCACTGTTTTTTGTTTTTTTTTGTTGTTTTGTTTTTTTTAACTTTTATAGGTACCATTTAATTTTTTGGTTTATTTTTGTTATTTAAATTTTTGTAGATAGAATTCTTTAAAAAAATTTTGTGAGCAGCATTTAATCTTATTTTTGTTTTTTTTTTTTTTTAATTTTTGGAGGTAGAATATATATTTTTTTAAATTTTTGTGAGAAGCAATTAATTATTTTTTGTTTTTATATAGCACTGGGTTTTTTGGGTTTTTTTTTGTTTTGTTTTGGGTTTTTTAATTTTTGTAGGGTAGGCATTTAATTTTTTGGTTTATTTTTGTTATTTTAAATTTTTGTATATAGATTTTTTTAAAAATTTTATCAGCATCTAATCTTATTTTTTTTATTTTTTTTAAAATTTTTGTAGGTAGAATATTAGAATATATATTTAAAAATTTTTGTGAACAGCAATTAATTATTTTTTTGTTTTATGTAGCCTGTTTTTTTTTTTTTGGGGGGGGGGTAATTTTTGTAGGTAACATTTAATTTTTTTGTTTATTTCTGTTATTCAAATCTTTGTAGGTAAATTTTTTTTTATTTAAATTTTTGTGAGCAGTATTTAATTTTTTTTTTTTTTAGGTTAGCACTGTTTTTGTTATTTGTTTTAAACTTTGACCTTGTGTTGCATCCTGGTCTTGTTTTTGGTCACCTGTTGCTATGGTAAGAAACCTGTGAATCTTTCAAATTCAGGTTGTCTTTCTTTATTACAGGTGAACCAAATTGTCAAGTGTGATTCTTTATTTAAATCCAGGAACTTTTAACTGGGTCTTTGGCTGACTCTTTGTAATTTCTCTTCTCATTCCCCACCCACTCCCACCCCAAATGGATATACAGGGTATGCCACTAAACTGCATTCGGTAGTGAGGCATAAGTTCTGGGGCTCTGGAAAGTATAAAGCTACCTCTTTATTACCATTACTCCCAGGTCCACTTGGGGTGGTAGTACTTGTTAAAGTCACATGTATGGGTCAAATAGATCTGTTTGAAAATTGGATTTTTAGCTAATAGAGTTTTTTGTTTTTTTTCTAATCAGATCATTGGCTTTCTTTGTAATGTCAAAGCCATCCTTGTAGAAGAACAGTAGTGATACTATTTAACCATATTTGGGAGATGAGGAGGTTCATACCTTTCCCAAGGGTATTAGTCTGAAAGTGAATGCAATAGCATGACTGGATTTCAAACTCACTACAATGTCATAATCCAACATGTTAGCCACTATGCCAAAAGAATCCCCTCTAATTGGATCAAAAATAACAATAGTGTAAAAAAAAATAAAGATTGAATTGGATGATATCAGAAATAATGATAAGAAAAAGAATTTAATTCAATTCATTGTCAAGGGAGACTCTAAAAACTAAGTTTATTAATCAATTGGAATTTTCTGTTTATAGAATAATATATTTTTGGGGACAAATTTCCTAATAACATTAAAAACAGCAATAGTGTAAAAAAAATTAAGATTGAATTGGATAATTATATATGTTAGTTTATCTGTGAGTGTAAAGAGAGTGATTGGTGAGTGTGAAATATATTTGTATGTTAAGTTTCAGAAGCAGCTAGCCCATAGCTTATTCCAAGAATCAGATCCATTTGAATTAGGTCAAACGTTCCCTTTCTTAGTAATCTTACAAAATGATTTTAATGTTGTTTTTTTTTTCAATTCTCCTGTCATATTTATTTAAATTTAATTCGCTTTGCAAACTTACTTTTCCCTAATCCCAATTATCTACCCAGAGCTCAATGGGTGACCCAACGGATAATGTTTTGTCTAGAATATATATATATATATATATATATATATATATATATATATATATATATATATATATCCTCATCAATATTACTAAATCCTCTATAAAAATTACAATAAAAAACATCTACATTGATTGATTGATTTTAATGGCATCTCAACCAATCAAGGATTATTTTGTGCTCATAAATATATATATTGTATATATTCAGTGAAAAGATTCTTTTTTTTTCTTTGTAAAGGTTGATGTGAGTTAAAAAGAGAAGATGTCCAAGTAGGCATAACCAATAAATAAACGGTACACTCGGTAGATCAAATTAAACCTGACTACTTTTACTCAGATTAAGAAAACTGTTATACTTAGAACTACATTAATTATTTTAGTAATTGTTATCCTATATAACGCATAATATCCTTATTAGTATTAGTTTCAACTAGTATTTTCTTTCATATTTTGATATTTATCACATACCATTCATAACAGTGAACCAAACCCTTTATTTGATTCATTGGGGTAGATTGTTCTCATTCCTTTAACCATAACTGTGTACAAGCATTAAGCTATGTTGAATATTCTGTTATTTTTGCCTGTAGTCAGGATTGAACTTTCAACCTCCAGATGATTGTAACTTAGAACTGTACTAGAAGTGGCTACCCAGTGTTTGCCTGGGTAGTCGGGGAGGTAAAACAAAAGTTAGTCTCACAAATCCATTATTATTGAATCGCGAGTTGGATCCTTGTAAAATCCCTATATAAAAACAAAAGACGTTGCATTGATCCAAGCCACTCTGGAAACAAAAATTAATGTCTACTATTTAAAATATTAAATGCAAAAAAAAAAAAATCTATGCTGTTATCATTTAAACTTTATTTTTTAATTATCTTCACTAATATAAATCAAACCTTCATTATTTTTGCTCAAAAACCAAGAACTGGTGACATTTAATGTGTATATATATTTACTTTATCATTAATTGTTTTATTTTTTAAGTTTCCTCCAGACATACATATATCATTATTATTATTTTATTTTATATTTAAAATAATAATAAATAGAATACATGTGTACATGAATAAACTCCTGGTCAAAACACGTGTTAGTAAAAATAAAATCTATTTTATCCATTCGGCATTTTCTTCTCAACATATATATATATATATATATATATATATATATATATATATATATATATATATAGTAGTACTGACACGGCTGCTGCTTGGAAGAATTCCCAATTTATTTCATCAAAGATCATATATATATATATATATATATATATATATATATTATATATCTTTCTGATGAAATAAAATTGGGAATTCTTCCAAGCAGCAGCCGTGTCAGTACTACTATATGGTCGCACCACTTGGATTTTAAAGAAACATTTATAAAAAGAGCTAGATAGGAAATACACAAGGAAGCTGTTTTGAACAAATCCTGTAAGCAAAATGCAACTTACCATCCAAATAAGATAGACAAGTAATCCTGTTCAAGTAAGGACAAAATAATAAACAACATTCTTTTGTGGACTCCCACATATGGACACACCAATGTTGGCTGACTGCACAGACACTGAATGCCATCTAGAAGACATTAAGAGTGACGGCCACAAGTGACAGATAGTGAGAGAGAGTAAAGAGAATCAGTGCTGTTGGAATTCCTTGGGGTTAATGATCTCTGTTCCATAATAGTCATTACATTTGAAAATAAATTCTATAGTTAACAGATGTCCATTATGATATCAATGCTTCTATTTAGGAAGGAGTGAAGGATTCTAATTAGCATTTTATAGTTAACATTGGTCCATAATGATATTGATGCTTCTATTTAGGAAGGAGTGAAGGATTCTAATTAGCATTTTATAGTTAATATTGGTCCATAATGATATTGATGCTTCTATTTAGGAAGGAGTGAAGAATTCTAATTAGCATTTCCATAGTTAACAGCTGTCCATGATGATATTGATGCTTCTATTTAGGAAGGAGTGAAGGATTCTAATTAGCATTTCCATAGTTAACAGCTGTCCATGATGATATTGATGCTTCTATTTATGAAGGAGTGAAGAATTCTAATTAGCATTTCCATAGTTAACAGCTGTCCATGATGATATTGATGCTTCTAATTAGGAAGGGTGAGAAGGACTCTAATTAGTATTTCATTGTTAACAGCTATCCATGATGATATTGATGCTTCTATTTAGGAAGGAGTGAATGATTCTAATTAGCATTAGTCATCTCTATTATATTGAGAATTTGGATGATTAAAAATAAAAAGAAGAAATTATTTTGTATGAATGCAAACTGCAGAAAATTCTCATTCAATTGCAAATTGGACTGGAAACATCTTTATTCTCTAAGTTAGATCATCTTTAATGTATTGCTCTAATAAACATTTACTTATGATTTGACATTTTTCTGGGTAATGGTTCACTCACACATGAGGTGTCCTTTGTGTAACGGTTATGATCATAGGAAATAGAATTGGTGTCTCAAGTTCAAATCCTGGACAAGGCTGTTTCTATTTCACTTTGTGCTAATGCCCTTGGGAAAGGCATGAATCTATCTCTTCTCCCCACAGCTATGGGTATATAGTAACACAGGCTTGGTTCGGCAACCAATCTAGGAGAATAAAAACTTTGAATTCAAACCAGCTGTGCTCCATTCAAAAATTAAGGTTTTGTTGCATCCTACTCCTGGAGGAGGGGTTGGGTAAATAAATACACATATGCATACACACACACACACACACACACACATATCTGTGTGTACACACGAATGTATGGGTATTTATCCAACCTCTCAATTGGACACAAGTTGAGACCTTGCAAAAGCAAGCCTGCTTGAGTGGTGCCAAAAATAGCTCTGACACAGGGCAAAAAAACATACAGGTGATACAACCCATAAACTCTATACAGTGCTGCCTTAACTTATGAGTTTAATTTGTTCTGCTCGTAATTCAATTTTCACATATATCAAATCAATTTCCCCCATTGAAATAAACTGAAATGCCATTAATCAATTCCAGCTACCCACCAAAAAAAAACTAATTTTTTTGCAGCATTTTCTTAAATAAGAAAAATATTATTATACAATGTAGACAGGTATAATATTTCGTGTTGGACGTATATATATATAAATTTCCTTACGCTAATACTGTCGGGAAAGGTATGAATCCTATTCTCCCTCCAGCTATGGATAAATAGTAGGACAGATTGGGCTCTTTAATCTTGGTTAGGCAACTGGTCTAGGAGAAGGAAAACTCTGAATTCAAACCTGTTGAACTCCGCTTAAGAAATTGACCTTGTGTCACATCCTGCTCGTGCGGAGGAGTTGGTAGATATATATATATATAAATGTTGTATCCTTTGGCAGCAAGTTATTTTGTAGGCGGGTGTTATTAAACAGCATGGAACATTTCTTTTTCATCATCTTGATTTGTATCTTAATGAATACATTAATAAAATAGCATCCAGCATAGGTCATGATATATTAACTATCTTTAATAACTAATACACTAATAATAGTAACCTTCTAAAAAATGATACACTCTTCTAATTTAAAAACAAAATAGATAAAAGAACAAGAAAAACAAAAAAAGAACTAACACCAAAACATATACCCGACCTGATGACAAATGAAGAAACAGTCGAAAGCGCTCCGGCTGATAGTATGGGAAGAATCCTATTTCAACTGGATCCTGACATTAGAAAGATATCCAGAAGACTGGAAAAGATACAAATCAAGATCATGAAAAAGAAATGTTACGTGTTGTTTAATAATACCTGCCTACAATAAATATATATATCCTTTATATATATATATTATATATATATATATATATATATATTATTGTATAAAAATAGAATAGAATAGAATATAATGAATATATTTTAGTATTTAATGTAATATTTTTTAATATTTTTTTTTTATGAATGATATTTTTCTTTGGCATAATAGATTTGGAAACTTAAATGTTTTTACTGAAATTATTAACATAAGCATATCTGAAGCTTGCTTGTACCTCAAATTTTAGCTCTCATCACAAAGCAAAAAATTTGGAAACTTAAATGTTTTTAGTGAACTTATTAACATAAGCATATCTGAAGCTCGCTCGTACCTTAAATTTTAGCTCTCAACACAAAGCAAAAAAATCAACCGAGTGACAGCTCGTAACTCAGAAAACTCATAAGTTGGGTCAATCATAAGTTAAGGTACCACTGTATAACCACTATTATAGGACAAGGGTAGTATTATAAGATATATTATAAGATATAGACTTTTTTATCATTAATGACTGTGTGTGTTTTTCTTTTCTTTTTACTTTTGTTTTTAACAAAAATCCATTAAAAATTTTTATTTTGTTTACTTTCTATACTCTTGTATATCCTTTGTTTAAACATAACGTATATGTCTGGTGTGTGTGTGTGGGGGGGGGGAGAATCATGTCCAAATTTGTTCTCTTGAACTTGTATGGACTGATAAATTCCTTCTGCTCATCAACGCATGGCCATTTTTGACATTCTTTCTTATTTATTTTGTGTGTCATTCATCTTAAATGAATATATTGCGTTTTGAACAATTCCTTTTTTTTTCTTTTTTTTTTGTTTCTCTGTTGGATGAGTACAAACAAGGCCGGCACGTACTACCACCAAACCCCCTGACTGGGGTGGTCCCAAACCTGCTTGGGGGCCCCAGTAGGGTGGGTTTCATATATTTTCTATGAATACTACTTCATGAAAATTGACATGTAGTATAGTGGGAGCTCATTACGTTTTCTATGAATACTAGTAAAAAGTAGTAAAGTTGACAGGGTGGCCTATTAGCGGTTTCAGCTGGACAGTGAGGGAGTCTATCCTCTTTTCCCTAGCTCTAGAACAGGGAGATTGTTTTTTGTGTCTGTTGTGGAGCACCATACGTACCATCAGTTCCCCACTTTACCACACAGATCCAAGTTGTGCTATTAATGTGCTGAGTTGGTGAGGGCAGGTATCAAACCATCCAAATAAGATAGACAAGACATGCTGTTCAAGTAAGGACAAAATCATTAACAACATTCTTTTGTGAACTCCCACATATGGACACACCAGTGTTGGCTGACTGCACAGACACTGAATGCCATCTAGAGGACATATTAACACTGATGACCTCTAGTGACAGATAGTGAGAGAGAGTAAAGAGAATCAGTGCTGTTGGAATTTCTTGGGGATAATGATCTCTGTTCCATAATAGTCATTACATTTGCAAATAAATTCTATAGTTAACAGCTGTCCATTATGATATTGATGCTTCTATTTAGGAAGGAGTGAAGGATTCTAATTAGCATTTCATAGTTAAAGTCCATTATGATATTGATGCTTCTATTTAGGAAGGAGTGAAGGATTAGCATTTCTAATTCATTTCATAGTTAACAGTGGTCCATGATGATATTGATCTATTTAGGAAGGAGTGAAGGATTCTAATTAGCATTTCATTGATATTGATGCTTCTATTTAGGAAGGAGTGAATGATTCTAATTAGCATTTTATAGTTAACAGCTGTCCATGATGATATTGATGCTTCATTAGCATTTTCATAGTTAACAGCTGTCCATGATGATATTGATGCTTCTATTTAGGAAGGAGTGAACGATTCTAATTAGCATTTCCATAGTTAACAGCTGTCCATGATGATATTGATGCTTCTATTTAGGAAGGAGTGAAGGATTCTAATTAGCATTTCATAGTTAACAGTGGTCCATGATGATATTGATGCTTCTATTTAGGAAGGAGTGAAGGATTCTAATTAGCATTTCATAGTTAACAGTGGTCCATGATGATATTGATGCTTCTATTTAGGAAGGAGTGAATGATTCTAATTAGCATTTTATAGTTAACAGTGGTCCATGATGATATTGATGCTTCTTTTTAGGAAGGAGTGAATGATTCTAATTAGCATTTCATAGTTAACAGCTGTCCATGATGATATTGATGCTTCTATTTAGGAAGGAGTGAACGATTCTAATTAGCATTAGTCATCTCAAATTTGTGATTCCTAGGTAGATGCTCTACCAACTGAACTGAACTGATGCCTGTATCATGCATTTAGTGGGGGCATGAGACCCTAGCACTGGCCCCCCGAATACAAACGGTAATTTAGATTTGGGAGAAGGACATTACCTTTAGCTTGTTTAGATTATGCCTAAATAGCTATCACTGAGTACAATTTTTTTGTTGAATTACAAATCATATTGTTTTTATTCTTATCATTTCTATGTTAGTAGAGGATATTCTCTCCTTTTTGAGGGTAATAAAATTATACCATAGAATATATACATGAAACTAATCAATACCGTACAATATAATCCCCAATAATGATAACACATTGTTAAAACCAATTACTAAAAAGTATATATATGAATACATGATATGTATTACACCCTAACTGTTAGGCATGACATAACCCCAGACAGATTGATATGCCGTTAAAATCAACAATCCAACCAACCAAACCAACCAACATTTCTATGTTAGGGATTTGCATATTCACATTAGATAACTGTTTGCTTTCTTCCATGAACTGATAGCTTGAGTTAAAGATGAAAGTAAATTGTAGTCAGAAAATAATAATAATAAAAATAATAATAATATAGATTATTATCTATGATATTAATACAACACATGAACACATGTGTTTAAATGTTGCACCTTAAAATCACCTCAGATAAATAATGGACGATTCCGTTTTGATTGCACTGAGAGTAAGGGGAAAAAAAGAACACACTTCTTATCAGAAAGAAAAAGAAGACATATATAATAAAGAAAGAAAGATAACTAAGGAAGCAATAGCACCATACATCAGAGGCTTATCATCTGCTTTAATGGAGAAAGGAGGAAAAAAGAAAGCATGAGAGAAAGAAGTAGAAGAGATAGATAAATGAGTAAAAGAAAGAAATGAAGAATGCTTATTTTGAAAACTTATTTTGGACATTTATTTTTAAATGAAAATTAAATGCTGTGATATTTTATAAAATAATAAAGTCTTCCAAAAGTTAACAAATTATTCTGTTTAAAAAGATTTTTTTGACTTATATATTAACATTATTTATAAATTAGCAAACCATGCAAGTAAAATGAACAAAAGATGCTGGACACAGCTGGAGAAGTAAGGATGAACTCATAAATGATATTCTCCTGTGGACACCTACACATGGACACACCAGTGTAGGCTGACTAGTTAAAACCTACATTGATCAGCTCTGTGCAGTTACTGGACACTGTGTGGAGGATTTTCCAGGAGCGATGACTAATAGGGATGGGTAGTGTGAGAAAGTCATGAGAATCCCATGCTGTCAGCATGACATGATGGTAATGATGATGATGAACAGTCTTAATGTTGCAAAGATATGAAATGTACATTATTAATGGGTCAAAGATATATCATAGAATTATTATTTCTTAGAAACTGTTGATCTTGCAAGATGGTTAATTTGAAAGTTCTGGAACCAAAGGTGCCAAAAAATCCCTGGAGGACCTGTATATATTTATTCAAACCCTCCACAATTGGTGGGATGGACACAAGGTCATTTTTTAAAGTGGATTAAGGGTAGTTTGAATTTGAAGTTTCCAAAATCTAAAGAGGCCAATCTGTCCTTCTATTTACCTATGTTAGAGAGAGAGAGAGAGAGAGAGAGAGAGAGAGAGAGAGAGAGAGAGAGAGAGAGAGAGAGAGAGAGAGAGAAAAGAGATGGGTTCATGTCTTTCCCAAAAACATTAGCAGAAAGTGAAACAGTTTTGGCAAGAGAGAGTCATGGAATTCCTTGCTGTCAGCATGACTTGATGATGATATCAAAATAGGAAATATAAAACTCATAAAAAGTGGAATTTCCATGGGTACTACTGGTAATAATATTAATAATAGTTGATAATTTTAATCTGTAAAATTTAGCTTCAATCTGTATCTGGTAATAATATTGATAATAGTTGATAATATTTAATATGAAAAATGTAACTTCAGTCTGTATCTGGTAATAATATTGATAATAATTGATTATATTTAATGTGAAAAATTTAACTTCAGTTTGTATCTGGTAATAATATTGATAATAATTGATAATATTTAATCTGAAAAATTTAGCTTCAGTCTGTATCTGGTAATAATATTGATAATAATTGATTATATTTAATGTGAAAAATTTAGCTTCAGTTTGTATCTGGTAATAATATTGATAATAGTTGATAATATTTAATCTAAAAAATTTAGCTTCAGTTTGTATCTGGTAATAATATTGATAATAGTTGATAATATTTAATCTAAAAAATTTAGCTTCAGTCTGTATCTATATATATTTTTGTTTGCGTTGCTTCAGATCTTCTTTTTTTTTAATTAAGAGTTTTCCTTCTCCTAGACTGGTTGCCAAGATTAAAGAGCCCAGTCTGACCTACTATTTACCCATAGATGGAGGGAGAATAGTTGGATTCATACCTTTCCTAAGGGTATTAGCACTATATGAAATACAAACAGCTATATCCAGTATTTGAACTCGGTTCACCGTGTCCATTTCCTAAGATAATAACCATTACACTACAAACACTTTCCTGTTATATGAGAAAAATGTGAATAAATCCAATGGTATGTGAATATAAAAGTAAGTAAAAAAATGGAAATGAGGCTGTTTGCATTTCATATAGTGTTAATATCCTTGGGGAATGTATGAATCCAACTACTCTCCCTCCAGCTATGGGTAAATAGTAGGGCTGACTGGGCTCTTTAACCTTGGCTAGGTAACCCGTCTAGGAGAAGGAAAACTCTGAATTCAAACCTGTTAAACTTTGCTGTTTGCAAATCACATTGCACTAATACCCTTGGGAAAGGTATGAATCCAACTACACTTCCTCCAGCTATGGGTAAATAGTAGGGCTGACTGGGCTCTTTAACCTTGGCTAGGTAACCCGTCTAGGAAAAGGAAATCTCTGAATTCAAACCTGTTAAACTCTGTATAAGAAATTGACCTTGTGTCACATCCTGCTCGTGCGGAGGGGTTGGTAAATATGTATAACCCAGTACAATCTGTTGTATTTTACTTGGAGAGAAGATGGTTACTGCCATGTATCTCTATTGTTCTGAAAGGTGCTATATCAGGTATTACTCAGCATGGTACACAGATTATGGGTCACATCAAATATTTAGGTTGACATGTTTAAAGTTGTTCTGTGTTTAGATTTGATTTTCTTTGTTTTATATGATTATAATAAATCCCTTTTTCATAACTGTTTTGTCCAAACATTTCTTGTTCTGTGTCATGCAAGAAGAGAAAGACAAGTGTTTAAACACTGCTCTATATTTATTTGCTTCTGAAGTTTTCCTAAGACTTGTAACTGACTTACTACAGTTGACTGATTATATAGGCAATAAAAAGCTTAGTAAATATTAACTCTTTCAACCCATAAACCCAATATTTCTGGCTGAGTGTTATTTTACTATACACTATACAGAGGCATGTGTGGTATAATGGTTATTGTTGTAGAAAATGGACACGGGGATTCAAGTTCAAATCCTAGATAAGGCTGTTTCCAGTTTGCTAATAACGTTAGGAAAGATAGGCACCAACTATTCTTCTTCCAGCTATGGATAAATAGATAAAAAGAGTGTAGCATATAAAGATGAGGAAGTACCCCCAATATTTATTGCTGAGATCTTAAGTATATCATAAACTTGAGATTTTGAGTTCAGGAATATCATATACTATACTATATATATATATATATATATATATATATTATTATAATGGAGATTGTGTGTTTTTCTGTCTGTAACCGAAACTATATTACTATTCAAGTCACAATTCCCTTAGTTATTGGCATCATATTCTCTATGATTTTATTTTTATTTAAACCTCAATTATTAATAAAATTATTTTACATTATTAATACTGTTAACCATGTCTACATACTGACAACATTCTATTATATTTATATATACAACAAAATAGTGGTTTACAGTGTGAATGGGAAGGCTAATTTGCATATTAATATTAAAAATCGAATTTAATAAATATGTGCTTAGTATTATTGATTTCTAACTGTTTAGTTTTATTTTAATGAATATAAGCAAAAATCTCTTCAATGAATCTTAAATGAGATCCAATAACAAGATGAAATAACTGTCATTTTATTATTTACTTCCTCTTTTAACTAAATACTTAAATTAGAAAAAAATAACAATGAAAGATGAGAGTGATGGAAGAGTAAGTTTCAGTTGTTCTATTTTTTATTATACTCCCTCTGTTTCAAATCTTTTTATCTGCATTCTTATTTAGTTTCATTAGCCTTTCTAATTTAATACAATATTTTATTACATTAAAACTTTAATATTTGCACCCGGAGGGTGCATATATTTGCTAGTATATATATATATATATTCATCCAACCCCACCCCCTACCATGAGCACAATGTGACACAAGGTCATGTTTAAACAGAGTTTAACAGTTTGAATTCAGAGTTTCCCTTCTAGACATTGCCATACCAAGGTTAAATATCCCAGTCTACTCTACTATTTTCCCATAGATGGAGGGAAAATAGTTGGATGTAAACCTTTCCCAAGAGTGTTACCACTAAGTAAAATGCAAACGGCTTAATTCTTGATTTGAACTTGAGTCACCATGTCTATTTCCTGTGATGATAACCATTACATCACAAGCACCTGCTAATGATATAGGGTTCAATATAGCAATCATTTACAGCCTTTCTTTTTAATGGAGTGATGGGATAACTCTAAACAAAGATGACAGAAAATAGAAGCCATGTTTGAATGTCTTTTCACTTTTATTTATTATATTTATTTATTTTGTGTGTGCAAATTTTATGAACTTGAGTATCAAAGTGTTTAAAATACTTCTAAGATCCCCTATTATCCTATTTTATGTTTCTTACTTTTGTTTTCTTGGATTATTTGGATTATTCGGACGATTGTCCTTATCTTTGTTATCTGCACAACGTTTCGGATAATGTGCCCTCCACCCTTCTTGAGGTATTTCTTGTCGAACTTGGGAAACTTCTCGAACTTGGGAACCCCCTCTTCAAAGGAACCTTCTTGGCTGGTTGTTCACTCCTGAAAGAATATAAAAGTTAATTTATTGAGTTAACTTAAAAATGAAATCCTACTTGCTGTAATTTTTATAATGAAATTAGAACAAAACTTTGAAATAACTTAATTTTATATAAATAAATGTTTACTTACCAAATGGCCAATTTTTTTTTTATAGCTGCTTCTTTCATTTTTCTCTGAATTTTTTAGATGAGGCTTGATAATTAGTTTTATTTGGAATATTGTTCTCGGGAGCTTTCAAACCTAACCCTTTATTCAATCCACAGGGTTAGACTGTTCTCATTCCGCTAACCATGACTGGGTACAAGTGTTAAGTTGTGTTAATTATTCTATGTTAATGTCACCCTTGGCCAGGATTGAACCTGCTGCCTAGAGATAACTGTCACTTAGAACTGTATTAATTCAACGCCTATATCCACATTTTTTTTGTTTTCTTATTGTTATTTTTCTTAATTTATTTAATTTGGTTTTTTCTTTTATTTTCCAGGTTCATGGAAAATCTGCAAACTGAAGTGATCCAGTTGGAATTTACTGACTTTTCAAAAGGGATGAAAACAATCTCCGAGGAAGATTTTGCACGTATTCTACTCCGTTATACTGTCCTTGAAAAGAACGAAGTCGATGAATGTATCCGTCGTGTACGGGAGAGGATGCCAGAAGAGAAGGTTTGTCTTTACACCTTTCTCTGCTTCATTCAATGCTATAACAATAGAGCTGCAACACTGTATAATTCATTTTGTGCTAATGCTCTTGGGAAAGGCATGAAACCATCTCTTCTTCTACATACTATGGGTAAATAGTAAGGCAGACTGAATTCTTTAGTCTTGATAAGGCAACCAGTTTAAGAGAAGGAAAGCTTTGAATTAAAAAAAACAGCAGAGGGGCTGGGTAAACAGTGAAGCAGATTGAATTCTTTAGTCTTGATAAGGCAACCAGTTTAGGAGAAGGAAAGCTTTGAATTAAAAACCAGCTCGGATCCAGCCTACAGCAGAGGGGCTGGGTGAATGTATAATCTGCATACTTCTATATATTTTACATACAAATGTTTTGTGATTATGATAATATTTTATTTTTCTTATCATCATTTCACAATTATTTATTCAACCAGTTGAATCCCTGTAGCAAAAGACATTGGACACTATGTGAACCCTGATAAAATGATCTAGTGATTCTTGCAAATACACCTACATAAGGTGAATCACTGCTGCATAGCCTAGAGGAGACAGCAAGAGGTATCAGCTTCTCTGTGATATCAGAAGTTCTTCTGTTTGAAACAAGATGGCGACATCTCTACACTGGATGGTAAACCCCTGAAATTAGTAGATCAGGTCACATACCTAGATAGTAATATCTCATCTACAGAAAGTGATGACAATATACACAGACAGATTATCCACCATATAGAAACCTATATCAATCAGCTGTGCAGGTTCTAGATGCTGTGTAGAAGACCTACTAGGGATGATGACCAATAGGGACTGGTGACGAGGGAAAGTCATGGGAATCTGTGCTGTCAGTAGAATTTGATGATAATGATGATGATGATGATTATCATTTTACAATTACTTATTCAACCAGTTGATCTTGTAGATAAGCACGTCAAAGTATACTTTGGAGTAAATACAGTATTGTCCATAAACAAGTACACTAACAATTTTTAAGAAAAGTTTTCTTCTCAGCCAAGAATGATATTATTTCTATTGGAACATTATACAATCAAAATGAAGATTATTAGTGTAGAATAATCATAGTAAGTTCCAATTACCATCGAATTGGTAAGACAAGGCAACAAGTAGTCGTAACTGAATACGAATCTAATCTTGTTGCAATACTACTGCAAAATTTAGGGTATTTATGAAGCCTCATAACATCATAGAAACCAAGCAGCCAATCAGGACTCAAGGAATGGAATCACCCAAATACATGAATGGACTATCCTTGATTTCCAGAAATACCTGCTGTCTTGGGCACTGGTTCAATTGTGCTTAGTCAGTTGCTCTTGTCCAAACCAACAGTATACTGACTGACTGACTTCAATAATTAGATATTATTTACAGTATAACCCATAAATGAGTACACCCCGAATAATTTTTAATAATAAGTTAATTTTCTTCTAAACCAAAGATACCAAGATTTTATTATTTCTAATGTAACATTATACAATCAAAATGAATATTATTAGATATCATTTACAGTATCACTCACAAATGAGTACACCCCGAATAATTCTTAATAAAAAGTTAATTTTCATCTAAACCAAAGATACCAAGATTATATTATTTCTAATGTAACATTATACAATCAAAATGAATATTATTTGATATTATTTACAGTATCACCCACAAATGAGTACACCCCAAATAATTTTAATTAAAATGTTAATTTTCTTTTAAACCAAAGATACCAAAATTTTATTATTTCTATTGGACCATTATACAATAAAAATAAATATTATTAGATATTATTTACAGTATCAGCCACAAATGAGTACACCCCAAATAATTTTTATTAAAATGTTAATTTTCTTCTAAACCAAAGATACCAAGATTTTATTATTTCTATTGGAACATTATACAATCAAAATAAATATTATTAGATATCATATATTACTATAGCATTGAAACTTTGCAACCAAAAATGAAATTTCTTATTTATGTATAATGGGTGTACATATTTTAGACTGCAACATATTTATTAAAGTTCAAATTGTGGATGAGGTTGTATGCATTTCACTTACATTTTATGCTATGGTCATTGGCAAAGAAATTAATCTATTTTTATCTCTCAATCAAATATGTGTAAATAGTTGGGCCGATCGAAATAGTTAAGGTGTCAAAAACGTTTTGATTTAAGGGAAAGAGTAGCCATTCTTTTATGACAAGGGACTTGTTACCTTCCTCTTCATATCTATCTTTTCAATGTTCTTTATCTATTTCAGTCCATATATATATATATATATATATATATATATATATATATATATATATATATATATATATATATATATATATATATATATATATATATATATATATAATGTGTGTTATGGAGGCATGTGGTCTAATGGTTAGAGTCATAGGAAATGGACTTGTTGACCTGAGTTCAATTCCTACACAAAGCTGTTTGAATTTCACATAGCACTAATACCCTTGGGAAAGTTATGGGTAAATAGCAGGGCAGGCTGGGCTCTTTAACCTTGACTTGGTAACCAGTCTAGGAGAAGTAAAACTTTGAATTCAAATGTTAAACTCCACTTAAGAAATTGACCTTGTATCACATCCTGCTCATGCGGAGGGGTTGGTAAATATATATGTATGTATGTGTGTGTTTTTGTACAAATATATGTGTGTGTACAAATGCAAATACATGTGCATATATTTATGTGATTAAAAATTGAGGAACACACTGTAGTTCTTGTCTCAAGTAAATCTTCTGACGAAGCTTTGTGAACACACCAAGGTGAAATATCAATTGAAGTTTTTTTGTGTTTATCCATTATTCTTCAATTTTTAATCACATTTTGTTTGATTTTACCCAATCAGTTACTCCTCATATATTTATGTGTATGTTTGTGTGTGTGTATATATATAAATATATAAAATTAAAGTTGATTTATGCCTTATGTCAGTATCAACCAGACAGTGAAAAAGTCTGTTCCCTTTTCACTAGCGCTAGACTAAGGAGATTTTTTTTTCATCTGAAGCAGAGTGCCACACCTACCATCAGCTTTTCACTTTACTGCCCAGATCCCTGTGCTACTCATACACTGAGTTGGCGAGAGCCGGTATCGAACTAGGAATCTTGCAATTCCTAGGCAAGTGCTCTACTGATGAGCTAAACCAGCTCTGGTTTTTATTTTATGTTTTAAAATAGTTTTTAAAAGAATTGATATGCCACAAAAAAAAAGAAAGAAAAAGAAACCGTAACATAGCATATCCATTCATTAAATGAGTATTATTTTTTGTTATCTGTCTTCAACTGTTTTATGATATCTACTTTCATGAACACCTGACAGTGATAAATATATATATTTGTAAGGATGTGTGTGTGTGTGTATATATATATATATATATATATATATATATGAGGAGTCTAATTTTCAGTGTATATATCATATATGTTTGTATATGTATATGTATATAAACATAGTTTGATTCCAATGATTTCAAAGATTCTTATATACTCAGGTGTATATATTTCTCAGGTCTACAGAGACATACGTAGTTATAATTTTTTTTTTTATTTCACTATGAATTTAAAGTGTTCCTGGAATTAAGACAGCCCCATGTCATATACATATTTACTTATTTTATTAAAATCATATTCATATGTATATGCAGGGCCAGTGCTAGGGTCTCTCCCCACCACCCAATATATTATGCTACATGTCAATTTTTTTAAAGTAGTATTCATATAAAATACATGAAACTCGCCCTTGGGGTGTCCTAAGCATGCTTGTCCCCTAGCCCCAGTCTAAGGTTTTCAAATCCTGTGTACATGTATTAAAAAAATTTCCCATGTAGGATTGATAAAATAAAACTGTTTGCTTACAATTTTAATGTTTTCTACATTTTGTTTTTCTTCTAAATTTTCAGGGAATTACCTTTGAAGAATTCAAGAAGTTCTGTCAATTTTTGAATAACCTTGACGACTTCCAAATTGCAATGAGAATGTACACCTTTGCAGAACAAGCAGTTTCCCAAGGTAAACATTTATTTAAAAGCTAGCTTAAAAGCCACACAATCAGGTGGCAATTGAGCTAGCTCCTCTGGAGGGGTCTTGATTGGGCCTTTGACAATTTTATGAAATGTGAAAAATATTTTCAAACAATTAAATCATTTTTTAATATTTCATTCAGCCCAGAATATTTTGATTTGTCTATGGAGTCAGCTTGATATGTCGGGCTCCGGTGTCTAGGAGTAAAGTTGAAAAAATGTGACACACTGACATTTGAAATTTATTATTAGAGAAGATAGATAAATGAATTTATTTAACAAATGATCATCATAATAAAAATCATTTTCATGACATTTATAAGGAATTCTGATAATTATTAATTATAAATGGCATTAAAAGATTTTGAAGGGAGTCTCCATGGCGTAGTAGCTAACATGCTGAACTGCAATATTATGTAAGCAAGTTTGAACTTTAGTTGGGAGATGAGGGGGTTTGTACCTTTCCCAAGAGTATTAGTCCAAAAGTGAATTTGATATTCACTTTTGGACTAATACTCTTGGGAAAGGTACAAGCCCACTCATCTCCCCAGATGTTTTAAATAGTACCACTACTGTTCTTCTACAAGAAGTTTTTAGTTAAGATATAAATAATGATACAGTAATAAAGACAACAATTCAGTTGGCAAACTATTGTTTATGCATTTTTTTTTTTAAATGAAGTTAAATTTAAAAAAATGATACATTTCCTTTTTTTTTTAATTAAATGTGTAGACAAGTGTTGAGGAAAACATGATAGTTCGAAAAGTTTTGCAATATTTTGGTAACAAATTCAGCACCTCCACATGCTTTTGTCAAAGTTGTGAAGGCAACAAACCACACTAGACTGTGAAATGCTGAGATCGCCTGATACACTCCGAGTTTGCCTCTATTGCTTTGAGCACAGCCTTGGAAACCATGCTTGTACAGATAATAATGAAGATGAGGACAATAGTCTGAATAATGCAGATAATACTAATCATCAAGCCTCATCTCAAACATTCAGAGAAATAGGATACATTTTTATCACTATTGTAAGAAATACTTGAAACTTGTAAATACTTTCTTGTAAATACTTGTAAGACTCAGATAGACTTTATACCTATTGTAAGAAATACTTGAAACTTGTAAACAGAATTCACCTTTGAAAATAAATACCTCTGATATGCAAAATTCAAGTTGCATTAATCTCTTTCCACAGTTAAATGATATGACATTTCCCAATGCATTCAAGTCCTTCAGCTTCTGGACCAATGAGAGAGGTAAAATTAATTATGCGGTCCCAGACGGCAGTACCCCCAAGCAGCATCTGCCTTGTTGTCTAAAAGGGGCAGTGCTCGGTTTATTGCCTGAGGTGCCTCAAAAGAGAAATACCAATGGAGCCATACACTTTTTGCATTGGCAACCACATGAGCTTTTGTTTGTGTGTGGTTACCCACATTAAAAAGATTTCGTGTTAATCTGACCTGGTGAAAGGTCAGGAAAATAAACTTCTCAATGAAGGATGGAATAAAGTTTGGTACCATGGAATAGTCAGGGAATAATCAGATAATTCTTCAGCAGTCACACTAGTAACTCTCCTACTGATTTCTTGTAAAAACAATGTGGGCCAATAAACACAACGTTTTTCGATTTGTTTTTTAGCCTGAAATAAATATTTTATTTCATTTATTTTTATTTTTTGTTTCTGTTGAATTTATTACTTTTTATTCTGATAGTTGTTGAATGATGACATTAACCTAAATAATTTTTATAATACAAATAGAAATTATAATAATTCAATAGTTTAAGCTTTTTTGAATCTGTTAAATTTGTTTTTAAAGTTAAACTTAGAGGTTAATAATCATAAAACATAAACAATTTTTATTTAGATGTTAAATTAATAAAAATTATTTATTTTTGTTTAACATCATAACACTGTTATTTGCTTACAACAGCATATTTTTATGGACATACCACTCATATATATATAAAGTAAGTAAAGTCGTCGGGATGGCCTAAAGTCGATATCAGCCAATCTGCGAGGGAGTCCATCCCCTTTTCACTGGTGCCAAGAAGATTATTTTAGCATCTGAGGTGGAGCGCCACACCTACCATCAGCTCCTTACTTTACCACACAGATCCCTGTGCTGCTCATACGCTGAGTTGACAAGGGCCGGTATTGAACTAGGAACCTTGTGGTTTCTAGCCTAATGCTCTACCAACTGAGCTAACCTGGCCTTATTATTTATATATATATATATATATACACACACACACACACACACACATGTACATATATATATATACACACACACACACATGTACATATATATATACACACACACACACACATGTACATATATATATATATGTACATATACACATGTATATATATATATGTGTACATATATATATACATGTACATATATATATATATAGGTACATATATATATATAGATAGATAGATACATGTGTATATATATATATATATGTATATATATATATATATATATATATGTACACACACATATATATATATAATCTAGATAAGGAGAAATGGATAAGTGTGCATATGTGTATATATATATATATATATATATATATATATATATATACATGTACATATATATATATATACATGTACATGTACATAGATATATATATATATGTACATAGATATATATATATATATATATATACACACACATGTACATATATATATATATATATATATATATGTACATATATATATATATATATATAATCTAGATAAGGAGGAATGGATAAGTGTGCATATATATATATATATATATATATCTAATATATAATGTCTTTTTTTTTCTTTTTTTTTTTTTGTAGAAGAGTTTCAGCGAGCTGTTAAGATTTGCACGGGCACCCATCTTGGTCCCCACATTGTGAACACAGTCTTTCAGATATTTGATGCGGATGGTGATGGTCATTTAAGCCACAGGGAATTCATTTCTATTATGAAGGATCGTATTCATCGCGGTGCTCGTGTAAGTAAATCTCTCCATTTCTTGTTTTTTTTCTTCTTCTTTTTTTTCTTTTTACTTATTATTTATTCTGAAAGTGGAATTTCATAAATTTTCTGATTAATATTATATTGAAAGTCAATATGTTACATTCACACTTTTTTCTCCCCCTCTTCTCACAAAGATGACACATGTCGTAAAATACTGAACTCAGTGAGTTTTGCTGAATAACATGTTTCTTGAAAAACCGTTAAATTTAACGGCTGATTTTTCTTTTCATAAATTTTTTCTTTCTATTTTTTTTTTTTTTTTCAAGTTTTGTTACTCGAGATTTAAGTGGTTAAAACAATTTTGAAATTAAAAACTGTATATTAAAATTAGTTATGTAACTATGGTTTATCACCCTCTACATATTTTTTTTAGAGGTAAAATAATTACAACTCAAAATTCTTGAAAATAATATAATCTTTAAAGATTTTTTTAGGGGTAAAATAATAACATAACATATATATTATATTATTAAAACAAAAAATAATGAAATTTAAAACAATATGTAAGGGGTGACAAGACTTTCGGACCACTCTGTAGATTAATGTACAGCATGGTCGGAAAGTATTGTCACCCCTACATATTGCTTTTTTTAGAGGTAAAATAATTACATAACTTATATATTATATTATTAAAACAAAAAATAATGAAAGTTAAAACAATATGTAGTGGTGACAAGACTTTCGGACCACCCTGTAGATTAATGTACAGCATGGTCGGAAAGTATTGTCAGCCCTACATATTGCTTTTTTTAGAGGTAGAATAATTACATAACTTATATATTATATTATTAAAACAAAAAATAATCAGTTAAAACAATATGTAGGGGTGATAAAACTTTTGCACCAAACACTCTGTACATCAAAACATTGATTAATTACTACTGATGAAAAATCTTTTTATCAAAACCTACATGAGTCATTTTTTTATTTCACTGAGGAACACCACATATCAGAAACAATAATAAATTTCCAATGTGGTTCAAACTCAGTCCTCTTCTGTTTCAGAGAAAACCAGTTCTTTCTGTAGCAGCTGCTTTACCATCTAAGCTACAAGGATTGACTATAATCAAAGAATAGAACACTATCTGTTCCCATCACTCCTGCCTTTCATTGCTAAATTTTCATCATTTTACTAAATTAGACTGTAAAAAATAAAATTACAGTTATTTCTTTTTGTCAATGTATTTCTTCTTGGATTTATCTACAATATTTTTGCTTATATTTTTGCTGAACAAGAACCTGCATACTAGATTCATAAGAAAGTCAATCTGAAATTAATACCTCCTATTATATCATGTTAGCTCACAATGTTGGTGGTATGGCATTAGTGATGGAACTTTCCACACTAATAAGATCATTTTTCCCCTTTATTATAAATAATAACTGAGTATCAGTCTGGCAAACTAGCATCTGACATGAGTCATTGGTTGATTTTAATGGCATGTCAACCTGTCTGGAGTTATTTTATGCCTAGAGGTTAGGGAATCACATTCATTGTATGCAGATTGATTTTAATGGCATGTCAACCTGTTTAGGGTTATTTTATACCTAGAGATTAGGGAATCACATTCATTGTATGTTGATTGATTTTAATGGCATGTCAACCTGTTTAGGGTTATTTTATACCTAGAGATTAGGGAATCACATTCATTGTATGTTGATTGATTTTAATGGCATGTCAACCTGTTTAGGGTTATTTTATACCTAGAGGTTAGGGAATCATGTTCATATTTACATTTGTAGATTTTTTTTTTTTTTGCACATGATCCTATCAAATATGAATGATTTTTAAACATCTTCAATGGGAACCTAACAGGTAGTGCCACTCTAGTTCAGAGTGGACCTGGGAGTAATGGCAATGAAATAGTATTCCACACTCTCCAAAAATGGAGTGTCACCATCACATGAAGTTTAATTTCATACTGTGTGTACGTTTATATTGTCTGTGGTGACATTGTTTTGGTTACAGACAGACACATAATCTCCATTATAAAGTAAAGTAAGTGAAGTCGACGGGGTGGCTTAAAGTTGGTATCAGCCAGTCAGCGAGGGAGTCTATCCCCTTTTCAATAGCGCTAGACCAAGGAGATTGTTTCTAGCATCTGAGGTGGAGCACCACACCTACCATCAGCTCCTTACTTTACTGCACAGATCCCTGTGCTACTCATACGCTGAGTTGGCGGGGACTGGTATCGAACTAGGAACCTTGTGGTTTCTAGCCGAACGCTCTACCGACTGAGCTAACCCGGCCCCTGTAACTTGAATGACCCTGTTGTAACTTGAATATCAGTTAACAGATAAATAATAGGAAGGAACACAATGAGTATTAAGGATAGGGAAAAAGGTTTACTAAGCAAAGATACAAGGTGAACAGTGTAATTAGGAATAGTTAGGTTGAATTAACAGTCTGTACATCTTCTAACAAGAGACTGTGTATTGTATCAGTTAACAGAGAAATAATAGGAAAGAACACAACAAATATTAAGGATAGGGAAAATGGTTTACTGTTGTAACTTGAATATCACTTAACAGATAAATAATAGGAAGGAACACAATGAGTATTAAGGATAGGGAAAAAGGTTTACTAAGCAAAGATACAAGGTGAACAGTGTAATTAGCAATTGCCTGTGTGTGTGTCCATGTTTTGTTGTTACTTTGCAGTATGTACCTTTATGTTCATTTGACTCTATGTATGTGTGTGTCCTTTCTTGTGATTTTATATAGTGTGTACTTTTATATTTATTTTTAGCTGGTTATGTGTATATCTTTGTTTTGTCGTTACTTTATATAGTCCGTACTTTTATGATCATTTTTATTTTGTCTCTGATATTTTTCATTGTGTACTATTTTATTTGCCACGGTTTATGTAGTGTGTGTGTGTCTGACTGTCCTGCCATGAATTTCCACTTTCAGCCCCCACCCCCCATGTTCTTATTGTCATTTTCTTTTATCTCTGTATTTTATTATATTTATGAATGTCTCATAGTAAACTTTTCTGTTTGGGGTATAAATGGCTGACTAACAATGTGAGAAAAGCGGCAAATTATATAAATTTATCATATATGATACCAAACATTTATTATATAAATGATATTAATTTATCATATAAGATACCAAATATTTATTATATAAATGATATTAATTTATCATAGATACCAAATATTTATTATATAAATGATATTAATTTATCATAGATACCAAATATTTATTATATAAATGATATTAATTTATCATAGATACCAAATATTTATTATATAAATGATATTAATTTATCATATATGATACCAAATATTTATTATATAAATGATATTAATTAATCATATTACATACCAAATATTTATTATATGAATGATATTAATTTATCATAGATACCAAACATTTATTATATAAATGATATTAATTTATCATATAAGATACCAAACATTCACTATATAAGTTATATAAACTTACAAAAATAAGTTCCCTCTAAGCTCAAATATTCAAGTTTTAACAGAATAAAATATTTTAAATTAGAAAAGCTAAGAGAATTAAATAAGAACACATATAAAAAGATTACTTATTCTAATTTTATTTCAGTTGAATTCTATATAGATTATTAATTATTGATTTTTATATTACACTTATTTGGGAGGAATAAAACACCTAACACACAATATCTTCCCATCACTCCTGCCTTTCATTGCTAATTTTTTTCTAATTCAACTAAATTAGACTAAAGAATGAAATTACAATTATTTCTTTTTGTTAATAGATTTCTTTCATGATTTAATGACAGAATTTTTGTTGATATTTATTCAAATAAAATTAATCAATTAGAAATCAATAAAACCAAGCACATATTAATTAAAATCAATTTTTTAAGATCAATATGCAATCTAGCATTCCTGTTCACATTGTAAACTGCTATTTTGTTATGTATAAAAAGAAGTAAAGTTGGTGGAGTGGCCTATTGTTGGTATCAGCTGGACAGTGAGGGAGTCTATCCCCTTTTCTCTGTCGCTAAACCATGGAGATTGTTTTTGCTGAGGTGGAGAACCAGACCTACTGTCAACTCCCAGATCCTTATCACTCAGATCAGATTATCCAAACTGTGCTACTCATGTGCTGAGTTGAGGGGCACAGGTATCAAACCTGGAACTTTGTGATGCCTAGGCAAATGCTCTGCTGAGTGGTTATATATATATATATATATATATATATATATATATATATACAATTGAATGTTATTAGTATATAGATATGGCCAACATGTCTGTGGTGACATAGTTTTGGTTACAGACAGACATATAATCTTCATTATAATAAGATTTATCCCTTAAGATACTGTTGTAACTTGAATATCACTTAACAGATAAATAATAGGAAGGAACACAATGAGTATTAAGGATAGGGAAAAAGGTTTACTAAGCAAAGATACAAGGTGAACAGTGTAATTAGGAATAGTTAGGTTGAATTAACAGTCTGTATATCTTCTAACAAGAGACTGTGTATTGTATCAGAGTTAACAGAGAAATAATTGGAAAGAACATGTAGGGTTCAAAGTCATAATTGAACATACAACTCTGACATGGGTTGAGAGAGAAAACATTTTATATAATACAGCACATGAATAAACAAGATACATAAACAATAGAAGATAGAATAGGATAGTGTACATAAACATACATACATAAAAGGACTGGAGTGTCCATACATAGAAATCACTTACTAGGAGGGGGGGGCGAGGCCCCACTGAGAAAGGGGTAGACAGTAGTCTAACCCATGTGCTCGTACCAGAGATTTAGCTAAAAGAGGAAGAGAAGTTCAAATAAGGAGCTTAAATACCCGAGGTCCCCTAGTGGGAACAAATGGCAGCACCGCGGGAAGATAATCCCCACAAACACAACAAATATTAAGGATAGGGAAAATGGTTTACTAAGCAAAGATACAAGGTATACAGTAATTAGCAATTGCTACATTGAATTGACAAGTCCTCAGAGATCTAGTTGTTTCCCTCTTTTGAGGTTTTGTCAGGCATTATCTATTGGAAAAACATGATTTCATTCTCATTATTTAGGTACTATATGACAGATAGCAAACATCTATTAATAATAGAGATTTGGTTTCTATTTGTCTGTAACCGAAACTATGTCACAGTCATTTCAGGAATCAAGTAATGAGTATTTGATTTATCATCAAAATCATTAATACATAGAATAAATCTTATTTTATCAACAATGTCTCTATGAAAATCTGAGTTAGATTTGCCTCAAAACATCCCATGTTATTAGTACATTTAGAATCCTGCAATGTGTCTTACATATCACTAAGAAATAAATGTTTATATATCATATGGTGTGGTTAATTTGAATACTGGTTTTAACAAAACGGGGTTTAATAAACAATTTCTATGTGTTATTGATCTCTAATATTATTGTTTTATTCTCCAACATATTAAAATCAATCCTAAGAATGATTTTTATATAGAAAACAATTAAAATATAATCAAAATAAATGTAATCTTTTTATGTGCATACTTATATGGAGGCACATGGTCTAATGGTTAGAGTCATAGGAAATGGACTCGTTGCCCCGAGTTCAATTCCTGGATGAAGCTGTTTGAATTTCACATAACGCTAATACCCCTGGGAAAGGTTTGAATCTAATTCTCCTTCCAGCTATGGGCAAACAGCAGGGCAGACTTGGCTCTTTAACCTTGGCTAGGTAACCAGTCTAGGCAAAGGAAAACTCTGAATTCAAACCTGTTAAACTCCGCTTAAGAAATTGACCTTGTGTCACATCCTGTTTATACAGAGGGGTTGGTATATATATATATATATATATATATATATATATATATGCATACTTATTTATTTTTTTTAATCTTTTTAATTTAATTATAATATCCTTTCAGCTAGTATATTAGGTCTGAGACCTGTCAGCTGTTCCTTATAAACATCCGTCTTAATTCAACAGAATATTTATAATCTTTCCACAGATTATCTAACATTGTCTTTAAAGGAGTTTAGAGATGGGGCATTCACTATTGATGATGGTAGTTTATTCCATGTATTAACCACTCTGTTACTAAAATAATTTTGTCTTGCATTTGCTTTACAAATTCTTTTAAAGAGTTTTAATTTATGACCCCTGGTATTGATGTTTTGAGCAATGTTTAGTAGATCAAAGTTAATATATTTCATTACATTAAAACTTAACTCTTAACATCCTGTTAAGAATTTTCTTAAGTCCAGAGCCCCATTCCTATAAGGATTTGTAAAAAAAAAATGGCTAAAAATGGCCTTTTCATTTAAAGTTACCAGTTATTTCCCTTAAATTAAAGACTTCTAAATATGTTTAATATTACATTTAAACAAAGTCCAGATCCCCATTCCTATAAGGATTTATCAGTAAATGGCTAAAAATGGCCTTTTCATTTAAAGTTACCAGTTATTTCCCTTAAATTAAAGACTTCTAAATATGTTTAATATTACATTTAAACAAAGTCCAGATCCCCATTCCTATAAGGATTTATCAAAAATAGCTAAAAATGGCCTTTTCATTTAAAGTTACCTGTTATTTCCCTTAAATCAAAGACTTCTAAATATGTTTAATATTACATTTAAACAAAGTCCAGAGCCCCATTCCTATAAGGATTTATAAAAAAAATGGCTAAAAATGGCCTTTTCATTTAAAGTTACTTGTTATTTCCCTTAAATCAAAGACTTCTAAATATGTTTAATATTACATTTAAACAAATTGAAGCAGATTAGGAAAATGAATGTGACTTCTGGCCGGGTGGAATGAGGCGGTATAGGAGGTTAAGAGATGCCTGGAGGGTGCATATTCTTGATAGTTTGCTTAATTTTCAAGACAGTCTTTGCTATAGTTTACAAGTTTTTCTTGAATGTATTCAAACCAATTCAGCATTCAATATGTCAGTTCTCTTCTAACCACCTGTTTTGTTTTTTGTTTTTTTAATTAACTTTTACAATGTACATTTATTAGAATCGTTTAGGAGTGACAATTTTATTGCACACAGGTAAAAAAATAAAATAAGAAAGAACTTCTGAAAAACCACCTGTTAATTCTTTATTTGAAAATGTAATTCAGGCTGTAGGCACTGATACATTGAACTCATGGTCCCTATATCTTAGCAGGGGATTCTTTTTTTTTTTTCTTTGTGGCAGGTGAGAGTATGTGAGGGGGTGGGGAGAATATAAGAAAAGTTCTAAAATAAATAAAATAGTATTACAATAAATAATAAAATTACAGAGACAAATATAAAACAAAATAATGTAAACAATAAAAGATGAAAAGTTATACTATTTATCACAGTCTGTGGTCTCATTTTTTATTTTTATTCTTTCCTCTCACCCACCCACCCTCGTACCCTCACACCCACACTCTCGTGCCCCCCTCCACACACCCCCGTACATTTATTTTGCTATGCATTCTTCCAAGAAGTCATGCATGAAAAATGTTAACTTCCTGTTTGGCACAACACAAGAAGTGAGATAGAAATTTTGTCTGAGATATTTGATGTAGACATATGATAACATCACTGTCATCACTATTATTTTGATAATAATGATAAAAATAATATTGATAATAATAATATGAGACTCAGAAAAATCTCTGGGATTTTGATATACAAATGGATCACGCAATCCCAGCCAAAAGACCATACCTAGTTTTAATTAACAAGAAAGAAAAAAAAAAGAACTTGTCATTTAGTGGATTCTGCCGTTCTAGTTGACACAGAGTGAAAATGAAAAAGAAAAAAAATGAAAAGAGAGACAAATGCTTTGATCTTGCCAGAGCGCTAAAACCTGTGTACCATGAGGGTGACAGTGATACCAATAATATTTGGTGCACTAGGAACGGTGCCCAAAGGCTTGGAAAAAATACTGGTGGAATTCGAAACCAGAGGAAGAATAAAGACCATCCAGACAACAGAATTGTTAAGATTGGCTAGAATACTCAGAAAAGTCCTGGAAATGTACAATCACTCAGACTCCAGTGAAAGGCCACCAGCTAACGATGAGCCCATTTTCCACGACTCTAACCACTAGCCCATGCGCCTCCATATATATATATATATATATATATATATATATATATATATAAATGTTGGTTTAGTGATTTTGAAGGCTATCACAATGCAAGTGTAAAGAAAAACAAGGTAACTATGATGATGTTCATTTACCTACATATTCTATGGTGAAGTTCCAGTTCTGGAGCTCTGGGGAATGTGGAGTACCCCTTCATCACCATTATTCCCAGATCCATTCTGACCTGGAGTGGTAGTAGCTGTTAGGGTCCTGTCTATGGGTTAAATGGAAAATATACATTCATAAAAAGAAGTGAGTACTCATTAAGAATGAATTTATTTCAAAACTTTGTTGGTATTAAATAACCCACCGAGGTTGATATGCCATAAAATAAAACAAACAAATCTCCACTATGAACTCGGTTTAGGGGTCCAGTTTGTCTGGCGTTCATTCCTTCCTTGTGATATATCTATTAATAATGGAGATGTGTGAATAACTCAGAAGGATTGATATCTATTAATAATGGAGATTCGCTTCTGGTTTTTGTCTCAAAATGTGAGCATGCAACGTTAGACAATCCTCATTGTTTCAATAAATAGATGCCCGGCGTTATATATTTATATATAGATTGTTTTATTCTAATATAATATTTAAAGTTATCGGAACTGTTTCCATTTCAAATTGTCTTTCTTTTTTTACTCCTTTAATAAATTTGACGATTTTACATACTTATGGTACACACTCTATGACATTGAATTTTTAGCTCCCATCCCTTCAGGCAATATCTTTCAAAAAATTATTTTTACATCGCCCGGAGGGTGTCTTTTTATTTTGCTAGTAATGATAATAATAATTAGACTGGAGGAATTGGAAATAAGGGGAAGAATGAAAATCAGATCATACCCAGCATTGTTAAGGTTAGCTAGAATACTCAGAAGAGTTCTGAAGACCTAAATAAAAGGCCACCTTATATATATATATATATATATATATATATATATATATGAGGCCTTTTATGTATATATAAATATATATATATATATATATATTTACCAACCCCTCCGCACAAGCAGGATGTGACACAAGGTCAATTTCTTAAGCGGAGTTTAACAGGTTTGAATTCAGAATTTTCCTTCTCCTAGACTGGTCACCTAGCCATGGTTAAAGAGCCCAGTTTGCCCAGCTATTTACCCATAGCTGGAGGGAGAATTGTATTCATACCTTTCCCAAGGGTATTAGCGCCATGTGAAATGCAAACAGCTTCGTCCAGGAATTGAACTCGGGTCGACAGGTCCATTTCCTATGACTCTAACCGTTAGACCACACACCTCCTTATAAGGTGGTTTTTCATTTAGGTCTCCTGAACTCTTCTGAGTATTTACTATATAAATCATATAAATTTGCAAAAATATGTTCCCTTTGGGCTCAAGTGAAAAACTTGCAAGGAGTGAAATACCAGACCGAGTATTGATTAGCAGAATTTGTCATTTGGCAGATTTGGCAATTCCAGCAGATCACAGGAAAACAAAAAGATAGACAAATACTTGGACCTTGCCAGAGAATTGAAAAAGCTGTGGAATATGAGGGTCAAAGTGAATTGAAAAAGCTGTGGAATATGAGGGTCAAAGTGAATTGAAAAAGCTGTGGAATATGAGGGTCAAAGTGATACCAATTCTAGCTGATGCACTAGGAACAGTCCCAAAAAACTTGGAAAAAAGACTGGAGGAATTGGAAAACAGAGAAAGAATTGAGACCATCCAGAAAACAGCATTGCTGAAACCAGCTAGAATACTGGAGACCTGAGGAGACCTTTTGTCACTCGGACTTCAATGACAGATCATCAGGGAAAAACTCATGATAATAATAATAATAATATATAATAATAATACAAAGAGATTGGAAATCGGATTGGAAAATCTGGATATCAAAGGAAAGATTGAGACCATCCAGAATACTGCGCTGCTGCAATCTGCCAGAATACTCAGAAGAGTGCTGGAAACCTGAGGAGACTTGCTGTCACTCAGACTCCAGTGAAAGACCATCAGCTAATGCTGATGTGAAAACTCAAAAGGAGTGAATATAATGATAGGTTGAAGGAATGGTCCCAAGGTAAGTTTGGGAAAAAAGACTGGAGGAATTGGAAATTAGAGGATGAATTGAGAATCCAGATAACAACAGTGTTGAGATCAGCTAAGAGTTACTCTGAAGCCACTGAGTGACCATTAGCAAAAAAAAAGACTTATTTCCATATTTTTACTGTCAATAATAGTCTATCTATCTATACATACATAAAGGGCAGTTGTGTGTATATGTATGTCTGGAGGAAACTTTGAAAATAAAACAATTAATGACAAAGTAAATATTAAATATCACCAGGGCTTGGTTTTTGACCAAAAATAATGGAGATTTTATTTATATTTGGGAAGAATAAGATGATTTTTTTTTCATTTAATATTTTAGATAGTAGATATTAACATTTCTTTTCAGAGTAGCTGGATCAATGCAAGGTCTATTTTTTACATAGGGATTTAAATGGGGCATCCCATGAGGATTCAACTCACGATTCAGTAATAATGGATCTGCGGGACTAACTTAAAAAATCCCCCTCTACCCAGGCGATGCCGGGTAGCCGCTGCTAGTACATATATAAAGGGCAGTTGTGTATATGTGTATGTCCGGAGGAAACTTCGAAAATAAAACTATTAATGAAAAAGTAAATATATATACACATTAAATATCACCAGGGCTTGGTTTTTGAGAAAAAATAATTAACTTTTATGATATTTATTGAATAAATTCTACTTAAAAAGTTTGCCGTCTGACGTTTGACAATCTAATCAAAATTTGTTGACATTTTGAAATCTTCTTATTAATCCCAAAACAATCAGTTTTTTCTTTTTATTCATTTTTATTTTTCCTGTTAGCAAATGCTTATGAAATAATCACGTTAATTTATTTATTTTAAAACTAGCTTGCTAACCATTACACAACGTTTTTTTTCTTTTCTTTTTTTTTCTCTGCCCGGGCGACGCCGGGTAGCTGCTTCTAGTCTTGAATAAATTCACCCTTTATATATGAGAAAGTGGGTTAAATCGAACTTAACAGACCTAAATTCCACCATCGTATCTCACCTCACTGAAAGAAAAAAAAAATCAGGGAATGAACTGAATTTAATGAAATTTTCAGTGTTTATATATTAATGTATAAAATATATAATGCACCAGTTATTCTATTTAAAAACCATTACTTTTTTTTCAGGTCAGTTAACTTTGAACCATGTATCTTTGAGAATCTGTGTTACACCTCAAAGATACGTGGTTCAAAGTTAACTGACCTGAAAAAATGTAAAAGTTTTTAAATAAAATAACTGGCGCATATTATATTTTATTCCTAAAGATTTATTTCCATATTTTACTGTCAATAATAATAAAACATAAAAGAAACATTATGTTATTGTCTTGTATGTTTTACTTACATAATTTCATTTTCTTTTTTTGACAGGCCCATCTGATTACTCAACAAGGAAACTGGTCTACATTCAAATCATGCATCAAAAACGAAATGAAGACAATGTACTAAATATCTTTCTTTTTTTAAAACGGAATTGGCTTTTTTAAAAAAAAATCTCTTTATCTTTTCATTACTAACAATAAAAAGAGTGAAATGCTGCTCTGATACTTTCTCAACCATAACCTTTTGAATATAACAAACTAATTAACCACAATTTATATATAAATATATAAGCAGTATAACATACTACCTATATATGCTCTGTCCTAGATATCGAGCATTATTATAATAGATACTGAAACCATTAAAGACAATAATGATTATATATCTATTTTAGGCAGGGCTGGTGCATACTACTGCTGAATGCCCCAGCTGGGTGTGGCCCAAGTCTACTTGGGAGCCCCAGAAGGACAGCATTCGTATATTTTCTATGAACACTACTTGATGAAAATTGACATGTAGTAGAGTAGGGACCCCATATAATAGATTGGGGATGGGGATGAAACCCTAGCACCTGCCCTGATATTAGGTATAGTCATTTTTTTTTTCATACTTTGTGTTTTTTATATCTTTTGATAAATTTTGTAATAATCTTGCTTTTTTTTCAATATAAACTTTTTGAATAATTTTTGTCATAATTACTGACATCTTTTTAAAGAAATATTTTATACTGAAAGCAAAATCTTAACATAAAAATTTATATTCAATTCTCTTGTTAATTTCTAGCTTATAAACCTTGATTATCATATTTACCTTATCCATAAGACACAGGTGAAATAAAAATAAATAAGCTTAGTTTCAGAGGGCCTTCTTCCCCAAGCAGCACCTACCATCTCAAAGTGGGCTAGGGTCATGTACATGGCCTGACGCCTGAGGTGCCCTCATAAGGGGAAATGCTGATAGAGCTAAACAATTTTTGGCATTGCCTACCTGTGCTCAGGAGGGTCTCTGCTAAAAAAAAAAACAACAAACAACTTGTGTCAAACCTATATATATATATATATATATATCATGGAGAGGTGAATACTAACTATACAACTCATGGTTTACAAGGGTATTTGTGAGACTATCACTCAATATAGCTCCCATATTTATATATATATATATATATATATATATATATTATATATTATGGAGATGTGAATACTAACTATAAAACTCATTGTTTACAAGGGTAAACTGTAACTCCCATAGCTGTCCTTTTTGAGCTTTGGTAGATAATCACCTTGTCATAATACCAGTGCATTGGATATAGCATAATATATTTAAATGCACGTCTTGTATACCACCAAATATACTACTCTATTTCTATATACTCATGCATTATTAATTACATATTCTTTTATCGCTAATATATCTTTGTCTTTATAAGTATATTCATTTTTTTTCTCTTTAATTCACTATTGATAAGCTTCCTTCAACTAAACTATGATTTTGAAATAAAATCCAACTGAAATATAAAAGAAAAATGAATAAGAAAGGATGGGATCCAATTCATAGATAGGGAGCACTACTGTTAAGTGAGAAAATTAATGTAACCTAACAAATTAATGAATAGGTCAAAGTTATGTTGATTTTAGATTAAAATTAATAAGAAAGGATGAGATCCAATTCATAGATAGGGAGCACTACTGTAAAGTGAGAAAATTGAAAGAAGAATCCTAGAAATAAATGAGTAAGTTAAAGTAATATTGATTTTAGTGCAGTATGTATTCCTCTGCTTTGTAGGGTAAAGAATTTGATAGCATTCCTATATATATATATTATATATATATATAAAAACAGACTTAAGTCTAGAATGTTCTTATCTAGTTTGTATTAAGATTTAGAAACAGTTTTATACTAATATTCTTAATAATCAAAATATGACATTAAAACTTAATTGATCAATAAAATTTACCATTTTTGCTCCCTTTCTTTAAAAAAAAAAGAAATTCTGGAAAGTTTGTGTGAAAAATGTTTTTTTTTTTTTTTTTTTTTAAATCTTGGTTTAGATCTTTATATATGATTTTTCTTTAAATATACACCAATGTGTATCTATGTTCTTGTGAGATAATCTACTAAAACACCGATCTCCCGATTTCTGTGTGTTAAACTCTGTAATTTCCTCTTTTGAATATGTCATTTTTTTAAAAATTCTTTTAATACATTTAGTTCTAAAGTATGAAATTATAGGCAACATTACATTATTATAGCTGTGTGGCACTGTGCATTCTCATTTTGACATTGTAGCTCCCTGTGCATCCTCTTGTTACCATCGTAGCTCCCTGTGCATCCTCTTGTTACCATCGTAGCTCCCTGTGCATCCCCTTGTTAGCTTCCTGTGTTATCCCATTATAGCTCCCTGTGCATAGTGTAGACCTCTCTGCTTAACAGGAAGAAGAATAGAAACTTTCCTGTGTTACACCAAGTCTGCCACTATTTCCTTTCTGCTTAAAAAAACAAGAGACCTGCCTTTTTCCTTGAGGAATATCCATCCTAGAAAATCTATAGAAACTATTAGCCTAGATATTTTGATAAAAATATTTTTTTTAAACAAGACAAACAATGAGTTTCTTAGTCTTAACTCTTAACATCCTGTTGAGAATTTTCTAAGTCCAGATAAGGATTCTTTAAGGATTTATCAACAAATGGCTAAAAATGGCCTTTTCATTTAAAGTTACCTGTTATTTTCCTTAAATTAAAGACTTCTAAATATGTTTAATATTACATTTAAACAAAGTCTAGAGCCCCATTCCTATAAGGATTTATCAAAAAATGGCTAAAAATGGCCTTTTCATTTAAAGTTACTTGTTATTTCCCTTAAATTAAAGACTTCTAAATATGTTTAATATTACATTTAAACAAAGTCTAGAGCCCCATTGCTATAAGGATTTATCAAAAAATGGCTAAAAATGGCCTTTTCATTTAAAGTTACTTGTTATTTCCCTTAAATTAAAAGACTTCTAAATATGTTTAATATTACATTTAAACAAAGTCTAGAGCCCCATTGCTATAAGGATTTATCAAAAAATGGCTAAAAATGGCCTTTTCATTTAAAGTTACCCGTTATTTACTGTAAATCAAAGACTTCTAAATATGTTTAATATTACATTTAAATAAAGGCTATCGTTTGGGGCAGATTAAGAAAACAAATGTGACTTCCGCCTGGGTGGATTGTGGCGGTATAGGACATTAAGAGTTAAAAAACTTTGGAATGATAATCATTCTTATATATTCTAATTACAGAAGGTATCTATTATATTGGTTGTGATCCTAAAAAAAAGGTCGGAGAATTGACTGGCCAAAAATTATGGTAACAACAAGAGCAACACAAAGAATGAGTTCAGTTGTGTGACCAACACTTAGAATGATAATGACTCTTCTCAAAATTACAAAAGGTACCTGCTATAATGTTGTACAACTGAAGAAGGTCAGAGAATTGACTGGACAAAACATTATAGTTAACAATGAAAGCAAGTAAATAATAATGAGATCAAATTCCAAAGAAAAACTGGAATGATAATAACTTTTCTCAAAATTATAGAACGAGCCACTTTAAAAAAAAAAAAAAATAAAAAGACAAAATAAAGAAAACAAAATGAATAAATAAATAAATTTAAAAAAAAAAAACTTTAAAATTTTAAATGAAAAACATTGATGTTTCAGGACCTTTCTTTTTTTTTTTTTAATTTAGTTTTTTTTTTTTTTTTTTTTTTGTTAACTTTTTTGTTATTTCTTCAAAGAGTGAAAAAGGCAGAAAGTGGTCAGAGTTGGTGTGGGATTCTAAACATATGTACAATGTCTTACTAAGGTATGATCATTTTCATACTTAGATATTCACAGAGGTCAGTGTGTATGTTTGCATGCATATATTATATATATATATATATATATATATATATATATATATGAGTGAGAAAGATAGAGAGGTGGAAAATACATGCACACACACATGCACGTGTATATATAATATATATATAATATATATATATATATATATATATATGTATAATGAGCCAGAGAGACTAGTGGGATATTGATGCACACACCCACATATATACATGTGTATATAAATATGCATGTTTATATGTATGTATGTATATATATATATATATATATATATATATTTTAATCTATATATATGTATGTATGTATGTATATATATATAGTTTAATCTCTCTCTCTCTCTCTCTCTCTATATATTATATATATATATATATATATATATCTATATATATATATAATATATATATATATATATATTATATATATATATTTAATCTATATATATATATATATATAGTTTAATCTATCTATATATATAGTTTATCTATCTATCTATATATATATATATATATATATAATATGCATATATATATATATATATATATATGCATACAGAAGGAGAGAGATAAAAACAGTAGATGTGTGTGTGTGCATGTATGTATATATCTACATATTCATGTATGTGTATATATATATATTCAGTGGTGCCTGCATAGCTATATAGCTATTTTCATATATTAACTTTGTTTACACACACACATGTGTTTGTGGTAAGAAAACTTGAAAACTGATGATATTGTTACAATTACTTTATTTCCTCTTTTATCATATGAGCATTTTCGAACACAATTGACAGGTTTTGAAACACTGAAAAAGACACTGATACTGTTGTTCTATTTATCCTATATGAATGTGTCGTGATGTTTTTTGAGAATGTGTCGTGACATTTAAAGAACTTTTGTGACTGAAATTTTTTATCAATTTGTGTTGTGAAGTTTTTCAATTTAAGAAATTTCAACCACAAAAGAAGTTCTCCTAATTTCTCAACCTGTTCACATAACATCACGACACATTCACATATGATAGATAGATCAGCTGTATCGGTATCTTTTTAGCATTTGAAAACTTTTCTGGTTGTGTTTGAAAATGATGAAGAGCGAAACATTACACAGGAATATAATACAAATGTAACACCAACTTCAGTTTTCAGGTCATATTTCTTACCAGTTTGTTCAATATTATATCCAATACTTCTACCATACATACATATATATATATATGCACAAACACATACATACATAAAAGTTACATATTCATACATGTGTATCTTTTAGAAGATATATATATACATATATATGCATGTACCTATGGAAGTTACACACACACACACTCACACATATATATATATTTATATCTATGGAAGTTACACACACGTATCTATATATATATATATATATATATATACACGTGTGTGTATATATATATATATGCACCCATGTGTCTTTATGTGTATATATATATATATAATATATATATATACAGGTATATATATATATATATACACACATACACCCATGTCTGTGTGTGTGTGTGTATATATATATATATATATATATATATGCATATATATGCTCCTATGTGTCTGTGTCTACATATATGTATGTTAAAGTTGCTACCCAAAAGTTCAGTTAATGCATGAAGTGTCTTTCTTTAAACAAGAAAAAAAACATTTATGAAAAAATATAGTTCTTTATTTCCTTGTGGTCAGATTTCCAGAGATTTCCAGAGATCTCTGAAATATCTGACAAGACAAAGAAACAATGACTAACATGACAGATGAACAAATTATTACATTCAAATTTACTGATCTTTTGTTGATGCTACATCCTTTAATAATCAATAATTACTATTATTATTTTTTTTTCATGTATATCTTTTTCTAACTCTCCAAATTTCAACTTTCCCATCTCAAAGTCAAATAAAAACTATACCTTAACCCTTTGTTTTACTAAGATAACACTAAGTTTTTTTTTTGTTTTCTTTTTTTGTTCTTATATATTACAAATAGAACAATAAAGTCTTTTTTTTCTTCTCGTATAAGCCAATACGTCAACTGAACTAATTTTCCTTCTACTTGTTATGTTTTCTTTTGTTTTATTATGGAAATAAACTTTTATTCTGAATAAAAAAAATCAAATGATTAGTGTTGTTTCTTTTCTTTTATCTAATTCAATAAATGTTATTGATATTTTATTTATTTTATTATATATAATGATATCATGTTAAGGCATGCTGGACACTGCAGAAGAAGGAAGGAAGGACAAACTCATAAGTGACATTCTCCTGTGGAAGCAAACTCATGGACCATTGCAGTAGTATTTTAGATGGAACGTGTTCCTTTAATAGGCTATATTGTATCCTAAGGATCCTGCTATTTGTATCCAAAGGATCAATTTAGGATGGATCATGTTCCTTTGATAGCTTCTATTTGTATCCTAAGGATCATTTTAGGATGGATCATTGTCCTTTGGTAGCTGCTATTTGTATCCTAAGGATCAATTTAGGATGGATCATGTTCCTATTTGTATCCTAAGGATCATTTTAGGATGGATCATGTCCCTTTAATAGCTGCTATTTGTATCCTAAGGATCATTTTAGGATGGATCATTGTCCTTTGGTAGCTGCTATTTGTATCCTAAGGATCAATTTAAGATGGATCATGTTCCTTTGATAGCTTCTATTTGTATCCTAAGGATCATTTTAGCATGGATCATGTTCCTTTGATAGCTGCTATTTGTATCCTAAGGATCATTTTAGGATGGATCATTGTCCTTTGGTAGCTGCTATTTGTATCCAAAGGATCAATTTAGGATGGATCATGTTCCTTTGATAGCTTCTATTTGTATCCTAAGGATCATTTTAGGATGGATCATGTCCCTTTAATAGCTGCTATTTGTATCCTAAGGATCATTTTAGGATGGATCATTGTCCTTTGGTAGCTGCTATTTGTATCCTAAGGATCAATTTAGGATGGATCATGTTCCTTTGATAGCTGCTATTTGTATCCTGAGGATCATTTTAGGGTGGATCATGTTCCTTTGATAGATACTATTTGTATCCTAAGGATCATTTTAGGATGGACCATGTTCCTTTGATAGCTTCTATTTGTATCCGAAGGATCAATTTAGGATGGATCATATTCCTTTGATAGCTGCTATCTGTATCCTAAGGATCTTTTTATGATGGATCATGTTCCTTTGATAGCTGCTATTTGTATCCTAAGGATCAATTTAGGATGGATCTATTTAACTTATAGATGGGACACTAACATTTTCCAAAAATTTATGTTTCTGGATTTCAGGACCAGTAGATACATTAGCAACATATATATTTATAATATGCCAAACTATGTACTCCGAACATCATTAGATACCATAAAAGAAAAAGGGTTTCACACTATTAAAGGCCAGAAGCAGGCGATATCCCACACAAACAGTCACAGATGCAGACCATGCTGATGACCTTGCACTTCTTGCAGATACACCAGCACAGGCTGAGTCACTGCTACATAGCTTGGAGGAGGCAGCCAAGAATGTCGGCCTCTATGTGAACTCTGGTAAAACAGAGTTCATGAGTTTCAAAAAGAAAGGAAACATCTCCACACTCAACGGCAAGCCTCTTAAGCCAGTAGAACAATTCACGTACCTAGGTAGGAATATCTCCTCCACAGAAAGCGATGTTAATACACGGATAGCAAAGGCATGGTCGGCCACAAATAGATTATCAGTCATATGGAGGTCCGATCTCCCAGACAAGCTGAAGTGACAGTTCTTCCAGGCTGTGGTTGTGTCGGTGCTGTTATATGGCTGCACCACCTGGACCCTAACGAAGCATCTTGAGAATAAGCTAGATGGGAGCTGCACAAGAATGCTGCATGCAGTCTTGAACAAGTCGTGGAAACAGCACCACACAAGGAAGCAGCTGTACGGACACCTGCCCCCCCATCTCACAAACTATCCGTGTGAGACGGACAAGGCATGCAGGACACTGCAAGCAAGGATGAGCTCATAAGCAACGTTCTCCTGTGGAAGCCAACACATGGACATGCAAGTGTGTGGCGCCCAGCAAGGACCTACATTGACCAGCTATGTGAAGATGCTGGCTGCTCTGCAGAGGGCCGCCCAGGTGCAATGAATGATAGGGAAGGTTGGCGAGAGATTGTCATGGATATCCGTGCTGCATGCGTGACATGATGATGATGATTGTGTTGATCTGGAGGAGAATCCAGTCTAGTGTTGTTACTATTGGAAAATACATTGTTAGTTTGTTCGTTTAACCAGTGTGTACCCATGATTAGGGGAGTTTATTTTATCAATGTCCTGCCAGTATTTCTCTTCTGTATTTATGTTAATTTTCATTATTGTTGTAATATTTAGTCAGGGTTTACTTCCTAGGGGAAGTATCCTCATGTCCGATACTGACAAACCCCTGTACACTGACACTTGAGGTTGTGTCTAGTAGGTTTTCCAATTCTCTCCATAAGTAATTTGTATGTATGTGTATATGTATGTACAGTCTTGTGTACACACATACATAAATTATTTGTATAAAAATTCATGTATATGTTATGCACATAAATTATACATGTGAATAATTAACTAATATTGAAATATATATAAGTCGTCGGGGCGGCCTAAAGTCAGTATCAGCCAGTCAGCAAGTGAGTCTATCCCCTTTTCAATAGCGCTAGACCAAGGAGATTGTTTTGGCATCTGAGGTGGAGTGCCACACCTACCATCAGCTCCTTACTTTACCATACAGATCCCTGTGCTACTCATATGCTGAGTTGGTGAGGACCAGTATTGAACTAGGAACCTTGTGATTTCTAGCCAAACGCTCTACCAACTGAGCTAACCCGGCCGGAAATATATATATATATATTATATATATATACACCAACCCCTCCACATGAACTGGATGTGACACAAGGTCAATTTTTAAGCGGAGTTTAACAGATTTGGATTTAGAGTTTTCCTTCTCCTAGACTGGTTACCTAGCCAAGGGTTAACCCAGTCCGCCCTACTATTAACTCATAAGCTGGAGAGAGAGTAGTTGGATTCATACTTTTCCCAAGGGTATTAGCACTATGTGAAATGCAAATAGTCCAGGATTTGAACTCGGGTAGATGAGTCCATTTCCTACGACTCTAGCCTTTACACCACGCACCCCAACTAATATTGAAATATAGGGGTAGCCAAAATTTCCCCTGTTCCCCTCCCCCTCTATGAATTCAACAAAATTCAGAAAAAAGACTTAACCTAATCTTTGCTGTATTTTGAAGAGAAAGGATTTAAAAAATCATATGAAAAAATTATTTGATTTAAAATCTTTGAAACAGGAGAATTTTGTAAATCAAAATTTGTATCTGGTAAAATGGCATATTCTTGCTGCTTTTTTCTCTGGCAAATGTACTCTTTAACATGGTCTTATTTTATTATTGTGATTAAGAAATTCATAGAAAAAATGTTATATGTAATTTTAGGCTCCGTTCTTAAGGAAAAAAACGTTAAGTGATAATTTACAGTTTGAAATCGCTTATAAAAGTTTTAAAAAAGGGGGGGGGTGGTGCTGTCATTCGGGAATTTGGCTATACCTATTGAAATATTTCTTGTGAGGTGCTGCTTCCAGGATCTTTCAAGACAGAAAAACTGACCGATTACAAAATAAAACCTCAAGCTTGACCACTTGCCTCTTATCACACAAACAAGACATGCTGGCTTCTGAAGGATGAACTCATAAGTGACATTCTCCTGTAGACAACTACGCATACTGTAGGCTGACCAGTAAAAACCTACATCAATCAGCTCTGTGCATATTCTAGATGTGGTACAGAAGACTTCTCATGGGCGATGATTGATAGGAACAGTTGGAGAGAGAGTCATGGATATCAGTGCAACCTGATAATGATTGAAATATTTGACAGTTAATAATGAAATAAACTTTTCCCCTTCTCCTAAACTGGTTGGGAGGAAGTGAAAGTGAAAGTAGAATTATAACACTTTTGAAGGATCATACCAGTTTTGCCATGTATACTCTCATGGTCAGTGGCATACTATTTTATATCATAGGCACAAAAGAACCAACCTTGATTTTCGTTTTTCATTCATTCAAAGATTAACATTGAAACTATATAATTTTGGGAGTTAGTATGCATTTTTATAGTAAAAATCATTTCCAATGCATTTTTATAGTAAAATCATTTCCAATGAATTTTTATAGTAAAAATAATTTCCAATGCATTTTTATAGTAAAAATAATTTCCAATGCATTTTTATAGTAAAAATAATTTCCAATGCAATTTTATAGTAAAAATAATTTCCAATGCATTTTTATTGTAAAAATCATTGTCCAATACATTTTCATAGTACAAATCATTTCCAATGCATTTTTATAGTAAAAATCATTTCCAATGCATTTTTATAGTAAAATAAACAAAGAAAAAAGAGTTTTTTCTCATTTTCACAAATTTCTATCACAGAAATATTTGATTTTGAAAAGTTGCTTATATTTTTTTTTCAAATATATAGAAAAATTACAACAAAAGACATCCTGATTTTAAAAATCTACCAAAATTCAACTAATTATTAGATTTCAATAACATTTTCAGAACTTGGGAATGTATTTTTGCAAGTGGCATTTTTTCATAAAAACATTGTGAAAATATTTTTGGAATTAGTTTTTGCTTAATCTTTATCATTGTTATTTTATTATTATTTTAATCATTATTCTCCTGAAAGGTCAATACTGTCTTTCTGAATTTTCTTCCTTTAAATGGCCGCCTACTTTGGCTTGATAGATATCACCACTTCTGGATCCAATATGAAGGTCAGCTGAAAAGTTCATGGGCTAACCAAGACACTCTCATGGAATGTGACCAATAAGATATATTTATCAACATAGTCCCCCTTGGCGGTCCATACACGGATTCCATCAGTGTTGTAGTGTCTGGATCCTATTAGTCAAAAAAATTTGTCAGCAGATATGGCGTATTTATATGAATTTTTAAACCCACCCTGGTTTGTATGTATGTATGTATGTATGTATACACTAGTGTCAGCTGAAAAGTTCATAGTCTGACCACGATAAAGTAAAGTCGACATGGTGGCCTAATGTCGGTATCAACCATACAGCGAAAGAGTCTATCCCCTTTTCACAAACGCTAGATAATGGACATTATTTTAGCGTCTGAGGTGGAGCGCCACACATACTATCAGCTCTTCACTTTACTGCACAGATCTCTGTGCTACTCATATGCTGAGCTGGCGAGGGCCGGTATCAAATCAGGAAACTTGCAATTCCTTGGCAAGTGATACTCACATGGAATGTGACCAAATGAGGTCTATTTTTCAATATATTGGTATGGTAGTAGCAGATATTTTGACAATTTAATCATCTTGTGACATAGCAACACTAACCAAGATATTCTCCTGGAATGTGACCAAATGAGGTCTATTTTTCAACATAGTCTTCCTTGCAGTCCACATACTTTTTCCATCGGCTTGGATCCCAATATTATCATCAACAACAGATATGATGTCATCACATAAACTTTTCAGCCCACTGTTGTATGTACATGTTTGGTCAATGCTTTTTAAACTATGGATCACAACCTCAAATGGGGTTGCAGAGTGAAATATTGGGATCATGATAATTAAACACTTGAATTTTAGTTTATAAGTTATATATAATGCTGGATTGCTCCAACATGAACAGCATATTCTCCATTCTCTGTGAGATTTAAAGATGTCTGCAGGAGAGCTATGAGGATATACAATATTGACACAAACATGTGGGAGGTAGATGCAAAAAATACAGCGGCCTGGCACCTCAATGTTAAGCAAGGCAAGGAGGGGGGTGAGACAGAGAGGAGAGTAGACTCAACAGCAAAGACCATGCGGTTTGAGCCAACCTTCACAGAACACGTCAGTCCTGCATGCCATTTAGGTTGAAACTGACTTAACTAAGTCAAATCACATGACGTGCAAAATTCCTGCTTCTGTATTTTTCCACAGAAACCTGCACGTCTACGTTCTGATTTGAAACCCAATTATTCTACAGGTGTTTATCAATATGCAACACTAGTTATTATTATTGGATCCTTTCCATCCACTAAGGACGATGGAGTAGTGTCCAAAATGAAAAATAAAAATTTTATCTGCATCTGCACAAGTGACTCAGCAGGCCAATTCTTGAGTGACAGTCTTTGGTGCACTGAATGCACATAAACTGTGATGCTTTCTGGGGCTGCTGGCTTTTCTCTCTCTTTCTGGCTTTCTTTTCTGTCAAGGCTACTCTCCTCTCTGCCTCACATCTCTCCGTGCCTTGCTTAACGTTGAGGCACCAGGCCGCTCTATTTTTTTGCATCTACCTCCCACATGTTTGTGTCAATATGGCTTGTCCTCATAACTCTTTTGCAGACATCTTTAAATCGTAGGCGTGGTCTACCAACCCATCGGGAGCCTTTTGCTAATTCGCCGTACAAAAGATCTTTTGTGATGCGTCCATTTTCCATTCTCCTGACATGTCCAAGCCAATGAAGGCACCTCTCACAGAGAATGGAGAACATGGAAACACAAGTGCAGTTACAATGTATGCATTTTCAGTGTAGTTTGTTGATTGTGTTCATCTTAATATGAATAACAATTTATCTTATTTATGTTCTTGTTTTTTTTTTTTGTTTGTTTGTTTTTTTTACTTTGGTTTATTTTTTGGACTTAAAACAAATCCTTAAACTACTTTTATTTTGACAAATGATATAACTACTTTTTTATATAAGTATATTGTTCAAAAAAAAAAAAAAAAAAAAAAATAATGATTTATGTATTTATTTGTATGTTTTATTTCCTATTTAATACCTGGGGTCGAAAAAAAATCTTGTGATGAAAAATGGGGTCATGAATGAAAAAACGTTTAAGAAGCATTGTGTTAGATGGTAGTAGTAGATATTCTGACTATCTGATCATCTTGTGACATAGTAACATTCATACCAGTACACCGTATCCTATGCTTACAAGAGTACAGGTCCCCCAAAGAGGATATACAGTATATCAATATTGGGGTTATTTCCTATAAGTCTAACATAAACAAAGGGAACCACTCTTGACTGATAAATTATTTATTTATTTTCCTATTAAACTAACCCTAACCCTAAATCCTAACCCTAACCCAGTCTTCTTTTTTCCTAGTAGATCAATAAATAAATAAATAATTTATTAGTCAAGAGTGGTTCCCCTTTGTTTATGTTAGAGTTATAGGAAATAACCAATATTGGGGTCTAAGTACTGTTGATACATTCTTTATTTTAGTACCTCTGTATGTATTGGTCTGTATCATACAACTGCTACTGTAAAGGCAACAGTATTAATGCCACAAAAGAAAGCCTTCATCAGATGTTGACCCTTGGGTCAGACATTTCAGGTTTCAGGGCTGAAGTATCATTACCACTAACATAGGGCATACCAGCAGTACCTTACAATAACACAAGGCTTTGCTTTAAATTACAGGGTGGGTGAGTTGGTTGGTTTGTTGGATTTTCCAGCATATCAATCCCTCTTGGGTTATTTTATGCTGAAGATCTTTTTTTTTGGGGGGGGGGTTCATTCTATGGCTGTTTTTTGTGCAGGTGCAATCAGATCTATAAAACCCATAGATGGGACCCTAACAGGTACTAACACTTTGGGTCAGAGAGGACCTAGGAGTAATAGAAATGAAGAGGTACTCCACACTCCCCAGAGGTACAAAAATTGGAACCTCACGACTAGATGAAATTTAATGTCATACCTAGCATATGAAGCCCCTCGGCCACCACTTTCTAGCACATATATGATAAAAAAGGTTGTGGCTTTGCTATAAGAGCAGTACAGTCAGGACATATAGTGTTTGATATGACCTGCTGATTAATATGAGTGGGCCTCTCCAGCCAGCCATCTAGCCCAAATTAGGGCCAAAGTTGAGTGTTGCATGTCATGGACTGTTTGGCCACCAGGATTCCATCCTTAAGTATCATGGGTCACCATCCACAACCAACACATTCATATGGACGGCTAGCTATTCTCTCCACACCTGACATGTCCACTTTTCTAATGGCTACAACAAATACCTTGACGCCTTCGCGTTTCAAGATGTCAGCTTGCTTTGTGGTCCCAAGAAGATTGTTCGATTTGCCGTTAGTTATAACAATGGCAATATTGACTATGTGTGGCCTGGCTCCATATCAGTAAGTGAATGAGAATCTCCTGACAAAGTTCAAGCCACATTTGGGGGTTGGGGTCTTATCCCTCTGCTGAGATGCAGGTAGCATATTCTACAGCCTCAGCCGACAGGGCTGGGTGTGTACCAGATCTATGCATATTTAGAGCGTTATTTTATATATATAATTTTATTTTCTATCGTGACACTGAAATAGGTTTGTATTATTTTCATTTTTCCGACTGTTGTCCTCACTTTTGGCCAATGTGCCCTATGGCCATCTTCAATATGAAGACAACAGTCCAAAAAGTCTAAATAATACAAATTATCAAGCCTCACCTAAAAAATTCAAACAAATAACTGGAATTCCAAAACCATTTTTTGAAGTGAACTATAGTGTCATTGCTCTAAATAGGCCATATTTTCTTTCATATTAAATCTAGCCCTCTGCAACACTAATATCAAGGAATCTTGTGAACATGATCTGGGTATTACTGTCAGCAGTGATTTATGTTGGACGAAGCACATCTCTAAAATTGTCAAGAAGGCCGAGGGTGTCCTGGCGTCGCTCAGCAAGACCTTTGTCAGCCGCTCACCAGCTATCTATTTAAAGCTATGGTGCGGCCAGACTTGGAATTTGCATCACCGGTCTGGAACACCTATCTTGCTCAGAACATTAACCTCCTAGAAACTGTACAGAGACATGCAACCAAATGAATACCCTCTATCAGGCATCTGCCATATTCTGAAAGTCTTGCTGCCCTGGGAATGGATATTTTGAAACTCTGGCAGCTGGCAAGTGACTTGGTAAATGCCCATAAAGTCATTTATGAACATAAAGTCATTATAAACAACAGCAACTCTTGAGCACCTTTTTGATCTCCATGTTTCTAACAAATGTGGGCATGCCTACAATGTCAGAAAACAGCATAGCTCACATGACTTTCAGAAACATTTTTCATGCTCAGAGTTGATGGAATAAACTGCCTGCATCCGTTTTGGGCTACTGAAACACTGCATCTTTCAAAGCCTCCATGCTCCCTGTAATCCGCCAACACTATATCTGATACCCCACACCACACACATATGCACGCACACGCACACATACATGCATATTATTACCCCAATGGGGCCAACTGTTGGCTGTGAGTGGTGACCCGTAATGCTTAAGGATGGAATCCTGGTGGCTAAGCAGTCCATGACATGCAACGTTCCACTTTGACCCCCACTTAGGCTAGATGAGTGGTTGGATAAGCTCTCTCTCTGAACAATCGACTGGTCATGTCAAGCCCTAGCACTTATATGATCATCCTTACCATATTGCCCGGAATGGTAGTACCTGTGAGAATTCCATCATAAAGTAGATGAAAAAAATTTGGGTTGTTTCTTATAACTCCAACATAAAGAAAGGGTAACCACTCTTGACTGATAAATTATTTATTTATTTTCCCATTAAACTAACCCTAAACCCTAACCCTAACAGCATCTTTTTCCTAGCAGATCAATAAATAAATAAATAAATAATTTATCAGTCAAGAGTGGTTCCCCTTTGTTTATGTTGGAGTCATAGGAAATAACCAAAATGTGTTTTAAAAAATAAGTGAATTTGGAAAAAATTGAATGCCTAACAAAAATGAATAAAACAAAACACCTTTGGTATAAAATAACCCAACAAGGGTTAACATGCCAGAAAATCCGTCCAATCAACCAACCTGTTAAGATCCCATATATGGGTTAAATAGATCAAAAAGTAAATTTGAAAAAACAAAACATATTTGGTATAAAACAAGCCAAGGGATGACATTCTGTTAGATCCAACGAACATACTCCGTGCCATTATGTTTGAATTTCAGCTTTACAAAATTATTACCGATATAAAAGACGACCCTAATTTCCACATTCGACCTATACACAAATATATAGTTGTTACCTTGATTTACGAGTGTCCCAAGTTAAAAGGAGTCACTCAGCCAATTTTTTGCTTTGTGTTGTGAGCTAAAATTTGAGGTACAAGCGAGCTTCAGATATGCTTATGTTAATAAGTTCACTAAAAACATTTAAGTTTCCAAATTTTTTGCTTTGTGTTGTGAGCTAAAATTTGAGGTACAAGCAAGCTTCAGATATGCTTATGTTAATAAATTCACTAAAAACATTTAAGTTTCCAAATTTTTTGCTTTGTGTTGTGAGCTAAAATTTGAGTTAAAAGTGAGCTTCAGATATGCTTATGTTAATAAGTTCACTAAAGATATTTAAGTTTCCAAATTTATTATGCCAAAGAAAAATATTATTTATAAAAAAATAAACACTAAAATGTATTACAGCACATAATTCATTTACATTCAATTTTATCATGTTTTTATACAATACTGTGCTATTTTTCTTAATGAAACATAATACAGCACATAATTCATTACATTCTATTTCATTATGTTTGTACACAATACAGTACTCTTTTTCTTATTAAAAAAAAAAACTAATTAAAAAAGTTTGGATGTTTGGGGAGGAGAGGCTAGAGCGGATTAATTGCATCTCGGTTTATTTCAATGGGGAAAATGGGAATATACGAGGAAATTGAGTTATGAGCAGAATGAATTAAACTCGTAAGCCAAGGTACCATTATATTTGTGATTGATTAAGCGAAACTCAATAATGCATATAAAATTTCGGTTAAATCCTACTTAACGGACATAAATTCCACCATCGTATGTCACCACGCCAAAAGAAGAAAAAATACTAAAAATCAGGAAATTAACCGAATTTGATGAAATTTTCAATGTTGATACATTAATGAATGAACAATATAATGCATCAGTTATTTTATTTGAAAACTCTTACATTTTTTCAGGTCAGTTAACTTTGAACCACGTATCTTTGAGGCATAACACAGATTCACAAACATACGTGGTTCAAAGTTCAGGGTGATATACGATTGTGGAATTTATGTCCGTTAAGTAGGATTTAACCAAAATTTCTTACATACAGGAATTGCCTCCCTTGACCCATTGTAGTATAATGGTTAGCAAGCTAGTCTCGTTGATCTATTGAATAGTAAGTTCAATCCTCGATGAATGTCGCAAATAGGATGTGATCTTATGTCATCCTATTCGTGACGAACGGGTTGGATAAATACCCAAAGGAGTTGCCTCCCCTTGAAACTAAAAGTTTTTTCTAATTTCCAAACTTAGAATTTCGGGACCATATTACCTTTAGGCATCCCTTTTTGATCTCGATTAATAAAGGACGTTTTCATTTAAACTGTCAATATCCAGTTGTTTTTTAGGGGTCAGGGTTAGGGGTTAGGGTTAGGGGTTAGTTTTATAATTTAAAAACAAACTCTAAAAATCGTCTGTTAACAAACAACCGGATTTTGACGGTGTAAATGAAAAAAAATATCCTTATGAATCGAGATCGCAAAAGGGGTGCCTAAAGGTCATATCGTCCGAATTTCCTGTCAGAAAAAATGATTTACTTAGTTCAGTTCTTAACCAATGTTATTTATTTATCACTTCTGAGTCAGATTGGTCCCGTCTAAAAAAATGTTGTTTGTTTTTTGTTTGTCTTTTCATTTTTGAGATAAATTTTTGTTGTATTTTGGAGATTCAGCTAATTTGTCAGATATGAAAAATACTGAATTTCTATGGTTTTAGATGTTTGGGTCCTATCTACAATATACAACACGATCACTGACTTTCCGACATACATATACACAAGTTATCTTTTCTTTATTTTCATTTTCTAAAATCACAGGAAATCATTATTTTTCAAAACTGACGAATTGCTTGCATAGAGGAAGGTCTTCTGAATACTAGGCTTAAATAAATAAATAAATAAATAGATAAAATTAAATTTAAATTTAAAAAAAATATTTTAACCCCCAAAAAAAAAAAAAAACAAAAAAAAAAAAAAAAAACAAAAACAAAAAACATTTAATCAGGTTCAGAAGGGCTGACTTCTGATTTAGGTCGGAAAATTAAAACGGAAAGTTTTTTGGTGGTACCCAATGACAGTTTAACTACAGTCTATGAATTAACATTTTGCAAATTTGGTTACGGTTTTAGGAGATTAAGGTTGTTTTTAATTACTTATTGCTTAAAAAAATAAACAACAAAAACCCAAATTACTATACATTTAATGTTGAAAAATATTTTTTAAAACTAAGTTTAATTGAAATTATACATTGCAATACTAACACAAACAACTGTCTAAATAATAGATTCAATAATTAATTTCAATGGTTAATTAAATGTATAGTTATTTGGTTTTTTTGTTGTTTATTTTTTTTAAGCAATACCTAATTAAAAATAACCTTAATCCCCTATAACGGTAACCCAATTCGCAAAATGTTAATTCATAGAATATTTGATATTGTGTTATTTCCTATAAGTCTAACATAAACAAAGGGGAACCACTCTTAACTGATAAATTATTTATTTATTCCTATAAGTCTAACATAAACAAATGGGGAACCACTCTTGACTGATAAATTATTTGGTTATTTCCTATAAGTCTAACATAAACAAAGGGAAACCACTCCTGACTGATAAATTATTTGGTTATTTCCTATGTCTAACATAAACAAAGGGGAACCACTCTTGACTGATAAATTATTTATTTATTTATTGATCTACTAGGAAAAAAGAAGACAGGGTTAGGGTTAGGTCTTTTGTTAGGGTTGGGGTTATGGTCAGGGTTTAGGGTTAGTTTAATGGGAAAATAAATAATTTATCAGTCAAGAGTGGTTCCCCTTTGTTCATGTTAGACTTATAGAAAATAACCTAATATTGCTTAACACTCATGCCCGGTTGTGATTAGCAGAATGAGAACAGTCTTCCCCGATGGATTGAATTAAAGGGTTCAGTTCAAAGTTCCATTAAAACGCCCAATTACAACATGAAGGTTCCAGATTACAAGAAACACTTGAAAATGCCGGAGGACACATCGTCCGAAACGTTGTGTATATAACAAAAAGATGAGAACAACAGTCTGAAAAATCTAAATAATACATGAAATTTTAGAATAATTTAATTTCATATGTTTATATCTGTCTATTCATTATGCAAGAATCATATGTACAATTTTGTAGAAATAAATCATCCTGGTGAGTGAATTCTTGTATGTAGATGACACTGTCTTTAATACAATAAAGATGAGAACAACAGTCTGAAAAATCTAAATAATACATGAAATTTTAAAACAATTTAATTTCATATTCTTCTCCATGTTTTTATCCGTCTATTCATTATGCAATCCTCGGTCAGGAGGACAATTCAAAAGATTTTGTTGGAAGAAAGAAAGAAAGTAAAAGTTTTTAATTTTAAGTGACTATAATATCTATACTTACCTGTATAACTAATGTGGTTATTTCCTATAACTCCAACATAAACAAAGGGGAACAACTCTTGACTGATAAATTATTTATTTATTGATCTACTAGGAAAAAAGAAGACAGGGTTAGGGTTAGTTTAATGGGAAAATAAATAAATAAATAATTTATCAGTCAAGAGTGGTTCCCCTTTGTTTATGTTGGAGTTATAGGAAATAACCAGTAATGCAATACATACCCAAGAAAAGTTAAGATATCTTATAAACAGGGGTTTTACTTTTAAAACCCTCATATTCAATCATTGCGTGTAAGGGAGATAACTTTAATAACTTTTTCTTCGTTAAATAAAAAAAAATTTAAAAGTTCAAATTTTTTATGTTGTCTTCAAGATTTGATCTTTCTAGAAATGTAAAAATTAGGGACTAGATTTTTTCAATCTGAATTGATAAAAAAAAAATTTCACGTTGTTTTAATAAAACAAAAAACAACAAAAAAAAGCTATTTATTTTGAAATTAAAACATTAATGAATGAAGTTTTTTTTTTCTTAAATCGAACAATTCCCAGATTTTTGGTTATTGTTTCAAAATTTAAAAAAAGTATTTTATTATCTCTCCTTCCGATCTCTGGACATACCTAATTTAAAGAATTATTCAGGCAGATGACATTTTGACCAGTAAATTTTCCATCCTTCTCCAGATGAATTGAGACTCTTTTTCTGGTTCGTTTCTTGTCGATAGAGCAAAACAAAAACGTATCAAAATTATTTTTTGTTGTTTTTGTTGTTGCATGGAATTATTCACAGATCTTTTCACAAGGAACTTTAAATGGATTTCTTTGAAAAGATCTGCGAACAACTCTGTGAAAACATAAATAGATAAATAAATAAAATACCGTTATGAAAGATACCAGAACTACCAGAGATGTATATTATATTTGAAGAAGGCCTGGAAATGTACCAGTTGATATATATATATATATATATATATATATATATATATATATATATATATATATATATATATATATATATAAAGATAAATCTAATGAGTCAGACGAACTACTAAAAGTTTCGCTTAAGGAAGAGCATTAAGCGAAACTTTTAGTAGGTTCGTCTGACTCATTAGATTTATCTTTATTATTTGCTCTACTTAGGTATTGAGCACTTTTTACTTATTAGCTTTAGTCTCCTGGCGGTTTTGTATGAATATATATGTCTTATATATATATATATGCATATAAATTGTTTTTTCTTTTGGCAAAGATATTGTACTAATAGATTATTTTTTGTTGGTACGATTATCTTGGTCTTTTCTTTTTTACAAAAATTTTTTTCTTCCCGGTTGATGTTTGGTAGTATATTTTTACAATCAAACTATTTACTGGGTTTTATCTCACCGCGAGGATTTACCAACAAGTTTGGTAATATATATATATATATATATATATATATAATATATATATATATATGTATGTGTGTGTGTGGAAAGAGGATTGGAATGAATCCGACAGAATGTGGTGGAGATGTGAGGAGCCAACTCAGACAAAAGTGTGTAGGATATATTTCGTTAGAGCTTTGAGCTTGGCATCATCAGTTATTTTAATGAATCATCAGATTATCATACAAGTGTTTTACAGAAGAGGTAGTGTGACGGGAGGAGGTGGATAGCAGAGGTGATCAAGTGGGTGGGTAAGCGTTACCTGCTTGACCATTCAAAACCTCTCCTCACTAACACTTACCCAACAATGCTTCAAGCAAATTATCAAATACTATCATATATAAATATATACATATATATATAAAGAAACAATTTTCATTGACTTCATGTTTATTAATAAATTTGAAAATATTTTTCTAAACTCCATGTGTATCAATAAATACCACTTTCTAAAACCTATATGATAAAAAGGAGTGGGTGTTTACCATTAGAGCAATTTCAAGAATACAAGGGGGATAATCATATTAATTGACCGATTGATCGGAAGGGACCCTTCCAGTCGAGTGCCAAGCCCAAATAAAGGTCAAGGGGAAGTGTTGCAAGCAACTGGGACACGGAGCTCAGCCACCAGGATCCCACCCACGGCCAACAGGTGGTCTTATTGGTGGACTCTTACCTCTCTGCAGAGGTGCAGTAGAGTATTAGAGTGCTGTAGAGAATATAGTCCAACCAACAGGGTGGTTAATTGTGAGAATTTTTTGAATATTAACGACCATTTTCAAAACTATTATAGTAAGTTACTTTTCCTCTTAGATTAAACTACAAGGGTGGCGAGCTGAAAAGTTCATATAATGACATCATATCTGCTGTTGACTTTTTTTAACCAATGAGACCCAAGCATTGTAACACGGATGGAATAAGAAGTGTATGGACCACAAGGAAAAGTATGTTAAAAAACCTCATTTTGTCACATTCCATGAGCGTATCTTGGTCAAACTATTAACTTTTCAGTCGATCCTCGTACATTAAATAAATGTAAGTTGAAAATAGAAGCGAATCCGACGGTACGTTGAAAGGAAAAATAAACAAATTAAAAGAACTTACGGAATGGATAAGATAGATTTATTTTACTAACACATGTTTCGGCCACGAGTTTGTTCATGTACACATGTATTCTATTTATTATTATTTTAAATATAAAATAAAATAATAATAATAAAAAACTACAAAATCTTTAAGCATACAAAGAATAACGGCCTTCGTCAGAGTAAAATGTTTGGTGTTTGAAATTAAAGCGGTCAAAATACGGAAAATTTTGAAGTGTTCGAAAAAAGAATTTTTTGAAATTGTTAGATAAAACATTCCACATAAAGGAATAAATAAATAAAACAAAGAAGAGGTTGAATTCTCTGATCAAATTTTGATATACAAATGGACCGTGTCGATAATAAACTTTGTAATACGATTAATCTCAAAGGCCATAGTTCGTTGGTTAGGTGTACACATTTTTTTGGATTATTCGGACTATTGTTCTCATCTTTATTGTTATATGCATAACGTTGTCGGGCGAAACGTTGTGTAGATAACAATAAAGATTAGGACAATAGTCCGAATAATCCAAATAATACTAATTATCGAGCCTCATCTAAAAAAAAATTAAGAAATTGTATACATTTTTATTTCATAGTTCAGATTAAACGACTGGTGAAAATAATCCGAAGCCAACATTTTTAGACCTTATTTTTCCAGTGTAGGTATCATTGAGAAACAATAAAAAGTTTTGGTAAACGGACTAAAACATGGTCAGTTTATCAAAACTTTTTTCGTTCCCCAATGATACCTGCATTGGAAAATAAGGTCTAAAATATTTGGCTTTGAATTACGCTTACCTATTTTTCAAATGGACTATAATTGATGATATTTTGTAAGCGTAATGAATGTTTAGTGCAATATTGAAGTAAATATCTCAGATTTCTTCCTTAAGTCTTCTTATATAATATAATATAATATATATATATATATATATATATATATATATATATATATATATATATATATATATATGATTTTTTGGATGTTTGTTTATTTTTTAGAAGCATTGTTGAATGAAGTATATATATTAATATTTATATTTTTGCTTGAAGGCAATTACAATGCGAATATCGCATAAATTCGATAATTATAGAAGATAATAATGCGAATTTATGCGATATTCGCATTGTAATTGCCTTCAAGCAAAAATATAAATATTAATATATATACTTTATTCAACAATGCTTCTAAAAAATAAACAAACATCCAAAAAATCTTATTTCCTTCGCCGAAGAGCATAAGGCCCCCCGGAGTTGTTTGTTATTATTCACTCAGCGCCTCCCTTGCCTCATATGGTATAGACGTCACAGTATCATTGACAGGTTAATTTCGCAGGAATTTCTCGGTGCTGTATCGTGGCCAAAACAGTATAGTTTCTAACTATCCTGCTGGAGTCCCGGTTTCGATATCTGTCGGAGGGAAATCGTTAGTATATATCGCTGATGAGACTTAATAAAGTTGAAACAGTCTGTACAATATTCTACACACCGAGTAATTCTTTGCGAAATTCACTTGTCATTATTATCTTCTATAATTATAGAATTTTATGCGATACGCGCATTGTAATTGCCTTCAAGCAAAAATATATATATATATATATATATATATATATATATATATATATATATATATTCAAACCCATTCTCAACAGATAAGGTAAGAGACGGATTTTATCTTCACTAATAAATTATAGAATAATTATATTAATTTGATGCTTCAAAGGAGTCTAATAATAGATGAGAAAAACTTTTTATCAGAAACTTTTTATCAAAAAGTGTTTTAATACTTTTGAGAGGGTTCCCTTGGAAAGGATTTTTCATTTATCCCCCTCATTTCATTCATTTTTATTTCATCCATTCATTCATTTTACCATTAGTTTTTTATATATATATATATATATATATATATATATATATATATATATATATATATATATACCAACCTCTCTGCACGAGCAGGATGCGACACAAGGTCAATTTCTTAAGCGGAGTTTAACAGGTTTGAATTCAGAATTTTCCTTCTAGACTGGTTACCTAGCCATGGTTAAAGAGTCCAGTCTGCCCTGCTATTTGTCCATAGCTGGAGGGGAATTGGATTCATACCTTTCTCAAGAGTATTAGCGACGTGTGAAATGCAAACAGCTTCGTCCAGGAATTGAAGTCGAGTCGACAAGTCCATTTCCTATGACTATAACCATTACACCACACACCTCCATGTCTTCTTGTAGGTTTTATTCATCACAAAGAGTGGAAGAACTTATGGTTATTTCCTATAACTCCAACATAAACAAAGGGGAACCACTCTTGACTGATAAATTATTTTATTGATTGATCTACTAGGAAAAAAGAAGCTAGGGTTAGGGATTAGGGTTAGTCTAATGGGAAAATAAATAAATGATTTATCAGTCAGAGTGGTTCCCCTTTGTTTATGTTAGACTTATAGGAAATAACCGGTTATTTCCTATAAGTCTAACATAAACAAAGGGGAACCATTCTTGACTGATAAATTATTTATTTATTTATTGATCTACTAGGAAAACAGAAGCCAGGGTTAGGGTTAGGGTTTAGGGTTAGTCTAATGGGAAAATAAATAAATGATTTATCAGTCAAGAGTGATTCCCCTTTATTTATGTTGGAGTTATAGGAAATAAACGAACTTATATTGATATAAAAATAATTTAGTGCATTTAAAAAAAAATGTTTCTTTTCTTTTTTCATTTTCCTTTTATCATTTTTTTCTCGGTCACTTAAAGTATGTATTATCCCAATCCGTTGGCCACAGTTGGGGTGTGACACTCGTGAGTATGGAGCATCTAACGAGGATTTAACGTGCTATTCACTATTAATGGATCTGCGAAACTAGCTTGCTAACCTTTAACACCGCAATGGGACACCTTAAAAGTATGTTTGCATATTTGGTTCATCTTCAAAGCTCCAATGAATAGTCTGTAAAAGTTATTTCCCTTGAAATAGACTATGGGATTTCTATTTTAAAGAGTTGCTTCCCTTCTACATGTACATCATTAAGTACATAGTTTTATTAATATTGTTGGCTTTATCAAGATATATTGTATTGGCATTTCAGTCTCGGAAGACTATAATAAAGTTTTTATGTGCTCCTGAAGTTACAGCGCCTCCTGTTACTGTGAAGTCCGATGTTTGAAAAACATTCTCAACCACAGATTTTGCAATTGAAGGCTATCCCTGAAGATGTTGATGTTCCGGTGCTTTGTTACCGCTGTTTTCTTCTGGACCTCTTAGCTTCATGGTGTTGCCTCAGGGGGACTTTTGACATGAACAGTCCTCTACGGAGATTCTGTCGCTACCGAGGGCGGGCCTGAGCCAAATTTTCCCAGCTGGAAGGGGCAATACCAAAGCACCTGAGATCATTCTTGTTGTTTTTTTTTTTTTTGGGGGGGGGGTTCAACCTTTGGTCATTTGAATAAAAAAAATTCCTGTCCCTAAGTTATACATTTCTAGAATGATCTAAACCAGAAGGAGACATTAAATAAATTAATAAATAAATAAAAATGAAAATAAAATAGAAATAGAAATATAAAGATTTTTTGAAAATATCAACACACGGAAAAAGTTACTTGAAAACTTAAAAGTTATTTGGACCCTATGACCTTTAGGTACCCGTTTTTCGATCTCGATTCATCAAGACATTTTTTTCATTTACACCGTCAAAATACAGTTGTTTGTTAGGGGTTAGGGTTAGGGGTTAGTTTTATAATTAAAAAAAAACTCTAAAAACCATCTGTTAACAAACAACCGGATTTTGACAGTGTAAATGAAAAAAATGTCCTTATGAAACGAGATTGAAAAAGGGTCATATGGTCCCGTTATTTTTTAAACTCAAAAAATAATTTTTGTAGAGTGATTTCTCTTTCCATAGTTTTAGAAACAATATTTTTCTTTGAATTGGTGCAAACGTCTTTTCTCTGATTCAATTGACTTGTTCTTATTCCCTTAAAATTTCAATAGTGAATTTTAATTATCAGAAACGTAGGTTGTTGTAAATATTATATTTGTAATCAATAAAAGTTTATTTAATCTATCTAAAAATATATGATTAGAAATGCGCAAATTTTAGCAACATATTTTCCGAAATGTTTTTGGTTATTTCTTCTAAGTCTAACATAAAGAAAGGGGAACCACTCTTGACTGATAATTTATTTATTTATTTATTTTCCCATTAAACTAACCCTAAACCCTGACCATGACCCTAACGCTAACAAAAGCCCTAACCTTAACCCTAACCCCGTCTTCTTTTTGCCTAGTAGATCAATGAATAAATAAATAATTTATCAGTCAGGAGTGGTTCCCCTTTGTTTATGTTAGACTTATAGGAAATAACCAAATAATTTATCAGTCAGGAGTGGTTCCCCTTTGTTTATGTTAGACTTATAGGAAATAACATTTTTTTTTTATATATTTAAGTATGATTACTAAAGATTGTTCTTTTTTTAAATTTACGGCAGACTAAATTTACATAAAGGAAAAATGGGGTTTTCTCCATTTTACTTCAAAATACTCGTATGTGTTAATCTATTTTATTCTTGGGACAACAACAATTGTTCCAGAACGAATGTCCCTGTGTTATTTTTTACGTCTTTTTTTTTTTTAACCACATTATAAATATTATTTGTCGTCGTGTTTGCTGAAAATGCGTGATCGTACGAAAGATCCCAGGGGTCATGTCAGAGACAATACATAACCGTTGCAAAATATATCTTGTATAATCCCTTGAATTGCGCAGCAGGGATACGACGCTTGCTGTCCATTTTGTTGAAACAGTAAACATCTTTGTTAGTGGTTCTTAAAGATACAGCGATTAAGGATTTTTTTTTTCACAAGGTCATTGATAAATCTCTGCAAGACAAAACCAAAAGGTCAGTTTGTTTTGTTTTATTTTAAGACATATCAACCTCAGTGGGTTATTTAATGCCGACAAAGTTTTGAAATAAATATGTTGATAGATGCTCATTTTTTATAAACACATTTTTCTATTTAACCCATAGATGAGACTCTAAGAGACACTGCCACTCCGGGTTAGAGTAGATATGGGAGCAATGGTGATGAAGGGGTGCTCCATATTCCCCAGACCTCCAGAACTCGAAACTCATCATCAAATTGAGTTTAACGTCATTCCCAGGACATGAAGACCCTCAATCACCGCCTTCTAGCACATATATGATAAAAAGGGTTGGTGGTTGCCATAAGGGCAATAAGGTTGGAGCAATCATGTAGGTGCTAGGCTTTGACATGACCAGCCGATTGATCGGAAGGGGCCTCTCCGACTGCCCATGTAGCCTAAGTAAGAGTCTATACAAAGGTGGTGTTCCGACCAAGCTTTGTGTAAGACAGAGAAATGATCAGAATAGTTGAACCTACAGGAATTTATATTGCACCACAAATACTGATAGTAGAGTCGTGTGCCTGCAATAGCCCGGAGGTAAACTGCGGCACGCTGTTTAATCCTCATGGAACTTGCTGACCTATTGCACACCCAAACGCTGAGTTGTTCATCTATTCTATACATATATAAAGGGCAGTTGTGTGTATGTGTATGTCCGTGGAAACTTCGAAAATAAAACAAATAACGACAAAGTAATATATATACACATTGAATATCACCAGGGCTTGGTTTTTGAGCAAAAGATAATAGAGATTTGATTTATATGTGTGAAGATAATTAAAAAATAAAATTTAAATGATAACAGCATGGATTTTTGTTTTCATTTAATATTTTAGATAGTAGACTTTAACATTTCTTTTCAGAGTAGCTGGATCAATGCAAGGTCTATTTTTTTTTTTTTTTTTTTTTTTTACATAGGGATTTAAATGCGGCATCCCATTAGATTCAACTCCCGATTCAGTAATAATGGATCTGCGGGACTAACTAAAAACAAAACATTTGATCAGTTTCAACTTCCTTGATTTGGGGATAAATCAATCCCAAAAGCAGACTTTCAATACGCACTAGTAACGAAAAACAAGGAACACTTCTCAACCAAAACGTCCAAAAAAGCAACATATTGTTTTTCTTGTCTTCCATAGTAAATATTAAAGGGGATTGCAGATTGTTTAAGCAATGGAAAACTTTTTAAAGCTTTGCTACGTGAACTAAAACAAGCAAACGTATCATCCACGTAACATAAAAAGCAATATGGTTTAGGAACCTTCTATAAAAAAAAACAAAAAAAACATTTGCCTATCAAGGGGCCAAGAGGACTATCCATAGATATTCTGTCAACCTACATGATATTGAAACTAAAAGACACTGGTTTTATAGCCGAATCCATCAATTCTAGGAAAATATTTTCCGAAAAGGAAAAAAGTACAAAAAAGGGGGTTGCAAATTTAGTGGCATTTGCGGCTAGACTTATCTTGCTGAGGGTGAGGTAATGGTAAAGGTTGCGCTGGATGAACCACTCGCTTTGATGGTGAAGGTGCTATAGGCCAAATGACTCCGATACAGAAAGTCAGCACAGGTACTAATAGTTTCATCAAGGGAATGTTGATGAATAACGTCGAAATATTGAAAGAGACCAGAAACTGTGATTCAACACAAGACAGTTGACGGATAAGCAAACTTGAAAGAACGCAATATCCAGAATAAAATTTTAGCATCGGATTTAATATTTCGACCAAACATTTAGCCAACTCATTTTTGCACATTTTGCTAAATTGCACATAAAAAAATTGGTCAAAATCGGATGTTAGGTTTATATATGTTGGGTAACCTTGGTCTTTGCGAGCCGACAGGGCGAATTCTCTCATAAAGGTTTTTCGTAAAAAAATTTTTTCTTGAATAATTCAAGGAACCGTTTCTGGATTTTTATTTCCATCCTTAGGGTATCGTCATAAGTACCCAATTTTTGGAATTTGCTGGCATGATCCAAAATGACAATCATCTTGGATATATAGCCAGAACGATCTAATATAACACATGGTCCTTTATCGGGCTTAGTGAGGTAGATATCAATATTGTTTCAGGCCTTTCGTAAGAGAAATAACAAAATATATATTGGGACTCTTAAAATCTCCTGGTGGTAAGCAAATAAATTCGGATGAAAGAAGACGAAAACAACAGTTGAAAATTAAAACAACATATATTCAAAAAGTACAAAAAAGGGGGTTGCAAATTTAGTGGCATTTACGGCGAGACTTATCTTGCTGAGGGTGAGGTAATGGTAAAGGTTGCGCTGGATGGACCCCTCGCTGTTTGATGGTGAAGGTGCTATAGGCCAACCCTTCGGCACGAGCAGGATGCGACACAAGGTGAATTTCTTAAGCGGATATTGATAAAGACATTAACTTTAAAGTCAGGTTTTAATTCAGAGTTTTCCTTCTCCTAGACTGGTTACCTAGCCATGATTAAAGAGCCCAGTCTGTCCTGTTATTTACCTATAGCTGGAGGGAGAATAGGGTTCATACCTTTCCCAAGGGTAGCGTCGCAATACTATTCTACTCGCTGTTGATAGGGAGCGCTTAAAAATCGCGTCTCGCCTAGCGAAAGCTCATACGGTAAGTGAAAGGTGAAGGGAGCGCTTGTTAAACCAACTCGCCTGGTTGACGGACCCTTGATAAGTGATGGGGGTTTAATTTTGGCGCCAATATCGTATATAGGCGATTCTTCCTCTGTCGACAGGGGGAGATAATTCGACTATAATTTTTCTGACATTCGCTGTTACAAAATGGTTATTCTGCCACACACACACACACACACACACAAATAATATTAGAATCGATTGGCGAATCCGCAAATTTGTGAACGAAGTCAGTCATATAGGCCTTTAAATAATTGGACCATATGACCTTTAGGCATCCCTTGCGATCTCGATTCATAAGGACATGTTTTTCATTTACACTATCAACATCCGGTTGTTTGTTAACAGACAATTTTTAGATGTTTTTTAAATTATAAAACTAATCCCTAACCCTAACCCTAAGAAACAACTAGATTTTGATGGTGTAAATGAAAAATATGTCCTTATGATTCGAGATCGCAAAAGGTGTGCCTAAAGGTCATATGGTTCAAATAATTTACGCTGGATACAGACACAGAATGCTTAATCACTTACGATAAAAACATCTCAGTGAAAATAGTAACCCTGTCGATATTCTGGGACCTAATGTTGCTGCCTCGTTAACGCAGTCAAAATTTCTAATCCTGCCTGACAAATTTTCTTCTGTCATTTTAATTTTATCCTTGTCGCCAGTGTAATATTTTAGATTCCTCTTTAGGATAGCTACAGATTAACTGTTAAGCCTCATCGAATAATAACACCTGAAAACCACAAGATGGTTGATCTAATACTCCAGTTTATTAGTATCAATCATACAAGAGGTGGTGTTCACGTCCGCCGGTGTCTTTAAAGTAAATGTCTTTATCAATATCATACCTAAAATACTACATAATCAAATACAAATAATTTGCATACAGCATCCAGTATTCCAATCTAATACAAATAATTATATAGTTTCAAGTAATTATATCTATTTTTAAAAAGCCATTTATTTACAAATAGTTATATAGTTTTAAATCACAAATAATAATAATCCTTAAAAAACAATTATAGCTTCAAGTAACGATTCTTAATATGAATAACTTACAGTTATATGGCATCAAATATTCCTATTGAATACGAATAATTTTGAAGCAAATCTATTTGATCCATATATGGAACCCTAACAAGTACTACCACTCCGGGCCAGAGCGGACCTGGAAATAACGACAACTAAGGGTTCCTCCACACCCCTCCAAAACTGGAACCTCACCATCAGATAAAGTTTAGTGTTACCCCCAGAATAACCCTTTTTAAAGAGAGTGGGGATCTTATCCGTCTTCAGAGAATACAGTCAGTGAATTCTGAGCCCCGCCAATAGGGCGGATATAGACTACAGAGAAATTAGCTATATAACTGGTGATACATAAAATAAATGATACCGTCATTTCTTACCGCTACTAATTTTTATACTAGTATATAGTACCGGTAAGAAAATGACGGTATAATTTATGTATACATGTTATATATAATGGATGGCCTTTCTTTTTTTAAGGCACACGCATACTTATATATCATTACTTAGGATAGCAAAAATAAAGTCAGTGCCACCTGGTGACTGTCAGTTTCTCCACTATGCAATTAAAAAAAAACACCAAAAAAAACAACAACTTAGTTTGAAAATCGCAGTAGGTGAGAAACTGAGTTTCCAAGCATCGTTGACATTATATCTTCGCTAACATACATTCACACATGCGCGCACGCACACGCACACACACACACACACACACACACACACACACACACACACACACACACACACAATTTTATAAATTATTTATTTATTTATTGATCTACTAGGAAAAAAGAAGACGGGATTAGGGTTAGGTTTAGGGTTTTGGGTTAGGGTTAATTTAATGGGAAAATAATGGATTAATTAACATATAAAATTCATTCAGAGTGGGTTCCCCTTTTTTTAGGTTGGAGTTATAGGAAATAACCTATATATATATATATATATATATATATATATATATATAAAGTAAATAAAGTCGTCGGGGCGGCCTTAATGTCGGTATCAGCCATGCAGCGAGGGAGACTATCCCCTTTTCACTAGCGCTAGACCAAAGGAGATTATTTTAGCGTCTGAGGTGGAGCGCCACACCTACTTTACAGCTCCTTACTTTACCACAGAGATCCCGGTGCTACTCATACGCTGAGTTGGCGGGGACCGGTATCGAACTAGGAACCTTGTGGTTTCTAGCCGAACGCTCTGCCGACTGAGCTAATGCATGTGTGCGAAAGTAAGTATATACACATAGTAAAGTATGTGTGCAAGTAATATATATATATATATATATGCACACACACAAAACACACACACACACACACAGACACACACACACACACACACCACACACACACACACACACACACACACACAATTTCAAGGAAATTTGTAGAGACAAGAAGATTCATTGAGAGTTGAACGATTTTTTTTCTTTTGCGCAGCATGGGGTATTTTTTTTATCTTTTATTTTTAGTAATAATACAAGGGCAATCACCATCTCGCGTGATTTATTTATTACTAATCGGCTGATCATGAACGAGATGTCACTACTGTTCTTGACTTGAAACAAAACCAGCCAACAAAAAAAAAAACCCAAACAAACAAATAAATGAATAAATAAATAAATAAAGACGTAATTTTACAGATTAACCTGTTAATCGAATATAATGATGATAATATCGATCTGGGAAATTCCATTCATAATAGGATTGTATTATTTGAAAATACAATGGAGTGTCACCGATTTATTTCATTTTCTTATATATATATATATATATATATATATATATATATATATATATATATGGTTCTCTCTCGATGAGTTCAGATTAAAAACATGCTCTGATGATGATTTTTTATAAATCGAAATATTGTTCAATATTAGCTATGAATATGATATAAAATATTTTCATTTTAACAATATTGTGTGCTTTCATACCCTTTTATCTATCTATCAATCTATCAATATATATATATATATATATATATATATATATATATATATATATATATATATATATATATAGGGTCATCCACAGACACGTGTTTCGACTTATATATATATATATTATACAGAACGTTTAACCTTTAATTTGATGAACTCTTATGACATAATTTTAGCTTTAACCGTCTTTATCCTGAAACGACTGAATGACATATGGTCCGGTGTATTTCTGTGTAAGTAGTAAAAAAGTAAAGTCGTCGGGGTGGCCTAAGGTCGGTATCAACCAGACGGCGAGAGAGTCTATCCCCTTTTCACTAGCGCTAGACTAAGGAGAATGTTTTGCCATCTGAGGTGAAGTGCCACACCTACCATCATCTTCTTCCTTTACCGCACAGTTCCTTGTACTACTCATATGCCGAGTAAAGTAAAGTTGTCAGGGTGGCCTAACGTCGTTATCAGCCAGACGACGAGGGAGTCTATCCCCTTTTCATTAGCGCTAGACCAAGGAGATTGTTTCGGCATCAACTCCTCACTTTACCGCACTGATCTCTGTGCTACTCATACGCTGAGTTGGGGAGGGCCGGTATCGAACCCGGGACCTTGTGGTTCCTAGTTAGACGCTCTACCGACTGAGCCAAACCGGTCCTATAAGTTATTAATTAAATAAAACTTAATTTTTTCTTTCATAATAATAATTACTCTTTATATCATGCTTGTGGGGATTGAATGATAAATAAAACCAAATTAAATTAAAAAAAAAAACACAAATTAAAAAAAGGAAATACAAAAAAATCTCCCCGGGGGTTCAGACAGGAAGTACCATCTGAGCATGCTCAGAAACAAAGGGTGCCAAAAATAATCTCGTCATCACTCTCTCAAACACACTATTACTGGCTTGGGAAGAAAATTCCTCTCCAAGAAATAGCTGTGAACCTGGAAATAAAAGTTAACCCATTATCCCTTTTATCTTCCTTCCTTCCTTCCCCTTCCCTCCCCTTCCTTTTAAGCTTGACGACCAACAAGAAGTAAGTATGCGTGGTTAGATATCCTGTCTACGGACTCTTGCACTCCCGCATGTATACGTCCACATAATTAACATATAAATCTTAACAGTTTCATTTGGTATCAGCTACATTGCAGGGACTTAAGACTTTCTCTACTAAAACACTCCTTTTCCTATTAAAGTATTTCACTCTTACAACTCTGTATGAGCTCTTCCTTGTATGTCATGTTATGCTATGAGCAATCATAGAGTCAAAGAGACAAAAATGCGTATACATCAAGTTGAAAATGAGTAGATTTTTTGCGAGGAAATAAGTAAAAATGAATGGTAGCCCATTCGGTAAAATTATACTGCTTATTGTTAGTCCCGGTTGTAAGGAGAGAGTACTTTTTCACAATAATAATAATAATAATAATAATAATAATAATATGTTTATTTATATATAACAAAAAAAATAACACAAGTACACACACACACACACACACACACACACACACACACACACACACACCGAGCACTCTCCTAATACTACTGCAATTTGGCGCACTATTCCAGTGAAAGCTGAAGCGGTGACTATCACATATATATATATATATATATATATATATATATATATATATATATATATAAAGTAAAAAATAGAACACCAGTATAAATGGAACATTCCAATGCTACACTGTTTTTGCAGTTTCCCCGATGATGGCTCGTGAAGGGGCTGAAAGGATCGAGAACTGAATTTGTCGTCAAAGAATGTCTGCGCTGTTCAACCACACACACACACACACACACACACACACACACACACACACACACACACATATATATATATATATATATATATATTATATATATATATATATATATATATATGAAGATAGAGGGGTTGGAGTAAATCCGACAGAAAGGAAAAATGGAAAAAAAAGGAAAACTCAATCTCTGTATTTGAGTTATTCCTTTTTGTACTTTTTTCCTTTATCCTTACCACACACACACACACACACACATATATATATATATATATATATATATATATATATATATATAAGTCACCAATACAAAGTTCGTCTTACCAATGGTTTCAGATGTTTATCCGTCATCAAAGACGTTGACTTTTTGAAAAATTGGACAGTTTTTTTAACCCGTACCTCGCGTGAACATGATCCGTTATTCGTTCTTGCTTTTGCTTTCTTCATTCACCGGCGTTCCTATTTGTCATCATTGAGTCTCGTGTTTTTATGATGATTTTTATTTTTTATTTCTTTTATTTTGTGTGCGTTTATATATATATATGTGTGAAATCCTAAATTATGGCGGTCTGAGGTTTTGGTTCGTCCAATTCCATATCAAAATGTTTTTCGGTGTTGGCATATATATATATATATATATATATATATATATATGTGTGTGTGTGTGTGTGTGTGTGTTTGCTTGATAAGTATTTGAGTTATTGGTGTGATGACCGAATAGGCGAGAAACTGACAGTCACTAAGCGCTGTTGACTGTGTATATGCTACTCTAACTTACACACACATACAAATGTATAACATGTCAGGGAATATAGAAAATAAGAATAAGATTCTTATAACTCTTATTGATCTATAACATGAACGAACATGAAAAAAATGTGTGCGTGTAAAATTATGTTTGTAATAGAAAGAAAACTTTGTTAATCACCTATTTGCCAATTGTCCTTTGATTATCTATTAATAATGGAGATTGTCTGTATTTTTGCCTGTAACAAAAACTACGTCATAGATCTACGTCCCAGATTACGTCACAATATTCTTATGCTATATACACCCAAAATGTGAGTAAGCAATTTTAAAAATTGCTTTTTACTCTCGTTCTTTTTTCTTTTCTTTTTTATAGTAACAAGAAGTTAACTAAAAAGTTTATAAATAAATAAATACCTACGATTTTGTGTAAAATTGATGTGGAAAATATTCAAAATAATTGTTCAGGTCTTTCTTGTCGGACTCGGGAACCTTCTCCGATTCGGGAAACATCTCGGATTCGGGAACCTTTTTTTTTTCGAACTCGGGAACCTTCTTGTCGTAATCGGGAGCCATTACGGAACTTTGAACCTAATCTTTTATTCAGTCCACGGAACATTTTATTTGAGAGGGACAGGACTCAGTTTTCATTTAAATTTTTTTTTTCCTTATTTGATAAATATGAGGATTTGTCTTACTTATGATACAAACCCTCTGACATTGAATTTTTAACTTCCACCCTCTCAGGCAATGTCTTTCAAAAATTAACTTTTACGACGCCCAGAGGGTGTTTTCTGTTGCTAGTATTTATAATAGACATGTCTGTCAAATATTTAAACTCATCGTATGGCGTATTGTCCTCGCGGACGGATTAAATAAGCATCTTTCCCTTACAACATTCTCTAGTTTAAAGATGACTTAATTCGCGCCTTTTTTTAAGTACCGAAATGTATCGCTTCCCTGGAATCGTCGGAAAATCCTTTTATAAACAAGCGCGTTTAATCTCACAAAAGGATTTTACTTTTCATGTATTTTCATATAGAGTTAATGGGAGCAAAAATGGCCATGGTGTCTTTTTTATGATAATGGACAACCTTCATAAATAACATTATCATCGGTCTAGATTTTTAAAAAAAGCAAAAAGAAAAGAAAAGAAAAGGAAGGTAGATTTCAGTTAATTGGGTCAGAGGATAGATAAAACAATTTGGCCCAATTATGTGACTGATTGTAGATTTCGATACTTAAGTCATTTCAGACAATAAAAACAATAAGCATTAGTTTTGGAGCTGTAAATCTGAGCATGAGGCGTACCTCCCAACAGGTTGGGAAATACTATTTCTCGGAATTTTTTAGATGAAGCTTGATGATTAGTATTATTTGGATTATTCGGACGATTGTCCCCATCTTCATTGATATATGTACAAGGTTTCGGCCGATGTGCCCTCCGGCCTTCTTCGGGTATTTCTTGTCGGACTTTGAACATAACTCTTTATTAATAAGAACAGGATACCCCCGTGGACTGAATAAAAGGTTAGGTTCAAAGTTCCGTGATGGCTCCCGATTACGACAAGAAGGTTCCCGAGTTCGAAAAAAAAAAAGGTTCCCGAGTCCGAGATGGTTCCCGAATCCGAGAAGGTTTCCGAGTCCGACAATAAAGACCTGAAGAAGGTCGGGGGCACATTAGCCGAAACGTTGTACAGATAACAATGAAAATGAAGACAATAGTCCGAATAATCCAAATAATGCTAAGGTTGGGAAATAGTTTTGATATTTGTGTAGGAGATGCAATTTTGATTTTCAGTGAGAAGCGTAAAAAGAATTCCTTCTCTTAGAACGGGTGACATACACAAGGTTAAAGAGCCCAATCTGTCCAGCTATTTATTCATAGTTGGAGTGAGAATAGTTGGGTGCATACCTTTCCCAAAGGTAAAAGTGCTATGTGAAATGCAAACAGTCTCGTCCAGGATTTGAACTCCGGTCATTGTCCATTTCCTACGACGGTAACCATTACACAACAAGTACCTTCAAAGCCATCCTTTTTAGAAGAAAAGTAAAAAAATCGATGAGAAACTCAACAAAGTGTGGAAATAAAGGTGTATAAAAGATAAAGGGGTTATTTCCTATAACTCCAACATAAACAAAGGGGAACCACTCTCGACGTATAAATTATTTTTTTATTTATTGATCTACTAGGAAAAAAGAAGACAGGGTTAGGGTTAGGGTTTAGGGTTAGTTTAATGGGAAAATAAATAAATAAATTATCAGTCAAGAGTGGTTCCCCTTTTTATGTTGGAGTTATAGAAAATAACCAATAAAGGTGTAAAAAAAAGTTGTTCAGATATAATCCAGCCACGAAACCGAGCGTAAATGTTAGTCCGCAGTACAATCTAGAAAAAACATGAAACGATCCGGGAAATATGGTGGACTCTCCCATTGTGAACGATAGATGAGTGTCAGCAGTGAGTGATTTGATTCCTCCCATGTTGTGCATGCTGTCAAGAAGACATTTTATGTTTCCTCGAGTGTGACAGCAGCCCAGCCCCGCTGCGAGCCATGAAGCCAAACTGACAAACGAAATGCTCCAAGGCGGGAGTTAAATGTTTTTGTTTTAAAATTAGGCGGAGCCGATCTCTATGCTTCAGTCTATTTTCTTCAAAGCTCTTTAGTTTAGCGAAACAGGTCTTACGCCATTCCTTCCGATCTGATGCTAGATCTTCCCAAGCATCGAGGCGTTTCAAACGATCTGGGAAATATATGGTCAATAAATCCATGGTGTTGCGGCTTCGCCAAATCAAAAATGAACTTCCATTGACGAAAAATTAATCCAAAGTTTTCTTTTTCTCTAGACAGTGTGAAAAGTATATTTGTTTGGTTTGGTTTGTTTTGTTTTACGGCATATCAACCTCGGTGGGTCATTTAATGCCGACTAAGATTTGCATTCATACCGATAGTTTGGTAGTAAACAAATGTATATATGTATAGATTTTAAGTATTGTTCAATTATTTATATTTTGGAGTACAATCCCACTTCTTTTAGGAAATGTAAAATCCTTGATGGTCTTATTTTCGTGAAAAGTTTTTTTAAATTATTTGCTTGGTAGTATTTTGTTTACACTAGATCAAAGTCTACACACTCTAGCCGTATATGCTTCACTGTAAATCTCTTTTGGCATGTAGTGCATATTGGGGATTCTGTACCATCTAGTAAATGATGATGGGTGATGTAGGTGTGGCCTATGTGAAGGTGGGTCAGCAAAACCTGTTCTTTTCTGTTTTTGTTGTATTTTAAGTTTCATTCTCCGATGGTAAAAGTATAAAAAAAAGTATACCAGGAAACTTATATAAAAAATGGAATGAATCCGACAGTATAAGGTAGAGATATAAAAAAAACAATATTAAATATTGCGCTAACAAACGTCTGTTATAGAGTTTAAACATTTAATATTGTCTATAGGGTTTATAAAACGTAATTCAATTGAAATCAATTTAAAATTAAACAATTTTTTACACCTTTATTTTCAAACTTTGTTAAGTGTTTTCTCATCGATTTTTGAGTTTAGATTTAAAAAAAAAACAACATTATTTTTAAACGAATATACGTTTTTTTGTGCAAATTTAAAAAAAGACATTCCAGCCCAGAACGTGAGCATAATTTGACCTCTCGTGTCAAACGTTAAATTTTCCTTTTTCATTCATAAAGAAAATGTGCTCTGATGAAGACTAGTGTCTATATAAAGTATTTTACAATTGTTTTCATTTCAGTTTTAAAATGATTTCAATTGAATTACATTTTATAAACCCCATAGAGTTGAAACATATTCAATATTATTTTTCTATATTTATATCTTATACTATCGGATTTGATTCCATTTTTATATACTTTTCCAATATATATATATATATATATATATATATATATACAGAGAGAGAGAGAGAGAGAGAGAGAGAGAGAGAGAGAGAGAGAGAGAGAGAGAGGAGGGAGGAGCGAGATAATATCTACATTGACCATTCAGATAAGAGTAAGTTTCAATCATATACTTCCTTAAAAAAAAGAAAAAGAAAAAAGATTAGTGAGCACTTACTTAAAGTCTCAAGAATAATATACCTGCCGTCCGCCGTTTGCGGATGTTTTCTTATTTGTAAATGAAGGGAATGACTACAGAGATATGGCCGATTGGTGAATTGTAGCAAGATGAATACGTACTTTTTAAACTTAATTGTTCAGTAGAAAAAAAAGGAAAAAACTTACTCTTATCTCGATGGTAAATGTATTAGACACACACACACACACACACACACACACACACACACACACACACACACACACACACACACACACACACACACACACGTATTTGTGTATGTGTGTGTATGAGTATGTGTGTATGTGTGAGTGTATGTGTATGTGTGTGTGTATGTATGTATGTGTATGTATGTGTGTGTATGTGCGTGTGTATGTGTATGTGTGTGTGTGTGTGTGTGTATGTGCGTGGGTATGTGTATGTATGTGTATGTGTGTGTATGTGTGTGTGTGTGTGTGTGTTGTGTGTGTGTGTGCATGCATTATGGTAGAATTAAGGAAATTTTTCATAGCTGTAAAGTACTAAAAATCTATATAATTTAATTTTTACATACCCGTATAAAAAGTAAAAAGTTAAGTAAATTAGACGGAGTGGCCCATTGTTGATATCAGCCAGACAGCGAGGGAGGCTATCCCCTTTTCACTAGCGCTAAACCAGGAAGATTATTTTTTGCATCTGAGTTAGAGTGCCACACCTACCATCACTTTAGAGCACTGTACGAAACGTATTCAAAGAAAATACATATATGATCTTAAAGCAATCAAACCTTGAGTTTCAGGTGTCTACAGGTTCATTTACCCTTGGCTCCTGGCTGAAAAATATCTAAAAATATATATTTTAAATTTTTTTATTCAACAACATGGAAGGCAGTTAAATATGAGTTTACAACAGTTTATAGGCAGTAGCGATGAAAATACATACTTCTTCCATTGGTGTTGCAGTGTTTGGATTCCATTGGTAAAAAAGTCCTCAACAACAGACATGATGTCATCATATCAACTTTTCAGTCCACCCTCGTATTAAAAACCATCTATCTATATCTATGCATATGTAAAAAGCAGTTGTGTGTATATGTATGTCCGGAGGAAAACAAGAAAATAAAACAATTAACGACAAAGTAAATATATATACACATCGAATATCACCAGGGCTTGGTTTTGGGGCAAAAATGATATAAATTTGATTGATATTCGTGAAGATAATTAAAAAAATAAAATTTAAATGATAACAGAATGGATTTTTTTTTTCATTTGATATTTTAGATAGTAGACATTAACATTTCTTTTCAGAGTAGCTGGATCAATGCAAGGTGTATTTTATTATTATTATATATATTATTTTTTACATGGGGATTTAAATGGGGCATCCTACGAGGATTCAACTCACGATAATGGATCTGCGGGACTAACCTTAAAAAATCCCCCTCTACCCAGGCGACACCGGGTAGCCACTGCTAGTTTTAAAAAAATAAAAAACAACAACATGACGTACAAATGCGTCACATGTCACTATGGAAAAGAAATAAAGTTGCTGACGAAAATTCACATTAACGTCATTTTTTAGAGTCTCGTTTTTTTTTCTTTGACAATCTATGTACTTATGACAGCTGTGACAGTACAAACAAAGGTGATAGTTTTAAAATGAAGTTTCGTAAAATTAAATACTCTACGTGGGTGGGGTGAAAAGTTCAGGGTTAAGAACTATGAAATTTACAGCCGACCCTCATAAATGAAGAAAAACAAACACAAAAAACAAAGAACATTTTTGCTAAACGAATAAATATGAACAAATATTTTCTCTAGGCGCAGGTTGATAGCCATTTTGGTTGGTTGGTTGGTTGGTTGGTATGTGTGGGGATTAAAATAAAACGAAAATAAAAATTAGAATTAAAAAAAACAACAAAATCCCATCGGGCCTTCACCGGAAGAACCCTCTGCGCATGTCCGACAAAAAGGACTGTCTTCACCGATAGGTGGCGTTAGTATTTGGCCAGAAGCCAGGAATTCTGAATTCTTTCTCTTTTCTCTCGGGCCAGCAACGAGTTCACATGGGTTAGGCGCTTGACGTCTCTGCCCCTTAAGTGTGTGTGTGTGTGTGTGGGATCTTTTAACTACTTTACTTTATTATCGTTTTCTAATAATTTTCAGTCGAAAACTCTATTGAAAATTTAGCGCCTACCTTTAAACAGAACAAATATCGATGTATATTTTTTTTCTTTTATAAGATAATAGCCAATTAAATAATTATCGAAAAGAGTAAAAAAAAAAATCTCCAAAAATTATTTTTTAGTTTTTATTTTACATTTTATTTTCTGATTTTCGGTACTTATTTTCTACCAGGATTTCACCCTTAATTTTTTTTCTCCTATTCACTCCTTCGGTCTTTTGTCTTTTTATTTTTACTGTAATTTGTTTCGACTTCATATAACCACACTGATATTTTGTGCCCAAAAATAAGGGTGGGGTCAAAGTTAAGTGATCTAACAAAAAATCAGAAAGTTTTGAAATAAAATAACTGATGCATTATAAAATGCATTCATTGCCAAATCAACACTGAAAATTTCATTAAAATCGGATAATTCCCTGATTTTTGGTAAATTCTTTTCAATCGAAGAGATGTTAATTTGTTTTGTAAAATACGGATTTTTTAGCAACACCTTATATATATACTGGTTCCTTAGGTAACCGCCTAATTTTACCTAAATGATGGAGTCCTTACTATATCTTCTATCTTCTATTATTATACTAAAGCTGAGATTTTCAACTTTTGATCCCTAAAGGCTTTTTGGTGACCTTACCTGACACGAAATTTATACTATATTATACTTAGTTTTAGTATTACTAAATGTTTGAAAAAATTCCACTTTAATTGGTTCTAATTAGTCGTAATTTGCAATTAAGTCAAAAACTGAACCATCCCTGTCTTTACATTATACCTAACTCTCTTTTCCCCCTCTATATACCAGTGAAGGGGTGTAAAAGAGATCACAACATGTAATAATTTTATCAACTAAAAAATCAGCAGCCAAGATGGATATTTCCTCCCTTCCAGCACCCTCTTACTCTCGAGTCGCCCCTTCCCTTTCTCTTTTTAGGCTACAGAGAATAACTTTTGTTTTGTTTTAATAAAACAAAACAAAAGTTCTTTTTACGCTCAACTAAAAATGAAATCATGCTTTAAAATAGATTTTTTAAATTACTTTAATTATTAATTTATAGAGTCAAATTCGGAATACATGTCTGATTTAACATGATCATTAAACTTACTAAAAATATTTCATGTTGGGTAAAAAAAGTAATTACATATTTAAATATTATGGAATTTTATCCAAATGAGCAAACGTTGACTCCCCCACCGTTAAAGTGAAAGTTTTATTCAGGCTTTTAACTAAAACAAACTATTCAATGTAAAAGAATTCATTGCTAAAAATCTCATTAAAATTGGATAATTTCTTGATTTTTTGGTAATTTATCTATCTTAAATCTAAAACGGTACAAGTTTTTCATTACTAAATCAGAATCAATCAACTTATTTGATAAGTAGATAAATTGTCTTTGTTTCCCTTTTCCGAAAAATTAAAATAATTTAAGCTGCGAAATAATTCAAATCAGCTTATTTTGTTATAAAATCAAGATTTGTGGGTTAAACTTGCAAATCGTCGTCAAAATTAAAACGGAAACTTATTTGGTGGTTTCCATGACAGTTTAACTACAGTGTATGAATGAACTTTTTTGCGAATTGGTTACGGTTTAGGAGTTTGGGGATTAAGGTTGTTTTTAATTACGTATTGTTTAAAAAAAAAAAACAACAAATTATTATACATTTAATTGACCATTAAAATTAATTATTGAACCCCATGGTGGGCACATTAGTCTCAGTTGTTGGTTTAGTATTGCAATGTATAATTACAATTAAACATGTTCTTAAAAATATTTTCAACATTAAATGTATAGTAATTTACGTTTTTAAAGCAATCTATCTATCTATTATCTATTACATATCTATCTATTATTATATTAAAACTGAGATCTTCACCTTTCAATCTCTAAAGGTTTTTTTTCTTGGTGAGCTTAATGACATGCAATTTATACTAAATTATTCCTTAGTTTTAGGATTACTAGATGTTTGGAAAAACCCACTTTAATTGGTTCTAATTAGTCGTAATTTGCAATTAAGTAAAAAAAACTGAACCATTCCTGTCTTTACATTCTGCATAATTCTCTTTTCCTCTCTATATGCGAGTGAAGGGGAAATGGGATAGTGATTAACAGAGACACTTTTAACAAGTCACCACACGAAATAAAATTCCAATATCGATTTCCATCTAAATTAGGTCAAACTAGATATACTCAATTCGTTGAAAAATTTGTGTTTTTTTAATACAATTCTGATCCCCACGTTTGAAAAGAATTTACCAAAAATCAGGGAATTATCCGATTTTAATGAAATTTTCAGTGTTGATTTAGCAATGAATTAATTTTATAATGCATCAGTTATTTTATTTCAAAACTTTCTGATTTTTTTCAGGTCACTTAATTTTGACCTCCCTATTTTTGGGGTGCAAAATATCGGTGTGGTATATATGTGATTGATACTGTTTTCTGCATAAATAAAAAGATTAAAGACAGAAGGTGTGAATAGAAGAAATTTTTTTAAGAATCTGCTCGAGTATAAAATGAAAATAAAAACTCAAAAATAATTTTTGGAGTATTATTTGGGTAATCTTTGCGGTGTTCCGTCCTGGCCTCTGGGCCTCAAAAACTGCTAGCCGGTGACTGCCCCCCCCCCAGCTACGATTGAAGTCCGTAGCCGAAGCTGTGTTAAAAAACTAGGGTTTAGGGTTTAGGATTTGGGGTTGGGGTTAGTTGAATGGAAAATAAATAAATAATTTGGGCTCTGTTTTTTCTGAGTCATCTTGTATACAGGGTCACCCAGAAAAAACAAAACCCACAAACTGTAATAAAACTTAATTTTAACTAGGGGGTTTAGGGTTAGGTTGGGTTTTCAGTGGAAAATGACCTAAGTTGGTTCTTTTTTCCAAGTGAGACCGCTTCGGCTACAGACTTCAATCATAGCTGGTGTTGTTTTTCCAGCAGTCAGCGTTAGCAGTTTTTGAGACAGGAAGCCAGGACGGAACTCCGCAAAGACTACCATTATTTGTATTATTCCGACTATTGTCCTCATCTTCATTGTTATCTGTACAGCGTTTCGGCCGATGTGCCCTCCGGCCTTCTTCAGGTATTTATTGTCAGACTCGGGAACCTTCTTGTAATTGGGAGCCATCATGGAACTTTGAACCTAACACTTTATTCAGTCCACGGGGGTATCCTGTTCTCATTCCACTAACCATATCTGGGGTACAGGTGTTAAGCTGTGTTAATTATTATTCTATGATACTGCTGCCCTTGACCAGGATTGAACCTGCAGTCTAGAGATAACTGGAGTTTAGAACTGTCTTAACCTAACTCCTTTATCTACTAGGATATGTGTTCAATTGGACAATCCAGTGTGATTTTTTTTCAATCGCAAAAGTTAGAGTTTAGTTTGAAAAACGGATTTTAAGTAGCGTCTTGGCAGGCATTTTGATCGAAATTGACCGAAAAAATCGTTTTAAATATATCAAAAATAAATTATATGTGTAATATTATTTTGCTTTTTTACTGATGCTCATTATGTTACTACTTTTCGACTTGGACTTAAATAATCGGTTTAATAAATTTTAATTCGTTTTTAAAATTAAAAGCAGATGATATTTTGGCAGATCCTTTTCCCTAATCCCA
>CM042179.1:23738120-23803120 GCA_023376005.1 Doryteuthis pealeii
TAAAAAATTATGGTCTGGAATTTTTTTCTTCAAATGACCAATGGTAACCCTCTACATTCTAAATGTCTAAATAAAAATCTTTTTTTTTTTCAATTTAAAAAAATAAAATAAAATAAAATAAAATAAGTTATTCATTATAAGATTAATTCTGTAATGAATAAAAGCGATGAAATGTCATTAAAATCTGACAATCCATGATTTTTGGTAATAGTTTGAAAATTGAAAAAAATGTATTACCTCCTGTGGCGTTAGTTTCGTATTTGCCTGGAAAGTTGTCTGCCCGTTTAGTTTGCTGGTTCCCGCTAGGGGCCGTTTATATTTAAGCGGATGGTTTGAACGTCTCTTTCTCTTTTCCCGTTGCTCGACCTACGAGATACATGGGTTAGACACGGTCTACCCCTTCTCGTTGGGGTTTTGGCCCCCTTACATTACTGTAAGTGATTTATACAGCATGGACTATTCTTAGTCTCATGTCTGTACTTTTATGTTTTTCCCTTTTACTTTTGTATGTATGTTTATGTACTCTATGTATTATGTACCCTGTTTATCCATGTGCTGTACCATATTAAATGTTTTGTCTATCAACCCTTTGTCGGAGTTTGTATCTTCAAGTATATATCACTTTGAATCGTACACTCCTTTCCTTCATTTCATTAAAATCTGACAACCATGATTTTTGGTAATAGTTTGAAAGTTGAAAAAAATGTATTACCTCCCTTTCTGATCTCTGAACACACGCACACACACACACACACATACACATACATATATATATATGTGTGTGTGTATGTGTGTGTGTGTGTGTGTGTGTGTGTGTGGTATGGATCTCTCTGTTATCCCTCCAGGTATGGGAAAATAGTTGGGTAGACTGGGTAAGGCAACCAGAACAAATTTAACTTAATTAAAACCGGTTGTACTCGGCTATAAGATTGAGTTTGTGTCATATCCTTGCCCGTGGGGGGGGGCTTGGATAAATACACCCAGTCAAAGAAATAAATGAACCTTGAATTGCAAGTGTGTTTGTTTTTGTTTATTATCATTCTTCTTATTATTTAAAAAAAAATATAATAATACAGGAGTGGTAATACAGCACTTGAAAGAGGCCAAGAAGAGCAAAAAAGACATGATTGGACTAAAGAAGTACATACGAGTCAATCCCACACAAACTAGTGTGGGGGGAGGTACTGAATAAACACCATGTGCTCAACAAGATCGAGAATCTAATCATGAGCTAATATAGTAATTTTAATTTATGTCCTTATGAATCGAGATCGCAAAAGGGGTACCTAAAGGTCATATGCTCCGTAATTTTAAGGTAAAAATCGAGACACGAATCAGCATTCCGAATTGGAAAGAGGCTTCCTCTATGTCTGTCACCGTTTTTGCGTTAGCTATGAATATAATTATTGGACCATATGATCTTTAGGCACCCCTTTTGCGATCTCGATTCATAAGGACATGTTTTTCATTTACACCGCCAAAATCCGGTATAGGTAAACAAATAGAGGGGGAAATAAAGATTTAACTCAACAAGTTTTTGTTGAGTGGGGGCAAAAAGAAGCGAGTCCAACGCCTTCTCGCAGGCTAAACTTTCTCTTTGCAAACACCGACTTCTTCTTCTTCTTCTTCTTCTTCTTCTTCGTCGTCGCTGTAGAATCCTCTAGCAGCTACCGTAGCAATACTCGTTTCTCCTCTCCCCGCTTCTGGGTGTTTCCTTGTATTCATACACAGGTCTGCTTCTATCATCCGGGCGTCTGTGCTTTCCATACGGGTTGTCAACTCAATTCCAGTTCCCGGAATGCCCGTCACACCCGGTTGTTTGTTAACAGACGATTTTTAGATTTAAAAAATTATAAAACTAACCCCTAACCTGAACCCCTAACCCTAACCCCAAACAAACAACCGGATTTTGACGGTGTAAATGAAAATTATGTCCTCATGAATCGAGATCGCAAAAGGGGTACCCCTTAATGTCATATGCTCCGTAATTTTAAGGTAAAATCGAGACACGAATCAGCATTCCGAATTGGAAAGAGGCATTATAACAGCTTCCTTTATGTCTGCCACCGTTTTTGCGTTAGCTATGAATATGATTATTAAATCTGCTGAAAATGAATACAGAGACCCTTTGACAAAACCGAGAGTTAGACAGGTACCCAATCAGAGCCTATATGGACGTGTGGGGATTAAAAAACGAAAAAACAAAAACAAAAACAAAAAAACAAATAAAACAACAAACTACCATGAGGCCTTGACCGAAAGAACCCCTCTGCGCATGTCCGACAAAAAAGGACTGACTCCCTACCCCCAAAGGGATACCTCGGTCATTTTGAATTTAGGCCGCAACTGAGTGCAATCATTTTCATGGCCAGGGGAATGTCCCTTTGCTACGACCGACTATGCTCCGTTCAATAAAGCCTAAGTCACAAAATTACCTCTTGCCTTTATCTCTTTCCCTTCTCGTTGCTTTTCGTTCCTTAAATTCCATTTCAGCTTACCAGCCCACAAGAAGTAAGAACCAGTTTTATTGGGGACAAGATACCAGTACCAATGAACTTAATAGACACCATGACAATTACTGTTTTATCTTTAAAAGGACTTGAAGCGTTCATTTTATGGGCGAGAATGAGGCTCAATATGGCGTAAGTCAAGATCACTAACTTTGAAAGGTATCTGGAAAAAACACGATTTACAGTATCCAAGGAAACTATCCAACGTTAACTGAGAAGTCTGTAAAAAGCTTTTGGGAAAAAATTGATTGTACGCTAAGGGATATATTAGCAATCCTAGAAGGATTAACCTGGCTAAGTAAGGTGGATAAATCTGGATTACTCGGTGGTTTCAAAGTGAGGGATATGCCAACATTCAGTTCTGCTGAGAGTCTTGTGGCCGCTGGTAATCTAAGAATTTTCAATGTCATTAATAGAATGCATAGAGAGGAATATTAGTGAGTATCTGAGAAGGTGGCATTGATTTCCCAGATAACTTAGTAACGCTGTCCTGTACGGAACATCCAAAGCGCTAGAATATCCATTCAACGAAAAATGTATCATGCTCGTGATTGAAAATGGGAAAGAGAAAGGAATACAACCATAAAAAAAGCAAAATATAAGAACACTTGGAGAAAAGGAAAATTACAAATACTTAGGAATATTGGAAGTAGACACTGTTGGGTTGTCCGCCTTTGCCTGGAAGAGTTATCTTCCCTCTGGGTTCCGGTTTTTTGACCACCAGGGGTCTGTTGTATTTAAGCGCCTGTTTCAAACTCTCTCGCTCTCTTGCTTCTCGGGACGTGACTACAATGGGTTAGACATTTATGTCTACACCTTCTCATGTGGGGGCTTCGGCCTCCATTACAGACACTAGTAAGTGACCTTAGTCTATGGACTCTCCATAACTAAACATATCTTCTATGTAACCCTTCTTATGTATATAGTATGCGTATATTAGTAGACACTGTTGGGTTGTCTGCCCTTTGCCTGGAAGAGTTATCTTCCCTCTGGGTTCCGGTTTTTTGACCACCAGGGGTCTGTTGTATTTAAGCGCCTGTTTCAAACTCTCTCGCTCTCTTGCTTCTCGGGACGTGACTACAATGGGTTAGACATTTATGTCTACACCTTCTCGTGTGGGGGCTTCGGCCCCCATTACAGACACTAGTAAATGACTTTAATCTATGGACTCTCCATAACTAAACATATCTTCTATGTAACCCTTCTTATGTATATAGTATGCGTATATTAGTAGACACTGTTGGGTTGTCTGCCCTTTGCCTGGAAGAGTTATCTTCCCTCTGGGTTCCGGTTTTTTGACCACCAGGGGTCTGTTGTATTTAAGCGCCTGTTTCAAACTCTCGCTCTCTTGCTTCTCGGGACGTGACTACAATGGGTTAGACATTTATGTCTACACCTTCTCGTGTGGGGGCTTCGGCCTCCATTACAAACACTAGTAAATTACTTTAGTCTATGGACTCTCCATAACTAAACATATCTTTTATGTAACCCTTCTTATGTATATAGTATGCGTATATTATCCACTATGTATCTTGTTTCATGTATATGTACTTCATGTCATAAATGTCTCTCCATGTGCTTTTATTAATGTATGTTTAATACTCTTGTCGGAGTTGTTTGTTTCAACCAATTATAATTTATATATATAACCTTGAACCTTACAACACCACCAAACAGAGATGAACAACAAGGTTTGAAAAGAAAAACCCATAAAAAAACAACAATTTCATATGAACAAGAAAACTTCTAGAAACAAAGCTCTGCAGCACAAATCTCACCAAGGAAATAAATGCCTGACAGCGTCCCCATTATAAAATAATGGACCATTATTAAAATGGACAAGGGAAGAACTCGTACAGATAGACCAAAAGACAAGGAAATTGATGCTAATGCACAAGGCATTACACCCAAGAGATGATATAGACAGACTACATGTATCAAGAAAAGGAGGAAGAGGTCTCTCAACCATTGAGGATTGCGTAGATGCGACAGTTTGAGCACTCGAAGAATACACAAAGAACAATGAAAAATTAATTACAGCAGTTAATAACAGCAATTGCAACATATGGACAAGCAGAAAAAAAATACAAAAAAAAATCAAACTAGAAAACAGAAATGGGAACATAAACATTTTTCAAACGACAAATTGGAGATATTGCACCGACTGCACCTCTGCAGAGGGGTAAGACTCCCCCAATGGGGCCATCTGTTGACCGTGGGTGGCGACCCGTGATGCTTAAGGATAGAACCCAGGTGGATGAGCAGTTCATGACTTGCAATACTCCACTTTGGCACTTTCTTGGGCAATCGGCTGGTCACGTCAAGTCCTAGCACCTATATGATTGTCCCAACCCTATTGCCCTTATGGCAAATCCCAACCCCTTTTTAGCATATGGGTGCTAGAAGACGGTGGCCGAGGGTCTACATGTCCTGGGAATGACGTTAAACTCTATCTGATGGTGAGGTTCCAGTTCTGGAGGTTTGGAGAATGTGGCGTACCCCTTCATCACCATTGCTCAAAAAATCAGGGAACTGTCCAATTTTATTTAAATTTTCAGCACTTTAACGACTTCGTTTTATAATAAATAGCTTCTGTTAAACTTTTAAAGATTATTTTTTATCAATTAAGATTGTAGGGGAGAGGTAATTTTGCGCAACAAATTTTCCGAGATTTTTATATTTAAAAACTATTACTAACGATTGTTCTTTTTCGTTTAAGGAAGACTAAAGAGATTAAGGAAAAAGGGTTTTCCCCTTTGTACTTCACGGATTATTTTTAATACACAGATTTTCACTCTGGGGCAGCAACGACTGTCTCAAACACGTGCCCTTGTGGTGTTATAATTCTTTTCGTAGCGTAACTGTCCTGTGTGTAATAGCAAATTGGCATCCATAATTTTTTCCTAATTTTAAATATATATATATATATATATATATATATATATATATATATATATATATATAATTAATGGTGATATTATGGTTTCACACTCATAACTTAAAGTTTCTTGGTAATCCAATCATCAGATGAGAAGTGGTTGAGATGTCAAAAACCAGTTGTGAAATTTCACGACTGGTTTTTGACATCTCAACCACTTCTCATCTGATGATTGGATTACCAAGAAACTTTAAGTTATGAGTGTGAAACCATAATATCACCATTAATTATAAATCTGCTCTGCTTTATTAGCATTGAGCACCTTTCCATGCAAATACTTTTCTCATTTTTTCATTCACTATTCATTATATATATATATATATATATATATATATATATTGTTAAATAATGCAGCCATTTTCTGTCTGCAAGTTTTGTCCTTTGTTTTTTCGTATTGCCGGATTATTTTTGTAATATCTGGCGAGAATTGGCTGATGTATTTGCCATATGTCATAGACCGAGTACTTTCTGCCCTATCGTGGGTCATCTTCAAGGTATTTTGAAACCGTACAACAATGGGCTATTCCATTTACCATTGTGTTTATTATTGTTGTTATTATTATTAGTTTTATTATTATCATTGTCATTATTATTATTATTTTTGCTATTATAATTTTCTAGTAATTATAGGCATTTTAGAATGTTGGTGCTATTATCAAAGTTTATTTTGTTTAGTTTTGGATTTTTGTGTCTAATATGCAGTGCTTCTAAGATTTTTAATCGTTGTTTACATGATTGTGTTTCTATAATGTAGTGTTATCATTAAGTATTTTCCGGAATTTATTATTGGGACAAGTGTGTGATTTTAGATGTTGGGCTATTGAGCTATTGTCTGTAAGGTGCATTGTAAGTCTTCTAGAAAGGGTAGTTGTGGTTACACCAATGTATATATTTTTGTTAGAGATACATTCTCCTAATGGACATTTAAATAGATATACCACATTGGTTTTTTGTAACGGTGCAATTGAGGGGGAGGAATTATTTTTAAGGATTAGGTTTGATGTTTTAAATTTGTTATAGTATACTATAAATTTGATTTTTTTTACTAGGGTCATTAGGGAATATATTATTTTTAATTAATGTTTTTATTATGTTTTCGTCTATTTTATAATTTTTGTGCATTTGGTTACGATAATATAGATTTATATATGAGTGTTTAGTGGTTGGATTATTGTTGTCTTTAGTTTTTTGTTGATTGTAGTTTTTGATGGTGTGTCTGATTTCATTATCAATTAAATAATTGGGGAATCTATTATTAATCAGTATTTGTTTAATGTTTTTTAATTCTGTGTAAAATATTGTTTTTGAGGATGAGATTAACTTTGCACGGGTTATTAGATTATTGATAATTGCTTTTTTATACCGGTAAGGGCATTCACTCTGGAAATTTAAATACATCAGCCAATTCTCGCCAGATATTACAAAAATAATCCGGCAATACGAAAAAACAAAGGACAAAACTTGCAGACAGAAAATGGCTGCATTATTTAACAATATATGCCTACAAGAAAAAATGCTGCCTAAATACACACACACACACACACACACACACACACACACACACACACACACACATATATATATATATATATATATATATATATATATATATATATATATATATAGTGTGGGATGGTCACTGTTTCAGCTATTGCTGGAATGGTGTACCAAAGACAGTATTATTGGTAGAGTGCTCAATATGAAATAGAGCTGTTATATAATATAATAAAATAAATATATAAAGGTTTTACATATCTATTTATTTGATGACAAAAGAACATTCACGACCATATTGGTTTCATGCGAGGCAATCATCAGGTGAAGATGTTTCAAATGCATTTGAAACATCTTCACCTGATGATTGGCCACTGCAAATTTCAGGTGCTCCAAGGAAATATTATAATTCTATATAGGAAAATTACAAAATTAAATATTGATAATAAATAGTCGTTAAATTCGAACCGAAAAGTCCATGTAGTTTAGATATTTGAGATAAAGTGTGTGCGTCGTATCTTGATTGAATAAATATCTTATGTAAAATGGAAATATTTTTTCTATTATAAATAATTTCACGGGCCACAACAAAATTCTGGTTTCAAAGTAGACTATGAGCTGAAAAAGGTTGGGAACCCCTGATTTAAAACATGTATTTTTCTGATCTTAAGTTCACTTGATTCCGTGGTGCTCCAGTCATTATTCACTTCTACTTATGAAGAAGCAGTATTAGGCTAATACTGCTTCCTAGCAGATAGACTTTTTTTCTATTCTGACCACCTTTAAAATCCTCTTGCTTTATTTTCTGTGACAACTTTTGGCACCAGGATCTTAACCTGTTCTCTCATTAGTTCTTTTATGTTTGTGATTCATCACTCAAAGCAGCCAATCAACTTGCGTGTTCTTACTCAACCGAATCCTTAGCGTTTTTGCTTAACCTCTCTATCGATAACATTCTGGGATTAACCCCCATTCAGTAAGCACGTGTTGAAAACACCGGTCATACAGTGGAACAAATCGATTTTTGAACGGTGGTATTTTTTCTGAATTTGAAAATTGGGGTTTAACATGATAAATAATGACACAAAATATCTTTTTCCAAATCGTTACCGTTTTTTAAGCAAATAAATTTTAAGTTCAAAATTGGAGCTTTGGAATGTCATTTCGGTGATCAGTGAAAGATTTAGCGCCGTCAAAAAATTCCGTACCTTTTTTGAAAAACAAATGTATAAATAAATGTCATTAAATAAAATATTTTGCAATTACAACATTTATCTCATCCCCAATAAATGAGATAAAAAAAATTATGAATAATATAAAAATATTCACTTGTATATAGGCAAAATGGAGATTAAATATATCTACCTCTACACTACATCATTGAGAGCGGTGAAAAATTGAAAGATTATTTCTTTTCTTGTTTTTTCATATGGAATTCAGGTTTTTTATTTTTCAATTGAAGAAATTAGACTAATTTTAATTTCCAATAAAATACCATAAAACCGAGAATTTTTTAAATTTTAATAATCAGTAATGTTTATGAATCTTGTCTACGGAACTTTCTATTAATGGGATTATGTAAGTTTTCACCGTTTTCAACACTTGTTATTTTTATGCGATAGACCACTGTTAATTTGTACTTTTAAAATTAATCAGTTTCTTCGTATTTTTATGCAACAGAGTTAATTATATCAAATAATTTTTTTTTTAATCTACATAATTTTGTTTATTTGAAGTGACTGGCATTTGTTCGAAACGTGTTTGTTTTCATCAAAAACGAAAAGAATCTCGCTATACATTATACAAAGTATTTGAAATTTGTTCAGGTACCACCAATTTTCCATGTGAAATCCCCCCCCCCATATATTTAACACAATGAAACTTGCATAAAGGTTAATATTATCTTAAAAATTTATTGTCCATTCGGAAGAAGAAGCATTAAAAAAGCTCCTGATGATTAAAAAAAAATTTTCAGCTTACGAAAATAATGAAAAGTATGAAAAAAAAAAACAATGTTTACATTTTTGCACCGTTAAATCAATTGAAATTTAACGTAGCCAAAAACAAGTTACGACTACCTGTTTTTTTTTTTTTTTTTTTTTTATTCTATGAAAAATCAATTAATGGTCCGATTTTCACGAAAAATTCCATAATTATTTACATTTTGATGTAAATATGTCTGAAATAGTTTTTTCCTAAAATATATAAAGGGAAATATTTTTACGAGCTCTACCCCCCCCCCCACACACACATTTTATTTTATGAAATATGAAAAATGAACCAATAAAAAACGAATTTTACTTTTTGTCTATAAAGATAAGAGTCTGAATAATTATATCAAAAGATTTTCATAAGTTTCAATGCGATAGCTTTTTAGTAAAAGAACCATGAATACAGAATTCTGCTAAAATAAATATCAATAAAGAAACAGACCCTGTTGTAAAAACAACGGACTGTTTTATTTATTTTTCAAGATAACAGTGAGTAATTTATCTCCAATCGGATAATTTGATTCTTAAATTAACTGTTTTTTTTGTAACAACTCTTTATGTTCGTTATTTCTTTTTTGCGAGATTTTTTTTAAAAGTCCAAAAATATTTACTTTTTTTCCTTCAATATGGCCTAAACTGATCACGTGACCTATTTTGGTGGTACCTATTTTGTTCATGTTGCTGTAAACTGCCTGCCTTAAAGATGCGATGATTTTGCTGTAAAGTGCAATAAAGAAAATTACCAACAAGTCACATAGTCTGTATGTCCTTCTAACACAAAGGTAATCTTAATTCTATGTGTTTTTTTTTTTTTTTTTAGTTGTTATTTTTTCCAAATTCAATTTGAACTAGTTCATGACCTGATTTTCAAAATTTGAATTAGATAAAAATTATAAATTTAACCCTGGTAAATAATATTGTGATATTTTCCTGGTATTAATGCAGAATAGTGTGCAAGAGATAATATTATTATTCGGGAAATACCTGAAACTTTTGAGACGTTAGGGTTAGGCTACTTTGGGAGTTTCTGTAATCTAATGCTATTTATATGTAAAATGCCATTCTAATGATATTATCTCTTGCGTACTATTCTGTATTTGTATCATTTTTCTTAATTGTTGTCATATATGTGAGATCTGTTAATTAAACATATACAAATTTCAAAATTTCTGGTTCCCATTGAAGAGAGGAATACTTAAAAGATCAGAGAGAGAAAACAGGACCAAAAGGCAGTTTCCAACATGGACCTATTGACAGAAATGCTGTAAAAAAATACCAAAAAGTGTAGCTTATGGGGACAAGTTTGGTTGGTTCATTCTTGTATCCTATCCCCAATAAAGCTGTCCTTCCTTTTTGTGGGCTGGTAAGCTGAAATGGAATTTAAGGAATGGAAAAGGAAAGAGACAAAGGCAGAAGGTGGCTTTATGACATAGGCTTTATTGACCAGGTCATAGTCGCCTGTAGCAAGCGAATATCTCCCTGGCTAGGAGAACCAATTAGACCCAGTTACGGCCTCAGTTCAAATGGCTGAGATAATTTTTGTGGGTGGGGTGTCAGTCCTTTTTGTCGGACATGCGCAGAGGGGTCTTCCGGTGAAGGCCCCATAGGAGTTTGTTGTTTTTTTATTTTATTTTTATTTTCGTTTTATTATTATACTCACAAGATTCTCACCTTTGGGGTCAGTTAGGGTCATTAACCATTACTGGTATTTTCCATCCCCTCAGACCTCTCATTACATTTGTCAAAAGCCTACGCCACCATACAATTATGCAACAGGTTAATGTGATTGTCAGCTAGAAATACTTATTCACCAGAACTGTGTGATAGATTGCACAACTTTGTAAAATTCATAGTTGAAGTATCTGTAGTTAGTTGGTGTGAAATTAAAAGGGATAATAAATTCTAAGACCAACAACTGTATATCTTCAATATAATCCAGAAAATAAAGCAACAGTCGACAGAAATACAGAATGTTGCATTAAAGAATTTTCAGCAAAATACTTTTGTTTCTTGAAAATATTCTTTTCTCTATGTTCATACTTAATTATGTCATTTCACAAGAATTAATTTTTAAATTTCATTCACATTACATCACAGAAATACAAGCAGTAATTTTTTCAATAAAAATATTTTGTTTCAGAAGTATTGAACCACTAAAGATGTGATATAAAAAATACATCCATAAATTTTGAAACTATGCACTGGTCAAATTTGATTAACCTCTCACAAAGTGGAGTTTGTAAACCTGCACTTGCAAAAGGTTTTTCAAATAATGAACTACTAGAATATCTGTTGATAATGGAGATTAGGTCTCTATTTGTAACTGAAACTATGTCACTGCTTATATCACATTACCCAAAAACTTCATAACACAAATTAAATACACTCAAAATGTGAGCATGTAACCTTGTTTTTTAAAAAACAAGTTTTAATAAATGATATTATATATTTATATATAGTTTGTTTTATTTTAATATATATTTTAATTAATATACATTCAATTAACCATTGAAATTAATTATTGAATCCAACGGTAGACACATTAGTCTCAGTTGTTTGTGTTAGTATTGCAATGTATAATTTCAATTAAACTTGGTTTTAAAAAAAAATGTTAACATTAAATGTATAGCAATTTTTTTTTTTTGAATTTTTTTATAAGCAATAAACTTAATCCCCAAACCCCTAAACCTGTAACCTAATTCGCAAAAAGTTCATTCATAGACTGTAGTTAAACTATCATTTCCGTTTTAATTTTCCGATCAATTTGCAAGTATTGCCATCTAATTTTTAGTATCCGTAATTATCACATCAAACCCCAAATTTGTTACTGAGTTGAATGATGATTTTCTTAAAAAGTGAAAAGTCAAGTCTGGGTGAGATGAGAATCTTTCCTCAAACGTATACAAAACATTAACTTGTGTTTTTTTCAATTTTTCATAATATCACATTCTGTCGGATTCGTTTCCACTTTTTCTTCACAAATTGTAATGTGTACATTTAGAACCTTCGCGCCTTAAGCAACCGTCGACGTTTGTTTAAAAATCGATGTTCGTTCCCTTATAATTCTGTTTATATTTCGGCGTGCTTTGAGAATCTAAGGGAAATAACTGTGTTTAATTTCAGCTTAAAATTGACATTTAATAAAAAATAAATAAATAAATGTGTCGATAAAAAAAAAGAAATTACGTTATATCATTTGTGTTTGTAGCTACTCGCTAAGCTTAGTATATACCGCGGGTGGTTCACTTCTTGCGGGGTAGCCCCACATGAAACCGACCTTGTGTTACATTTTAGGCTTATGGAGAGCTATGGATGTAGTAATATTTTTATTGGGACAACTTTTCCACGGAAAATACGTGCTTTTTAATTACTGTTTTAATTTCGAAAATTGGTTTCAAATATTGAATACTATCAACAACAGTGGGTTTGGTTTATTTGTTTAACGGCATATAAACTCCTCGTGGGTTATTTAATGACGAAATTTGATTAATTTGGAAAAGTTTGATTACAATCATATCTATTCATATTTTCATTCCTATCTAATAATGGTAATTCTCGAAATGATCTATTTAACACATAGATTAGACCCTATTAGGTATTACCTGAGGGTTATTTCCTATAAGTCTAACAAAAACTAAAAAATTATTTATTTATTTTCCCATCAAACTAACCCTAAACCCTAACTCTGTCTTCTTTTTTCCTAGTAGATCAATAAATAAATAAATAATTTATCAGTCAAGAGTTGTCCTCCTTTGTTTATGTTAGATTTATAGGAAATAACCTTATCTGAGTAGTGATAATGAAGGGCTACTTAACACTCACCAGAGCTCCAGAACTGGATCCTATCATATGTAGTTTGATATCATACTCAGGACACCCCTTTAGGGATGGAGAATATCTGCAAAGAATGCAGGTGATGTATTCTAAGCCCTGCTGACAGGGCAGGTGAGTAACAACAATGGGAAATACACTACTGCTGCAACCAGCCAGGAGGCTTCTTTATTAATAAAAGTAAGTAAAGTCAACGGGGTGGCCTAAAGTCAGTATCAGCCTGACAGCGAGGGAGTTTATTCCCTTTTCACCAGTGCTAGACTAAGGAGATTATTTTTACATCTGAGGTGGAGTGCCACACCTATCATCAGCACCTTACTTTACCACACAGACCTCTGTGCTACTCAAATGCTGAGTTAGCAAAGGCTGGTATCAAACCAGGAACCTTGTGGTTCCTAGGTGGACGCTTTTAAAGGGGTCTGTTTAGCTCAGTCTGTAGAGCATCCCCTTAGGAACCACTAGGCTCCAGACTCAATATCAGCCCTTGCTAACTCAGCGCATGGGTAGCACAGCTTAGACCTGTTCAGTAAAGTGGGGGAGATGATAGTAGATGTAGCACTCCACATCAAATGCAAAAACAATCTCCCTGGTCTAGCGCTAGAAAAGGGGACATACTTCCTTGCTTGGCTGACGCTAACAATAGACCACTCCAACTACTTTACTTATTTTATATTGATTATTTACAGGTAACTGAAAACTAAAAATGTATTGATTAGTTTTGTATTAAGATTTTTTTTAAATGTACACTACAGTTACAGCAAACTTTATCCATAATTTGTATTTAATAATAATGAAATTTATTGTGAACAGTACTCAGGTGCACCACAACTCATCAAAGTCTCATGTCTAGTACATAGAATAATGTATTAGTGTCGGGAACCTGAATAGCATACAGTAATAATATACATGTATGTGTCACAGTGCTCAGGTGCACCACAACTCATCAAAGTCTCATGTCTAGTACATAGAATAATGTATTAGTGTCAGGAACATGAACAGCGTACAGTAATAATATACATGTATGTGTACAGTGCTCAGGTGCACCACAACTCATCAAAGTCTCAGGTCTAGTACATAGAATAATGTATTAGCGTCGGGAACTGAATAGCATACAGTAATAATATACATGTATGTGTGCATATGTGTGTGGAGTGGGGTATCTGCTATAGTGTTGGCAGATTGCAGGAAACATGGAGCCTTTGAATGATGCTGTGTTTCGGCAGCCTACAACAGATGCAGGCAGTTTATTTCATGCCTTGGCTCTTGTGTAAAATGATTACATAAAACATAAGATAAAAAGAGGTGCATTTTAAGTGCGCAATACTTCTTTCTCTTCTAAATCAAGGACACTCTTAAACAGAACAGTAAAGGTAATTAATTATTGAGTCAATTTAAGCCTGTTAACCATTAGACCATATGAGTTGTGGGGATTTAAGAATGCCATAATAATGTATTTTCCATTATTGGTTGGAGATTTTATACAAAATGTATTAGGAAATCTATATACAAAATTTGGTTATTTCCTATAACTCCAACATAAACAAAGGGGAACCACTCTTGACTGATAAATTATTCATTTATTTTCCCATTAAACTAACCCTAACTTCTTTTTTCCTAGTAGATTAATAAATAAATAATTTATCAGTCAAGAGTGGTTCCCCTTTGTTTATGTTAGACTTATAGGAAATAACCCAAAATTGTATACAAAATTGATTAAAAAATTAGAAATATTTAAAATCAAATGAAAAAATAGGATATTGATTAAATTATGATTTTAAAAAAAATATTGATTAAATTATTGATTTGATTCAAAAATTGATTAATTATCAAAATTGATTTATACAAAAGATTACAAAATTGTATACAAAATGTTTTAGACCACATGAGTTGTGGGGATTTAAGAATGCTATAATAATGTATTTTCCATTATTGTTGGGGGATTTTATACAAAATGTATTAATAATTGTTTAGAGCTTCTTTTCAGAAATTTTGTTACATTTTAGGCAGCAATATTTTAAGAGTTCCTATGTACCTGACCTCCCACCAGTCTAGAATGTGACACAAGGTCTTTTTAATATGGATAGCCACACACAAACTGATACTTATGTGATAGCTTTTTCAAAATATGCATAGTTATTGTCAGAATTTTCCTTTTGGGGCACCTCAAGCAACAGGCAATAAACCCAGCCATAACCCTTTAAATTGATGGGACAGGTGTTGCCTGGCAATGGGGTGGCAGTCAGGGAACAAGTGGTTAATTTTCTCTAAATTTGAGGTCTATAACCTGAAACCTCTTGACAGGGAGTTAGAGTTTAAAATAATGTACTGAAATAATCCTATGTTGTTATTTAGTAAGTTTTACCCAGTTTGGTACACAGGCTGCAGCTTGTTTACAGTATGTGTAAATTACTAAATGGTCACCATTTAAGTCAGGGGTTCTGAAACTTTCAAGTCCTTAGACCCCTACAAAAATTTGATTGATCTATCATAGACTCCATCCTTATATACCCCAATCCTCCTTGTAGTTGTTTTGTTGCAATCAATTATGTAATTAATGAATTCTACACTAATGTTTATGTAAAACTGTTAACCGTTAAAAAAACCCAGTAAAGTAAGAATAACCTGTAAAAAAGAGCTGCAAATATTTAATACTAACTTAATTTAATAACTTACCAAGGAAGCACATTTCCTAATCTGCCCTGTCGGCTGGGGCATTAGAATGCACCGACTGCACCTCTGTAGAGGGGTAAGACTTCCCCAATGGGGCCACTTGTTTGCCGTGGGTGGTGACCTGTGATGCTTAAGGATAGAACCCAGGTGGATGAGCAGTTCATGACTTGCAATACTCCACTTTGGCCCTATCTTGGGCTAGACGGGTGGTCGGATAGAAACTGCATTATCAGAACTGCATTATTCTGATGTAACATGAAATGAGCACAAAAGCTCTCTTTGTAGCAATTACCGATTCACCAGTCTTAAAAAAATATCTTAGCAGCAAACTTATCATAGCTGAAAAAAAAAAAAAAAAAAAAATAGTGAGTCATTATCTAGATGGAGATATCATTAGCACTTTACTAAACTCACTTACCCCATGCAGGTGACAGTTTAAAATGTGGGAGGTATTTCTGTCACACCCTGTATAAGGATGATGTTCCATCTATCTTTATAATCACACTGTCTATGAGATTCACTATTATGTAGTTGAAACAGTTAAGCTTTTTGTGTTGCATTCTATGTTAGTTCCGCCCTATCGGTGGGGCGTTAGAATGCTCCGACTGCACCTCTGCAGAAAGGTAAGTCTCCCCCAATGTTGGCCGTGGGTGACGACCCGTGATGCTTAAGGATAGAGCCCAGGTGAATGAGCAGTTCATGACTTGCAATACTCAACTTTGGCCCTATCTTGGGCTAGACGGTCGGTCGGAGAGGCCCCCTCCGATCAATTGGCTGGTCACGTCAAGCCCTAGCACCTATATGATTTTCCCAACCCTATTGCCCTTAGGGCAAGCCCCAACCCCTTTTCATCATATGGGTGCTAGAAGGTGGTGGCTGAGGGTCTACATGTCCTTGGAATGTTAAATTCTAATGCACAGTTATATGGTTTCAAGTATTCCTATCTAATGATAATAATTTACGCACAGTTATATGGTTTCAAGTATCCCTATCTAATGCTATAATTCGTACACTGTATATTGGTTTCAAGTATTCTTATCTAATGCTAATAATTTGTACACTATTATATGGTTTCAAGTATTTTTATCTAATACTAATAATTTGTACACTATTATATGGTTTCAAGTATTCTTATCTAATACTAATAATTTGTACACTATTATATGGTTTCAGGTATCCCTATCTAATGCTAATAATTTGTACACTGTTATATGGTTTCAAGTATTCTTATCTAATACAAATAATTTGTACACTATTATATGGTTTCAGTATCCCTATCTAATGCTAATAATTGTACACTTTATATGGTTTCAAGTATTCTTATCTAATACTAATTTTACACATTATATGTTTCAAGTATCCCTATCTAATGCTAATAATTTGTACACTTACTGGTTTCAAGTATCTTATCTAATACAAATAATTTGTACACTATTATATGGTTTCAAGTATCCCTATCTAATGCTAATAATTCGTACACTATTATATGGTTTCAAGTATTCTTATCTAATGCTAATAATTTGTACACTATTATATGGTTTCAAGTATTCTATCTAATGCTAATAATTCGTACACTGTTATATTGGTTTCAAGTATTCTTATCTAATGCTAATAATTTGTACACTATTATATGGTTTCAAGTATCTAATAATTTGTACACTATTATATGGTTTCAAGTATCCCTATCTAATGCTAATAATTTGTACACTATTATATGGTTTCAAGTATTCTTATCTAATACTACAAATAATTTGTACACTATTATATGGTTTCAAGTATTCTTATCTAATACTAATAACCTTAAAACAACTCTATTGACTCATAAATGGGATGTTAATAGGTAATACCACTCCAGGTCAGAGTGGACTTAGGAGTAATGGCAATGAATAGGTGACTTTATACTCCCTATAGCTACAGGAGCCTCACCATCAGATGTGGTTCCTACCATACTCGGGACACTTTTTGGGGGTAAGCGGAGATGTCTTACCCATCTGCAAAGGATGTAGTTGGCATATTCTAGACCACACTGATAAGGGGGGGATATAAAAGTAGTAAGTAAAGTCTTCGGGGTGGCCTAATGTCGATTAGCGAGGGAGTCTATCCCCTTTTCACAAGTGCTAGACGAAGAAGATTATTTTTGCGTCTGAGGTGGAGCGTCACACCTAACATCAGCTCCTTACTTTACAGCACAGATACCTGTGCTACTCATACACTGAGTTGGCAAAGGCAGATATCGAACTAGGAACCTTGTGGTTTATGAAAGTGAAAGAAAGTACAGAATAAAAAAATGTTTATTTTTACACATTACATTTTTTTTTTTTTTTTACAAAAACACAACAAATAATTAATTAATGTATTAATGAGTGTAGGATAATCACTAATTAGGACTGAGCCTATTTCTAGTAGTGACCACTTCAACTATTGAACGGGATCAATTGAGGATATCAATGGGAGAAAACTCTTATCAAATTGTATTAATTGGTGAGCCAATTGTATCTAGTTATTTAAAGTAAAAGGACCATATGACCTCAAGGCAGTCCTTCCGCGATCTCGACTCGTGGGTACACTTTTCTCATTTACACCGTAAAAATCCGGCTGTTTGTTAGGGGTTAGGGGTTAGTTTTATAATTAAAAAAAAAACTCTAAAGATCGTCTGTAAACTATTAACCAGATTTTGACGGTGTAAATGGAAAAAATGTTCCCACGAATCGAAATCGCAAAAGGGGTGCCTTAAGGTCATATGGTCCAAGTAAAATAACTTATTTAAAAAACACCTTATTTTAAACACCTTATTTTAAACACTTTATTTTAAACACCTTATTTTAAACACCTTATTTTAAACACTTTATTTTAAACACCTTATTTTAAACACCTTATTTTAAACACTTTATTTTTAAACACACTATTTTAAACACCTTATTTTAAACACTTTATTTTAAACACTTTATTTTAAACACGTAATTTTAAACGTATGACTTTCAACAAATTATTTTCTTGGCAATTCAAGCAAAACTAATTTCTTTATTTTGCCTCATATCTCGTTTTATTTTTTTGTAAATAACTTATATTAAAAAATATATATATAAGTAAAGTAAGTAAAGTCGTCGGGGCGGCCTAAAGTCGGTATCAGCCTAGACAACGAGGGGTTCTATTCCCTTTTCACTAGCGCTAGACAAAGGAGATTGTTTTTGCGTCTGAGGTGGAGCGCCACAGCTACCATCAGCTCCCTACAGATCCCTGTGCTACTCATACGTTGAGTTGACGAGGGTCGGTATCGAACTAGGAACCTTGTGGTTTCTAGCCGAACTGAGCTAACCCGATAAATTTACTATATACTTTCGAATCTCAAATGCCCTCATTCATAAAAAAAATTGAATACCTTCGGACATACAAAAATAATTATTCTCCTCAATTAAAAATCATGTTTTTATCTACAATTATATAAGTCTACTATATACAAATGTAATGGTTAGCAAGCTTGATTAACAAACCATTACTAGTGAGTTCGAATCTCACTGGGTGCCTCATGCGTCCCACCTTGTGCAACAACTTAGCAAAGCTTAGTAAATATTAAGTGAATAGCTAGTTTGAGTGAGAGAGAAAGAGGGGGGTATAGAGTTTTCTCCCTTATTCCATGGCTTTTTACGATTGTAAACACAACAGAACTCTTATAAAATTATTCGCTGAAAATATCATTACTACTTTATGGTTTCATCCAATTATAGTTGCAATAAGAATCAAAAGAAGAAAACTTTAGAAGTTATATTAAAACATTGAATAAGAATTAATTAAGTATATCGTTAAGAGTAGGAAGAAGAACAATAACTTTATGATGATGATCTATCAGCTTTAGTAGTTACATCGCGAATTCTCTTCTTTTTCTTTTTCATTTTTTCTTTTTTTAAACTTAAAAAAAGTTTCTATTTAAATTACGCAAGATGTTCGTGTGACGTTTTTTGATATGCTGAAAAATTCTTTTAGAAATGTTGAGAGAAACGGAATTGACGTCACGTGGACATGCGTAACATGGGGGATTAAATCCGTCACAAAAACAACAGCAGCAGCAGCGTGCGCGCACACACACATACGGAGATAGATAGATAGAGAGAGATAGAGAGAGAGAGAGAGAGAGAGAGAGAGAGAGAGAGAGAGAGAGAGAGAGAGTGTGTGTGTGTGTGTGTGTGTGTGTGTAAGAGAGAGAGAGAGAGACAGAGTGGGGGATTTAATAAACAGTTATGGACATTCAGACCAGATTACAAATAGATTTGAACTTTCATTTTGTTACTAACGGACTTTATATGAGTGTGTGTGCGTGTGTGCACAAAATATTTATGCTTTCTCTGTCTGTGTGTCGGTGTCTCTCTTAGACACCCCGTAAATCTGTTGTGGTCCCGTGGTTACAACGGTAGATGATGATACTGATGCCTCTATTTAGGAAGGTGTGAAGGGTTCTAACCAGTGGTTCATAATTCTAACAAGAATTTGGATGCTAAAGAAAAGAAACAAAAAGACATTCAGCGCGAACGCCGACGCCACAATTCGCAACTGACTTAAGTCACTTGCCAATTGTACTGGAATTTGATTTATTCTCTAAGAGAATTTCAAGTACATCTTTGATATGGTTTACAGCTACTAACACAATTAGAATTTTGGTACACTATATCGAAAATCATAGGGCGTCCCATTAGGGTGTGATGGTTAGCAAGCTAGTCTAGCAAGTCTATTACTACTGAATAGTGAGTTCGATCCTTACTGGATACCATACTTGGTATCTTGTCATATCCTACCAGTGGTTATCAGGGTGGATAAATACTTGTTGTTGTTATCCTTCTGTCTACGAGAGACAATGGAGTAGTGTCAAAGTTATTTTATTTATTATTTATATATATGTATATTTTTAACTACATAGGCTGGGCGGGTTCATATGGAGGATGAGCTGTTACCCATGCAGCAAATCCCCCCTCTTCACACTGCCACTGTGATGTAAAGGAAAGGTAAGGAACCAATGCAGTTTGGCAACGGTAGTGTCGCAGGTATTGCTGGATAGCACTGGATTTCAGCATCACACCACCTTTAGGGACTCCGGCTCCTGATTTGTTTTCGGGGTTTAGTCCCCTAGCCTTTCTTAAATTACCTTTATAACTTTTATATGAACTCCTGGAATTTATTAAAGAGATCCGGCTCTTCCAGAAAATATAGAAAATAAAGGAAAATGAGATAAATTGACAAAATAAAATATAATACATAACAGTGTTTCTCTGAATGTTTGAGATGAGGCTTGATGATTAGTATTATCTGCATTATTCGGACTATTGTCCCCATCTTCATTGTTATTTGTACAACGTTTTGGCCGATATGCCCTCCGGCCTTCTTCAGGTATTTCTTGTAGAGGCAGTAACATAGAAAAATAATTAACACAACTCCTTACCCAGCTATGGTTAGGGGAATGAGAACAGGATACCCTCGTGGACTAAATAAAGGGTTAGGTTCAAAGTTCCGTGATTACGACAAGAAAGTTCCCGGAGTCCGACAAGAAATACCTGAAGAAGGCCAGAGGGCATATCGGCCGAAACGTTGTACAAATAATGAAGATGGGGACAATAGTGCGAATAACACAGTTAATACTAATACATAACAGGTTTTTAAAATACCCCCCCACAAAAAAAAAAGAACAAAAGAAATATGTGTTAGTAAGTAAGAATATCCACTTACATGATGTTGATAGCTTTTTAATTTAGTGCATCCTGGGACACACGGATTTGATTTGAATGAGTCCCTGGGAAATCTGATGGGTTCCCAACAAAAGTTTCTTGATAAATTGTAGGGTAAATACCTACTGTATCGAAAATCTTATCATAATTTACCAAATGTCTGAGTGTCCTGGGTATCATGTTAAACTGCATATAGTGGTGAAGTTCCAATTCTGGAGCTCTGGGGAGTGTGGAGTCATTACTCCAAGGTCCGCTCTGACCCGAAGTGGTAGTACCTGTTAGGGTCCCATCTATGGGTTAAATAGATCAACAAATGAGTTTTAAAAAAACAAAAAAAACCTGAATACCCAACAAAAATGATTAAATAAAAACGTCTTTGGTGTAAAATAACCCAAGGGTTGACATGCTATAAAATACAACTAACTAACCAACAAAATGTCTGTCTGTCTGCCCAACCACCAAAAATACAGCTAAAACTCTGCCATTTTTTTTACCCAATTTCAACCAAACTTTCCAGAATTGTTAGTCATACATAGAAAGATTTTAAAACTTTATTAGAAGATCAGACTATTTTTTTTTTTTTTAGGTGGAATCTATTGTAGCATAATTATTATGGTCTATGGGGAATTCAGGAATTGAAAAATAAGACAGTAATTGGATTTCTGGAGAAAGAGAAGAAAAAGAAATAAGAACAAAGGTTAAAGTTTAGAAGGGTAAACACTCAACGGAGTACCATCAACTGACCTAGAAATAGATTTAAAAATAAAAACGGAAGTTCTGGGTTTTGACCGGAAACGGATGTGACCCCGGATGAGAAACGGAAGAAGAAGAAAATCGTCCTTTTTCATCCAGGCTTCGTGGGAGGCAGATGGGGGCTTTCCGAGTTCCCCCATATGGGTTTCGCATAGTAGTACCTAACATGATTTTACAAGTAATTTGACCATACCCCCTCTCTCTCTTTGTCTCTATCTTTCCTTCTCTCTGAAAAAGAACCCACGAGCCTAGAAATAAATAAACAGCTCCTTTGTGACTATACGACTTGAGTATGTTGTTTCTGAACTAACGACGACTACTACTACTAAACAACTGCTACTACAACTCGAACTTGGCTCTATGCTACACTATCTCTAACCCTTACTCTAAAGGAGACGCTAATCTCTTACTGCCTTTTTTGCTGTAAAAGGATGTCTGTCCTACCCACTCTCTTGGTAATCATTACATCATTTAAACCCTCTTTGTTGCAGTCTGGTGTGGAAATTGATTTCATTGCAACAATCATCTAGCTTAAAAAAAAAAAGTATTTAAAAAACACTTTTTAAAAATCAGTTTAATACTACCATCCAAAACTGAAAAATAATATAAATCAAATATTCATTTAAAATATTTCATCTTCAGGGCTTTTCAAGGGTATCTCAGATCTCCAAATATAAAACTGTCTTTCATATGCCATGCTCAGTGTAAACAAATTGTAAATAAATAAAAACAAATAAAACATCCTTTCATCATCATCAAGTCCTGATGATGCTGATGATGCTGATTATGATGATGATCAAACCCCACAGCACTGAAACTGTAACAAGAAATAAATATGTATAAATATATATAAGGAGTGTATTTATTTTTGGACTGCTATATTTTCTATATTTTTGGTAACAGAGTTTCAAGCCTGTAGAGTTTGGTAATAGATAATACCTAACAATATCAGTTTTGATTGCATGAAATATGAAATTTTTAATACTACTTAAATCAGCAATGATACTTAAAAAGTTTTGGAGAAAGTTAGAGCTTCTGTGAAAGATTTGCATGGAGTAAAAACAAAATATAGATAAATAAATGCATAAATGCATAGATTATTATGATGGTGGTGGTGGGGGTGGGGATAATGATGATGGTGGTGATGATGGTGGTGATGATGATGGTGGTGGTGTTGATTATGATGGTTGTGATGATGATGATGATGGTGGTGGTGTTGGTGGTGGTTGATGATTATAATGGTGGTGGTGTTGATTATGATGGTGGTGGTGATTATGATGGTGTTGATTATGATGGTGGTGGTGGTGGTGATGATGGTGTTGTTGTTGTTGTTGGTGGTGGTGGTGGTGATGATGATGATGATGATATATTTGAATTTAAAATTCAAAATTTAAAACCTCTTTTATTTATACCTCTTATTTTTCTTTTGTTGAAACTATAAAGTGTTTTTTTTTCTTCTAATGAATAATTCATTTAAATAATAATAATAATAATAATAATATAATAATAATAATGATAATGATAATAATGATATTAATAATGATAATAATCAGACCTAGTATTGATTAATAAAAAAAGAAATAATTTTTATCAAGTGGATTTTGCTATTACATTAGACCACAGAGTAAAAATGAAAGAAAATGAAAAGATGGATAAATACTTGGACCTTGCCAGAGAGCTGAAAAAAACTATGGTGCCCTTGGTTTGGAAAAAAGACTAGAGGAATTGGAGAAAGAATCAAGATTATCCAAATAATAGCATTGTTAAGATTGGCAAGAATACTGAGAAGAGTCCTGGAGACCTGAGGAGACTTGCTGCCACTTAAATTTCAGTAAAAGACCACCAGCTAACACAGGTACGAAAAACTAATAATGATGATGACGATGACAACAACAATAACAATAATCTATTAATAATGGAGATTTGCTTCCGGTTTTTGTCTGTAACAAAAAACTTGTCACTGCTTACATCACATTACCCAAAATCGTCATAACATAGAATAAATACACTCAAAATTTGAACATGCAACGTTAGACAGTCCTCATTGTTTTTTAAAACAAGTTTTAATAAATACATGACTGGTATTATATATCTATATATAGTTTGTTTTATTTTAATACATATTTAAAGTTTACATTTCAAATTGTTTTATTTTTTAATCCTTTAATGAATTTGATGATTTTACTTACTTAGGGTACAAACTCGCTGACATTGAATTTTTTACTCCCACTCCGCAGGCAATATGTTTCAAAAATCTATTTTTACATCGCCCGGAGGGTATTTTTTATTTTGTACTGGTATATATAATTACAATATGAACTCCCACAGTTAACTGTAATTAATCAATATCTTGATTAATTCAGTGGATTTAACCATGAAGATCCTTATATAATATATATATATATATATATATATATATATGAGGCATAATATGCCAAAATGTACATACAGAGAATTACTTTTTCTCGATTTGTTTACGCTTCACATTTAAACAGATATATTCGCCTAATTCATTAATTATCAACTAATTAATTTTCAAATTAGGTATGACTTCAATTAAGCACATATTCTCCCCAAAATTGTTGGCATAGCCATATCAAACAAACTGTTTGCGTACTTTCATATATATATATATATATATATGAGAAGTAAATACACATTAGCGATGTGTTTATGTTATGGCTTTTTTTAGCTGACAATTTTTGGGAAAATATGTGCTTAATTGAAATCATACCTAATTTTGAAAGTTAATTAATTAATAATTGATTAATTACTTAGGCGGGCATACCTATTTAAATGTAAGGCTAAACAAATCGAGAAAAATCAATCTCTGTATGTACATTTTGGCCCATTAGGCCTCTGCTGATAATGCCTAATAGGCCAAAATGTACATACAGAGATTGATTTTTCTCGATTTGTTTAGCCTTACATTTAAATAGGTATGCCCGCCTAAGTAATTAATTAATTATTAATTAATTAACTTTCAAAATTAGGTACGATTTCAATTAAGCACATATTCTTACCCCCCCAAAAAAAAAAATATATATAGGTTGTGTTCATTTCATTTTCTTCTAATTATTGTTGTTGTTGTTGTTATTATTAGTGTTAATATTATTATTATTTTATAAATTGTTAATGTAATTATAGGCATTTTAGAACATTGGTGATATCATGAAAGTTTATTTTGTTTATTTTAGGATTTTTGTGTCTAATATGCAGTGCTTCTAAGATTTTTAGTCTTTGTTTACATATTTGTGTTTCTAAAATGGTGTTGTCATTGAGTATTTTTTGGAATTTAGTATTGGGACAAGAGTGTGTTTTTAGATGCTGGGCTATTGAGTTAGTGTTTGAAAGGTGCATCGTAAGACGCCTAGAAAGGGTTGTTGTCATTACACCGATGTATAGATTGTTATTTGAGATACATTCTCCCAATGGGCATTTAAATTGATATACTACATTGTTTTTTTTTTTTGTAACAGTTCAATTGAGGGGTAGGAATTATTGTTGATGATTAAATTTGAAGTTTTAAATATTAACAATAATAATAATACTGGAAACAATGATTATAATAACAATAATAAAAACAACAACAACAACAGTAATATATATATATATATATATATATATATATATATATATATATATCCATTCTTCCCATGACCAACCAGTATCATGAAATCATTAAAATTCACTGACCCTTCTTTGAAAGTGGAGTAAAGAAGGCTCTGCTCTGGGGTCAGAATTTTGATTTTAATTTTATTTTAATTTTTTGTCCCGCTTGAAGAGATTAATACAGCACTGTGTCCCGCCCTGAAGACAAGAATATAGCAGAGGAAGTGGAACAGACACTACATCCTGATTTTAGTTTGAGGGTCAGGATAAGCAGAAATGCCAGGGTGTGACCCTTTGATCCTAAAACAGAGCATGCAACTACTTAGCATTAGAGCTGGCCTATACGTGTATAACCCAACCATTTTTAATTTCAGGAGTTACGGAATATATATATTTACCATCCCCTCTGCAAGAGCAGGATGTAACACAAGGTCAATTTCTTAAGCGGAGTTTAACAGGTTTGAATTCAGAGTTTTCCTTCTCCTAGACTGGTTACCTAGCCATGGCTAAAGAGCCCAGTCTGCCCTGCTATTTACCCATAGCTGGAGGGAAAATTGGATTCATACCTTTCCCAAGGGTATTAGCGCCATGTGAAATGCAAACAGCTTCGTCCAGGATTTGAATTCGGTATGGACGAGTCCATTTCCTACGACTAACCATTAGACCACGTGCCTCCATTTTACAGAATATATAAAATTAAAATCTCGGGACTTCAAGCAATGAAAACATTATGTTGAAAAAACAACAAAGAAGATCAAGTTAATATAGTCCTTCTATTCAGGGCTGGTGTTAGGGTCCCATGCCCACCTACGAATATATAATATGCTCCCCCACCTCGAATCTGTTATAAAAGCTCCCCACTCTACTACATGTTAATTTTTATAAAGTAGTATTCATATGAAATATATGAAACCCATCCTTCCGGGACCCCCAATCTGGCTCCACTCTAGTCAGGAGCTTCAGGGGTAGTATGCACTGGCCCTGCTTCTATTAATATATAGAATAATATCAAAAACCCTTCATTTTCATATAGTACTATTCATATGAAATATATGAAAGCCACCCTTCTGGGACCCCCAAATTGGCTCCCCCTTAGTCAGGAACTTTGGGGGCAGTACTCACTGGCCCTGCTTCTATTAATATATAGAATAATATTAAAAACCTTTCATTTTCTTAAAGTAGTATTCATATGAAATATATGAAACCCACCCTTCCAGGACCCCCAATCTGGCTCCCCCCTACTCAGGAGCTTTGGGGGTAGTACGCACTGGCCCTGCTTCTATTAATATATAGAATAATAGAAACACTTCATCTCATAACTTTAGAAAACAACCACTCCCAGTAACATCAGTAAAGCTGTATGTGACCTTGACAAGCACTAAATCTGTCTTTTTATTTTATTTATTTATTTATTTTTTTTAGTTAAGTACTTTCACAGTAGTTTTAAATGCAAACTTAATTCAAAAACTAAATAGATTTTCAACAAAATTCTTTTGCCAGTGAATTGTGTGATATCTGAGAATTTTTTTTTCTTCTCTAAATTCTAATTAAAACCAAATAATTAGATTTTAATGAAATAAAGGAGAAAAAGAAAAAAGAAAACAAAAAACATTTCTAGTTCACTTGGCTGTAATTTAAAAACAAAAACACATTTTTTTTTTCTCAGGTTTAATACATATTTTATAATAACCACAAAATAGCTCAGTACATTTGGCGCAGAGCAAAATGGAAAGATTTGGGAAGATTTAGTGGCTCTAGATTTCAAGTGGGGAAAGTTTCGTGTCATATAATCCCGGGTTTTGGAACCCTGTTCTAAAGCATGATATTTTAGCTATTAAAATTATGTTGAGAAATTACTTCACCAAATATAGCTGAAATAGAAATGGTTATGTTAAAAAGTTTGGTCCATATGACCTTTAGGCACCCCTTTTGTGAGCTCGATTCGTGGGGATATTTTTTCCATCTACACCGTCTAAATCCGGTTAATTGTTAACAGACGAGTTTTAGAATTTAAAAAATTATAAAACTAACCCCTAATCTTAACCCTAACCCCTAACAAACAATCAGATTTTGACGGTGTAAATGGAAAAAAGTGTCCCCACGAATCGAGATCGCAAAAGGGCTGCCTAAAGGTCATATGGTTCAAAAGTTTTTAAGAATATATTAAAAGAAGATTTTAAGAAGTTTAAAATCAATAGAATTTGAAATATTTTCACAGGAAAAAAAAACGAAAAAAAAAAAAAAAACAGAAACAAAAAAACAAAAACATTTAAAAACAAAAACAAAAAACAAAGAAATATTTTATAAATATGACATTAATATTTCTGCATAAATGTGTCTAAATATTAAGCTGTTTATGAAATAATACTCAATTTTTAAAAAATTCATAATAAAAGCCATTGTCTTTCCAAACTTAATTTTTATCATTAATAATTTTCACTGACATTATCCTTCATCTTCCTAATTCTACTTGCTTTTTATCACAACTGAAACCTTTTTAGATGAAGCTCTGTCAATCATTATTATTAATAATTTTCACTAGTATTATCCTTCATCTTCCTAATTCTACTTGCTTTTTATCACAACTGAAACCTTTTTAGATGAAGCTCTGTCAATCATTATTATTAATAATTTTCACTAGTATTATCTTTCATCTTCCTAATTCTACTTGCTTTTTATCACAACTGAAACCTTTTTAGATGAAGCTCTGTCAATCATTATCATTAATAATTTTTATTAGTATTATCCTTCATCTTCCTAATTCTATCCCTCATCTTGCTAATTCTAGTTGCTTTTCAAAATATCTTACACATATACTAAACCCATATGAGTTGGGAGAACACACAACACAGGAGTGTCTCAAAATGCAAAAACAAAAGATGTAGAGTATGTAATATGATTATAGAAGTAAGTCTTATACTTTCAAAAATCCCTAAACAATATTCAAAATAAATAGAGACCATAACTGCATTTCCAAAAATGTAATTTATGTAATAGTATGCACCTACTGCAAATAAATCTATATCAGTCACACAGATTCATTAAATAAGAGAACTGCATTGCATAAGAGTAACATAAATCTAGCAAAACAACATACACCTCTACCTGTTGAAACACCTACATTAATGCAGCAATAGACATTTTAGAGTAATGCCGATATCAAACAGATGATTATACATTACTTCTAATCAAAGAGAAATATTTAACAGACAAATATAAACATACCCTAAACGGAACATAACCATACACGCACGCACGTGCACGCTCACACACATACACACAAACCCCAAAAATAGATTAACATCCACACACACACAACACACACACACCACACACACATTAGGAGTACAACATAACTAAACACACACGTACACACAAACAAAAATAGAACAGCATATAACTCCCAACTAAACAAAACATAACTACACCCCACCCACAAACAAATAGCAAAAATATAACAACATCACACACACACACACACACACACACACACACACACATAATTAAACACACACATATGCGCACATAAACAAAATAGTCTCTTTCACACGCACATACACATGCACACGCCAATTAGCCTAAAAATACATCTACACATAGGATGACCACAAAAAAATTCCGACCAATAAACTAAAAGATATACACGAATACAAATGTATACATATAGCAGTACACATACTTGTATATGTACACATACAACATACGCACACTGACGCACACACATTCACACATACAAACACAAATCAGCTACGAGGACTAAAACATACACACACATACACACATATACACACAAACACAAATAAATTAGCTACTTGGACACACAAATAAATTCACCGTTGAATTTTTTATACAAACACAAAATGTACACACACACATACACACACACACACACACACACACACACACACACACACATAAGAAGGACCTAATATATCGAATTTCATGCCTAGCGTTTTATTTTTGACTCTAACACTTTATCCACAGGAATATGTTTAAAAAGAAAATACATTTTTATTCTGTTTTAAATGACTACGAGTTCACCGTACCGCCTCCCACTCCCACCACCATCTTGCCGGCTATCTCGCGGCAAAAAAAAAAAATACATAAATAAGACATGCTTCTTCATTAGAAAGTCAACAATTGAATTGGACAAACCGGAATAATTCTCTCAGATAAGTTGCTTTCAAACAGTAAATATTGTATTATCTCTATTGGCAAATACGCTAAAAACTCTGCCATAATAATTCTCGTTTTACAGGAACACGTTTAAGTTTAAAGAGAAGAAAAAAAATGCAACCTATCTAATAGAAAATGGTACTTGTGGACTTATACTAAGTTAAAACTTAGTTTTTTTTGTTTTTTTTTCTCGGTGTGGTGGACCCGTAGATCTCGTCAGATCATCCACCTGCGTTCCCCAAAGTCTCTCAGTCATCTTGCCTCGGCGTGTCACTGATACTTGACTTTGGGGAAGGAGAGCATGCGGTGCGTGTCGCACAAGTGCACAACATGTAAAACAAAACGTGCAGATATTTCTACAAGTTCCAGAGTGATTGGGGAATGGGGAGTTTTGCAGGCCTGATGTGCCGGAAGCACGCAGGTGTGTGAATTAATAGTCTAGAAAAGGTGACCTAAACAAATGCCGGTTCACCTACCAAGCTGGCCAGAAACCAGCGTATCGACGGATGTCCACACTAGCTGGGCTGAAAACAAGAAAATACTGCAACACAAAACAAGGAAAGAATAGCCACCCGGAATGTCTGGACACTTCCTGTTCTTGAGAGACTGGGAAACACCAAACTACGTACTTGTATCGTGACAGGGAGCATCTCGATATTGGACCGACATCGATGCCCTTGCGGAAGTCGTTCAGCGATAAGGATCAATTGACAGAAGGGGTGGGCTGGATACACCTCCCCATGGAAAGACAGGCCGATGGTAGCTGTGAGAAGTTTGAGGTAAGGTGACTTGAGACCTCCTTCCTGAAGCAACACATGACACACCATGAAAACATTTCCCATATTGAAGTTTGATATCTCTCTCTGTGGACTGCAGGGCCTGTATGTCAGAGGTTTCATGATGTGACAGGGTACAGAAAAAAGCTGGTCCGTGGGCCATCCGCGTGCTCACAACTACTCACAACTGAAATACTTGTAGAAATGGCCTTATTCTGTGAAGTAGCGGCAATCACCATTATATATATATATATATATATATAATATATATATATATATATATTTCTACAAGTCCAGAGTGATGGAAGAACAGTGAGGTGTGCAGGCCTGACTGGCTGGAAGCATGCAGATGTGGGTCTACATACGGCGTGATTCCTGACCTACTTAACGTCAGCAACTGGCCTCTGTGAGGTTTTGGGTGAAGGAGCAGCCCCTTGGTTAACACTGTTCACACAGCCATTTGGGAATTATCTACAAAAGGTGACCTAAACAAATGCCTGTCCACCTATCAAGCTGGCCAGAGACCAGGCTTCGACGGGCGTCGACATTAGCTAGGGTAAACAAGAAAATAAAACACAAAACAAGGCTAAGAATAGCCACCTGTAATGTCTGGACACCTCCCGATCTGGAGAGATTGGGAAACCCCAAACCACGTACTGGCATCATGACAGGGAAGTATCTCATAAGGGGCAGACACCGATGATGGCTGTAAGAAGTTTGAGGTAAGGTGATACTCGAGCCCTCCATTCTGAAGCGACACATGACGACACCATGGAAACATCTATAAGGAAGTTTACCTGTGTGTAGCGCCTGCATGTCGAGGATTTCATATGTGACTAGGTACATAAAAAAACAAGCTGGTTCCGTGGGCCATCTGCGTGCTCACAACTACTCACATCTGGACTACTTGTAGAAATGGCCTTATTCTGTCAAGAAGCAGCAATCACAATATTATATATATATATATATATATACAAATAGACTGTAAATAAAATCATACGTACCAGGGAGAAAGGGAGAGAAAACAGATTAAAGAAAACCGCCAAGGGAAACACGGACGGACTGGATCGAATTCGACTGAGATCATCCCACCCCGAATATATATATAAAACCCAAACACAGATCACATTAGATCATTAAAGATTTATAAACAATCCGAAACACGTGTGGGGCCCATTAGAATAATTTTTCAAAACAAAATACAAACCATTTTGCGGATCTGCTTTATTATAAAATATTTACTTTTCTCTCCATAGATAGAGTAATTGATATTGATAATTGAATTATATTACCATGACCAGACAACTCGGCAAACACATATGCGACATCCGGAGCACTGGACAGCTGTTTCGACCCCTTTGGTCTCATCAGCAGTGCATACCACTATCTCCGCCACTAGAGATTGAACCAGTGGACCACAGAGTGAAGAGCGGAGACTCTACACCTGGGCCACTATCTCTCTCTCTCTCCTCTCTCTCTCTCTCTCTCTCTCTCTCTCTCTATATATATATATATATATATATATATATATAGAGAGAGAGAGAGAGAGAGAGGTGGATAGAGAATGGGTATTTGCCTCATACCCCACTTGTATGGGCTGGGCACAAGCCTCGTTTTAATGTGGGCCCACCCACAAGCCGAAGCTCATGGGTGGGAAAGAACAAAAATTGCGTCGTTGCCTGGGGGATAGCCCCTGGGATCGACGCTATATTAAACTCTCCGCAAGTCCAGCGGCCGAAGCTCGCTGGACCCCCGGCGTTAACGGAAAACCGAATGTGCAATGAGTTCTTTAAAAAAAAAAAAGAAAAGATTCATGGATAGAAATGGACAGAAGATCTCTCTTCTGGTGTTNTTTTCGCGGAAATCGCCGTATATTTTGGTTCCTAGTTCAGGTGATTGTTTTCTCGTAGTTTTCTGGGTCGGAGGTTAAAATGTATTAGAGCCCCTTGCTAATCCAATAATAAGCGAGAGCCTTGTGATTCAATCTATATACATTTTAGCTGCCAAATAGGCCCAGGTCAAGCAGCTTAAATGCCTCTTGTCAGTACTTTCCTTGCCAATGCGATTCCAACGTTCCCATCACTTTGTGGAGAAATGGAAAGTATGCAGCTATCGACGTCCAACTACCAGCCTATATTTATTCTAGTGTCTATATACTTGCATTGCATTTAGCATAGAAGCAGGTTATTTTTTTTTTTTCCCAACGAAACTTTTCTCATTTTCATATCCTTGGGGGTATTTCGTTCAAGAACCTGCAGCTGTTTCTATCTGTAAGTCATACTATCTTAATCAATGGGGCTTCGTGGTTCTTCCGTTCTCTTAAAATCTCTCATAGTTTGAATGAGTGTTATCAGATGGCTAATAGACTATTTTTAGGTATATTTTTTCTTAATTGAACCATTTTATAACAGAGGGTTGCTGTACATCAGCCCAGAGCGCCAGTTTCTGAAAGCGTGGTTCTCTATCCATTTCTGACGTAAATATGCAGTTCGTGTTCAAGTCTTCTTCGTTTAATAGCTGGGTTCCTTAACTTATCTTCATTGCGTATACTTCTTTCTGCCCGAACTTTACATTCTTACATTTACCTGTTTCTGGTTGGCACTTCAATGCTAATCTTGTGACTGTCTCTCTCGTCATCTACCGATGAAAAAAAATAATATGTCTAAGCAGCCATTTGGATTATTTATGTCTCCTTGTAATCTGGATACGTGAATTACCCTCATTATGTGTCCTTTGTCTTGTTATCGTTTTGCCGTATCAGCCATACTTGCGGTGCTCACAACTACTTTCACATCCTGGAATTTACTTGAGTAAATGGTCTATTCTGGTCTCTATCAAGTGTAATATATAGTGTTATCTGTGCAAGTTATGGGAAGCGTTCTTTTTTCGTATGTCTTCTAATTCTTCACTAAACTGACTTTCTGTATTATTACCTCACCTGACCTACTATACACCAACAGGGAAACAAGTACGTAGGTTGTGGCTCTTAGTTTTGGTCGGTCGCATCTCAGCTTTAGCTGCTCTAGGAGAGGCCATACTGACAAAGTCTTCGTTTAGTATCAATACGATTTGGTTGTCACAGAGTACGCACTTTCGCACAAATTGATCTCCCTGCGTATGGAACTTCAGTCGAATTTATTCTCTTTACTTGCTCTACAAGTATCCGATTGCATTGAGAATTATGCTACCCTAGTGATTGGCAGGCCCGAAACTGTCTCCAAGTACAGAGTGTTAGCTGTTTTGCCTTTATTGTTTATTAGCCGTAGGCTTAGGGCACAATACTTGCCATGTGCGATGAAAAAACAGTATTAAAGAAGAAAACGTCCGCCTGACTTCTCTGAACGGAGGAACTTCTTCAAAAGAGAGGGAGTATGTTTTAAAATAGTGCAATGAGACGGTGCGAGACCACAATATACTCATAACGCGTATATATATAAGTAAAAGAAATAACAAAAGACTTCAGCAGATTGTTGCTAACTGATCTCATAAAAGGTCTTTTAGTATTTACTGTTAGATATTAATCGATTATCATTGATGTGATTCATTTTTTTCATTTCCCACCTTGTCTCTTGTTTAACGACTTCTAACATTGAAGAGCACACATTGTAGCCTCTCAACTCGCAACAAGGTTTTTTTTTATAGTCCATAAATAAAAACTCTTCGTGTCGTAATTAAGACGGAATAGAATTTCTACTCTTGCAGACTTAAACTTTCTTGCTCCAAACGTACATTATAGAATCGAATGCACCAATTTATTCAATATACATTATATATATTTATATATAGAACCTCTACTTAGTGATAATAATAAATAAAACAATAATTTTCAATACTTGCATTAAAATCTCAATTTAATGGTAACTCACTATGGCTGTTAATCAGCTCAGAAATCCTACGTGTGTTGGTGTACTGTGGTTGACGCTGTTAATTATTTTATTATACTATAGATATCATAGTATAATATGATCATTATAATCATTACTTGTACATAGCAACTATAGCCGCAAAACCTAATCTATAAGTTAACGCATGGCTTTCATTCGGGGTGCCTAAATCAGTACTCAGCTGAATAGGCGTGAGGATGATCTATCCCCTTTTCACTAGACGCGGTACGTTAGACAAGAAGATAGTTTTCGCGAGTCATGACGTGATGGAACGCCACACTACCCATCAGCTTCCTTACAGGCCAATCGTAATTGCGATCTCTGCATCGAAGAAAAATGTGTTATTCTACCAAAATACAAACACAAATTATTGAAACGAGCTGAACTCGTTTCGAAATGCAGCATTTGAACAATTTTATTATTGGGTGTCAATGTATTCCAACGCTTGACTATACACTATCTTATATTTCATTCCTTTAAAGTTTCTTCGCCCCATTATTAATATTAATTATAACAACAAAAAATATCACCTGGACACACGACGTAAGTAGGCAAGTTTTGTATTATATTCTTATTTGATACAAACCTTAAGCTTGCTAACATCTCCATCGCGTGAACTACTTCACGGCGGGAGTAGTTAAACCGTCGAATACAGAGCCCACAGTTTTTAACAAAAGTTTTTACGTATTATAAATCATTCCATTGCTGTGAACACACGAATATCAATACATTTTTTTTAATCATTAATACTCGCTTAACAAAACTCTCTTTCTATGTGTTTAATATATTCAGACCATTTGATCTTGTCTGACGGATGCCGTAAGTAATGAAACTGATAGTACAATTAGAATTATTCCACTTACTTGATAAATATTGAAAAAGATATTTAATTGATTGTAAGAATTTTACCTGCTCTTAAGTTGATATATCGCACATTGCACAAGGAACCCTTCTTAGAGTCAATATCATGTCCCACAAATATGCTTGCGACCATCTCTTCATTCTCTCGTAGAACTACCATTCTGACCTATGCCCTGTTTGTCGACCTCCCTTAATAGATGAACAAGGTTCTTTTTTCTTTTTTTGTAGATATATCATACATTTCTGGAGCCCAATGCTGCCCGGTTTCACGTGGTGGAACGACCCGCGGGACGGGCTATCTTCTCCCACGTGGCGAGCCATTCCTAGGGAGCCGCGTATGGACTGCTGCATAGCCAGTGGTGAAACCACAAATTTCAGTAGCGTCGATCCGTGCCAAGAGAGCGGAGACTCTGGAGGGCCACCTGGCCTACATTATCCCCTCCATGCTACACTCCCGACTCGCTCATCTCATCTTCTCTTCTTTTCCCCTCACCCATTGAGCTTCGGCTGTGCGGGTGGGCCCAACATTTAAAACCGGAGGCGTTGTGTACCCCAGTCCGACATACAAGTGTATACTAACTTGATTAGTATGTAGTATAGTATTACAGGATATAATATTATCTCCAATTTACTCTATTATCAACACTCATCGCTCTCTCTCTAACTAATTACTTACTCGGTCAATATGATGAATACGGATTAATTATGAATAGTAGTAATAGATATAAGAGATATGAGAGATTATATATATACTACTATAGCGTATTATATATAGGAGAGAGGATGTTGGCGTAATGGAGATGAGGAGAAGACTGGATGACAGGAGAATCTGATTAAGTGCTCCAGACGGCTCTTTCCGGATCGACGAAGTCGGAGAATCGTGTATTTGCCACGATACTTCCACTTGTATGGGCTGGGCACAAGCCCTCGTTTTAATGTGGGCCCACCCACAAGCCGAAGCTCATGGGTGGGAAAGAACAAAAATTGCGTCGTTGCCTGGGGGATAGCCCCCTGGGATCGACGCAATTATTAAACTCTCCGCAAGTCCAGCGGCCGAAGCTCGCTGGACCCCCGGCGTTAACCGGAAAACCGAATGTGCAATGAATTCTTTAAAAAAAAAAAAAAAAGAAGATTCATGGATAGAGAATGGATAGAGAATGAAGAGAAAAGTATTGGCATATAAAGGTGCTCAATGCTAATATAACAGAGCAAATTTACAATCAATAATATATTATATTATGGATATTAATCTTGTAACTATCAGTTTCATACTTACGCAATCCTCAGACAAGAGTCAAATGGTTGAAATTTAAAAAAAAAGGTTTTTTAGCGTTTATATAAATGTGAATCGTGTTCACGCAATGGAATGTTATAACGCTAAACTTTTTTTTAAAAACTGTGGCTTGTTTAGCGTTTACATAACGTGAATCGTGTTCACGCGATGGAATGTTATAGCGCTAAAGTTGTATCAAAAAAATAAAACAAACTTGCTTTACGCGGTGTCCAGGTGATTTTTTTAATAAATAAAAGGAGGGCGAAAATTAAGTGATTAATTAGGATCAGGTGATAAATGACACAATAAAAAATTGTTCAAATGCCTGCATTTCGAAACGAGTTCATCTCTTGTTCAATAAGTTTGTGTTTGTATTTTGTAGAATACACAATTTTTCTTCGATGCAGAGATCGCAATTACGTTGGCCGTAAGGAGCTGATGGTAGGTGTGGCGTTCCACCTCAGACGCGAAAACAATCTCCTTGATCTAGCGCTAGTGAAAAGGGGATAGACTCCCTCGCCTATTAGCTGATACTGATTTTAGGCCACCCCGATGACTCTTACTTATATATATATATATATATATATATATATATATATATATATATATATATATATATATATAAATACAGGTCAACACACAACACCATTGTTACCGTATTATTATTTTTTATTTTATTATATATATATATATATATATATATATATATATATATATATATATATATATTATATTCCAAAAGTCCAGAGAAGAAATCTTCCTTACGACACAAGAGTTTTATTTTTAAAAAAAAAAACCTGTTGCAGTTTGAGAGCTCAATGTGTGCTCTTAATGTTAGAGTCACAGAGCAAATATATAAATAAAGAAATAACAAAAGACTTAGAGATTTAGCATCAAATCTCTAAGTCTTTTGTTATTTCTTTACTTATATATATATATATATATGGTTCGCAGTTCATTGCACTATTAAACATACTCCTCTTTTGAAGAAGTATCCTCCGTTCAGAGAGTAGTCACAGCAAGATTGTGCCTAAGCCTACGTAAAAAACAAAAAGCAAACCAGTAAATCTGTACGACAAGACAGTTCGGCACTTGCCAACAGGGATAAATGCAATCGATACTCTGTAGCAGTAAGAAATAAATTCGATATCCTACAGGAGACATTTGAAAGGCTCACACCAAACGAGGAATACGAAAACTTTGTCAGTGCCCTCCTAGAAGCAGCAGCTGAGTGCGTACCGACCAAACTAAGAGCCAAACCCTCTGTTCCCTGGGAGACAGAAGCAGTTAAAGAAAAAAGAAACGAAAAAAAGAACCCCAACTAACACTAATATATACCTTGAGAAAGACCAAATAGAACTAACCAAAACATACAAAAAAGAACATATAGAATACATTCAAGAACAAATAAATAAAATCTGACAATCAGTAGATGACAGACAGTCACGATTAGCATGACAAACAGTAAATGAAATTAGTGGTAGGAAGAGTACCAATAGATCAAAGTTAAAGGAAACCAGCTATAAAGATAGACTTCAGAAATGGAAAGACCACTTTCAGAAACTGCTGGGGAACCCCCCTAAAATCATAGAAAATAATACCCTAAAAATAGTATATAGCCAACTAAACATCAAACTAAGAGATTTTACAACGGAAGAACTCAACGAAGCCCTAAAGAGACTTAAAGATAGAAAAGCTGCAGGTCTTGACGAAATACCCCCAGAGGTATGGAAAATGAGAAAGTTCGATGACATACTGCTTATGCTATGCAATGCAGTATATAGACAAACTAGAATAAATAAGTGGACGAAAGGCTGCATACTTCCATTCTCCAAAAAGGGAGACCTTGGAATCGCCAAGAACTACAAAGGCATAACTCTTACTGCTATTGCAGCTAAAATGTATTATACCCTTCGATTAAGAAGGTATAATACATTTTATCCGACCCGAAATAGAGAAAATCCTTAGGAAAAACCAAAACGGATTCCGCTGAAACTTATCCACAACTTCTCAGATCCTGACTATTCATCGGATCATAGAAGGAGTTCGGACAAAGAATCTTGAGGCAACGCTGCTATTCATAGATTTCAAGGCGTTTCCATACACAGAGGGAAAATGGAACAAATACTACTAGCATACTGTCTCCCCAAAGAAACTGTTACCGTTATAATGATGCTCTACAATGACACTAAAACAATGGTACGCTCACCTTATGGAGACACAGATTTCTTTGACATAGTCGCTGGAGTCCTACAAGGAGATACATTAACACTGTATATATTTATAATATGCCTAGATTATGTACTCCGAACATCATTAGATACCATAAAAGAAAAAGGCCTCACACTAAAAAAAGGAAAGAAGCAGGCGATACCCCGTACAGACTATCACAGAGACAGACTAAGCTGAGGACCTAGCACCTTGCAAATACACCGACACAGGCCAATACTACATAGCCTGGAGAAGGCAGCAAAGAACATCGGCTTCTATGTAAACTCCGATAGTTCACGTGTTTTAAAAAGAAAGGAGAGATCTCCAGACTCGACGGTAAGCCTCTAAAGCCATTAGAACAATTCACATACCTAGGTAGTAATATCTTATCCACAGAAAGCGATATTAATGCACGAATAGCGAAAGCATGGTCGGCTATAAACAGATTAACAGTCATATGGAAATCTGATCTCACTGACAAGTTAAAACAACAATTCTTCCATGCTGTGGTTGTATCAGTGCTGCTGTATGCTGCACCACCTGGACCCTATGGAAGCCAGGACACCCTGTGGAAGCCAGGAGATGGGCACACCAGTGTGGGTCGGCCCACAAGGACCTACATTAACCAGCTCTGCGCGGATACTGGATGCTGTGCAGGGATCTCCCTGGGACAATGAATCATAGAGAAGGTTGGCGAGAGATTGTCATGGATATCCGTGCTAATTGTGCGACATGATGATGATGATGATATATATATATATATATATATATATATATATATATATATTATATATATATATATATATACTTGCAAATTGGCTAAACATGGGTTTCCCACTACAAGCTTCAGTTGAAAGGACAGCCCATTGAGTGGTAACACACTGACTCTCCGCTAAAAAAGCTTATCTTCTGGACATGAAAGAACTCATCACTATTGATTTAATTGAAAAAAGTGAAACTGTAAACAGTGCTTCCTAATACCAAGGCAATATTCACCTTATTTATTGAATGACCCTTGCATATATAAAGAAAAAGGTGCAACTGTATACAGTGCTTTCTATTGCCAACTCCTTAGGTAAAATTCCTATTTATTAAATGATCCTTGTATATATAAAGAAAAAGGTGCATCTGTAATCATTGCTCCGTCAACTCCTTAGGCAAAATTCACCTTATTTATTGAATAGCCCTCGTAGGTATTTACCCAATTCGTTTGTCATAGATAGGATGGAACACAAGGTCGCAACTATGGGTATCCAGCGAGGATCGAACTCGTTATTCAGTCGTAATGGATCTGCGGGTCTAGATAGCAAACCATTACATCACGTTCTTGAATAACGCTCGTATAAAGAAACGTTTCATACCACTCGAGTGAAAACTACTATAGGAAATACTTTTACAGGATTCTCTGTTATTTCGTACAGATCTGAGTGTTTTGTTTTGCTTTGTTTTGCAGAGATTTATCAATGACCTTGTGAAAAAAATAAATCCTTAAAAGCTGTATGTTTAAGAACCACTTACAAACATGTTTACTGTTTCAACAAAATGGACAGCAAGCGTCGTATCCCTGCTGCGCAATTCAAGGGATTATACAAGATATATTTTGCAACGGTTACGTATTGTCTCTGACATGACCCCTGGGATCTTTCTCACAATCTGCATTAGTGGCATTTTCAGCAGAGGCGACGACAAACAATATTTATAATTCAGTTCTATTTACGTTTTGTGCAAAAAAAAAAAAAAAAAAAAAAAAAAGAAAAAGAGAGAGAAATAATTGCAGATTTGAACAGTTTAAAACTTGATGCAGATATGAAAAGAAATTATAATTTAACTTTTTAACTTTAATTTAACGTTTTAATTTGTCAGTGAGATCAAATTTCCATATGACAAGTTAAAACGACAATTCTTCCAAGCTGTGGTTATATCAGTGCTGCTGTATGGCTGCACCACTTAGACCCTAACGAGGCGTCTTGAGAATTAGATAGATGGGAGTTTCACAAGAATGCTGCGTATTGTCTCTGTCATGACCCCTGGGATCTTTCGTACGATCACGCATTTTAAGCAAACACGAAGACAAAATAATATTTATAATACAATTCTAAAAAAGACGTAAAAAATAACACAAGTACATACGCTGGGTATTTATCGGATTTTGATAACATTTTCAGTTAAATTCTACTTAACGCACCTAAATTCCACCATCATATGTCACCCCGCCGAAAAAAAAAATACAAAAAATCAAGGAATTAACCGGATTTAATGAAATTTTCAGTGTTGATATATTAATGAATAAACAATATAATGCACCAGTTGTTTTATTTGAAAACTTTTACATTTTTTCACGTCAGTTAACTTTAAACCACGTATCTTTGAGGCGTAACACAAATTCACAAACATACGTGGTTCAAAATTAATTGACCTGAAAAAATGTAAACGTTTTTAAATAAAATAACTGATGCATTATATATTTTATTCATTAATGTATCAACACTGAAATTTTCATTAAATTCGGTTAATTCCTTGATTTTTGGTAAATTTTTTTCCGGAGAGGTGACATACCATGGTGGAATTTATGTCTGTTAAGTAGGATTTAACCAAATTTTCAGTTATTTAAAGCAATAAAAGATGAGGTTACTTTTAAAACAGATTTTTCCTTAAAATCTTGAAATAATTTTTTTTTGTCACGCTCGCCCTCAATAATTTTGTTAATTTGAGACACCTAATGAAGGTGCATGTAAATGATTTTTACATTCTTTAAAAATAATTCGATGGAACATTATATTTTGTTTACAGTTTTTATAATAGTTTCTCTATTTTGTTGATATGGATGCCTTATTTTTTAAGTAAAAACAAAAACGGTAAAATAAGGTACAGTATTGTTCTTCTAGATATATTTTTTTTACTTTATTCGTTTTCGTAGCTTAATCTTTTCGGAATTTGGTTAATAAAAGATAAAAGAAATTCAGGTTTGGTAGGGGTCTATAATTGACGTTCGCTGGTTAAACTCTTCCATGGGGATTTTTTAAATTAATATAAAGGTACTGAATAAATAGATTTGACTGATTAGATAAAAAAAAAAGTATTTAATCTAAATAGTACTTTTTTTAGTCTTTGTTTTTCGTGTGGTTTATCGTTTTTTTGTCTTTCCAAGAGAACCAACATAAAAAGCGTCACATAGAAGATACACCTTTTCCGATAAATTTATTAACATAAAAACAACGCTTTATTACGTTTTTGATCATTCATAATTTAGAAGAAAACGCAGGTCGCTTCTCAGTAACAAATCGTAATATTACCGACAAAATAGTATTATCTGCGTTATTCGGACTATTGTCCTCATCTTCATTGTTATCTGTATAACGTTTCAACCGATGTGCTCTCCAACCTTCTTCAGGTATTTCTTGTCGGACTCGGGAACATTCTCGGACTCGGGAACATTCTTTTCGGACTCGGTAAACTTCTTTTCGAACTCGGGAACCTTCTTGTCGTAATCGGGAACCTTCTAGTCATAATCGGGAGCCATCACGGAACTTTGAACCTAACCCTTTACTCAATCCACGGGGGTATCCTGTTCTCATTCCGCTAACCATAGCTGGGGTAGAGGCGTTAAGCTGTGTTAATTATTATTCTATGTTACTGCTGCCCTTGACCAGGATTGAACCTGCAGTCCAGAGATAACAGTCACTTAGAACTGTCTCAACCTAACTCCTTTATCCACTAGCCCATGTGTCCAATTGGACGATAGTCCGAATAATGCAGATAATACTAATCATCAAGCCTCATCTGAAACATTCAAAGAAATATTACCGACAGAAGTCCGTGTTATTATTTATTTATTCATTTATTTACCGCCCTGTCGGTGGGGCGTTAGAATGCACCAACTGCACCTCTGCAGAGGGGTAAGACTCTCCCAATGGGGCCACCTGTTGGCCATGGGTGGCGACCCGTGATGCTTAAGGATAGAGCCCAGGTGGATGAGCAGTCCATGACATGCAATACTCCACTTTGGCCCTATCTTGGGCTAGACGGGCGGTCGGAGAGGCCCCCTCTGATCAATCGGCTGGTCACGTCAAGCCCTAGCACCTATATGATTTTCCCAGCTCTATTGCCCTTATGGCAAGCCCCAACCCCTTTTTATCATATGGGTGCTAGAAGGCGGTGGCTGCGGGCCTACATATCCTGGGAATGACGTTAAACTCTATCTGATGGTGAGGTTCCAGTTTTGGAGGTTTGGGGAATGTGGAGCACCCCTTCATCACCATTGCTCCCTGGTCCACGCTGACCCGGAGTGGTAGTACCTGTTAGGGTCCCATCAATGGGTTAAATAGAAAAATGTATTTATAAAAAAATTGTATTATCCATTAAGAATTGATTTATTTCAAAACTTTATCGGCATTAAATGACCCACTGAGGTTGATATGCCGTAAAACAAAACAAAACAAACCAATCATTTATTTATTTTTTTTATTCATTTATTTTTATATTTATTTATTTTTGTATTTATTTATTTATTTATTTTTGTACTTACCAAGTTTCTTTATACTTCGGATTATTGCTGGTCATTATCAAGAGCGGAAGTGTTATGGCGTTGTTTGTGAAATCCAGAAAACATTTTTTTGTTTTTTTGTTTTGTTTTTTTTTTTTTTTTTTAAATGGGAGTGTTCATCACGTGTTAATGACCGTCATATATGAACGGGTTCAATACTGGTGCCCGGTCGGTCGAATGTCTGAAAAAAAAACCAAAAAAAAACAGCCATTAGCGATCACGTGACTGTGATTTTTTTTTTTTACGCGAGGTGGTAGAGTATTGCACATGTATCAGATGCACTTCGAGGGTGAAATATATTCTGGTTAATACGGGTTGTTGTTTGGTCTTTGTTTGGATGGCTTTTAGTATTTGGAATCTAGTTCTGCCAGGGGCGATGACCGATAGAAACAAGGAGAGAGAGAGAGAGAGAGAGAGAGAGAGAGAGAGAGAGAGAGAGAGAGAGAGAGAGAGAGAGAGAGAGAGTCATAGCAATCTGTGCATTCAGACGATGATGATGATACATAATATGCATACCAATGGTATTAAGAAGAAAGAATGCACAAACATGTCTGTAAACTGCATTGCTTATTTTGATGAGTTATTGTTAGGTTTTTTTTTTTTGTAGTCCCCACTCATTTTTTTTTCGCGCCAGTGGTGGCTGAGTGACAGCAAGTCTCTTCGGGTCTCCAGGATTCTTCTAAGTATTCTAACCGATCTTAAGAAAGTTGTTGTTTGGATGGTTTTCGATTCTTCCTCTGATTTCCAATCCATCCAGCCTCTTTTTCAAACCCACGGGGACAGCAAAATCTATGAGATGACAAGTTCTCTTCTTGTTAATTAACACTAGGTCAGGTCACCGAGCCGGGATTTATTATTATTATTATTATTATTATTATTATTATTATTATAGTTTTTTTTGGATTTAGATATCTGCAGAAGAGCTATGAGGATAAGCCATATTGACACGAACACGTGGGAGGTAGATGCAAAAAATAGAGCGGCCTGGCGCTTCAACGTTAAGCAAGGCACAGAGTGGGGTGAGGCAGAGGAGAGTAGCCTCGGCAGAAAAGAGAGCCAGAAAGAGAGAGAAAAGCCAGCAGCCCCAGAAAGCATAACAGTTTGTGTGCATTTAGTGCACCAAAGACTGTCATTCAAGAATTGGCCTCCAGAGTCACTTGTGCAGATGCAGATAAAATTTTTATTTTTATTTTGGACACTACGCCATCGTCCTTAGTGGGAGGAAAGGATCCAATAATTATAGTTTTTTTAAACCATCGTAAGCTGGTTGTTTTCACTGGAATCAAGATTCTTCTGAGTATTCTAGCGATTTCAACAATGCTGTTATCAAGATGGTCGCAGTTCTTCCTCTAATTTCCAATTCCTTCAGTCTATTTTCCAAACTCTTGGGAGATCGTCCCAAGGGCACCAACTACCATTGGTACCACCTTCATCCTCATATTCCACAGTTTTTTTTCTTTTTTCTTCTTAGTTCTTTGAAAAGGTCTATATATTTGTCCCTCTGTTCGTTTTCTTTCATAATCAAGATTAAGGCACGACTGAGTTGGAAAGGTGATCCACTGGAAATTGTGCAAAAATCTAAAATTTGACCATTTAAACAAATGATATATGCACAAACCAGAATCTGTTCAAGAGAATGAATCGCATAAAATTCTATGGAACTTAGAGATACTGACGTATCACCTTAGCCAGAAGATCAGACCTAGTATTGATTAACAAGAAAAAGAGAACTTGTCAACCAGTAGGTTTTGCGGTTCTGGCAGTTCACTGGGTGAAAATGAAAGAAAACAAGTGTAGTGTCCCAAATAAAAAAATAAAATTTTATCTGCATCTGCACAAGTGACTCTGCAGGCCAATTCTTGAGTGACAGTCTTTGATGCACTGAATGCACACAAACTGTGATGCTTTCTGGGGCTGCTGGCTTTTCTCTCTCTTTTCTGTCGAGGCTACTCTCCTCTCCGCCTCACCCCACTCCGTGCCTTGCTTAACGTTGAGGCACCAGGCCTCTCTATTTTTTGCATCTACCTCCCACGTATTTGTGTCAATATGGCATATTCTCATAGCTCTCCTGCAGACATCTTTAATGATTCTACTACTTTACTTTTTTATGACTGTAAAACATGTTTATAAAACTGGTGTGCAGTCAAATTTATTCTGTCACAAGAGTTTGCCTAAGGTTCTCCCACTGAGTGTCTTGCGTATTTTGCTGTTTTTCGTCCAGAAAGCCCATCGTCAGCTTAACAGCGTTGGCATAAGAACGGACCCTAGTATAAAAGAAAAGAAAAAATAAGATCGAGAAGACAAGTCCATTTCTCGCCTCTTTGAGGGACATTTCATCTCCAGTGTACCAGAGGCATAGTGAATCGAGCACCACAAAATATGACGTAGCACACGTATGTCGTATGCTTACATACCTGTACGTTTTATAATTCAACGCAACCAACAATTAAGGAACTCTCCTAAAATATGTAAATCTCTCAGAAATGTTCATATCACCAAGAAACTTCACACACACACACACACACACACACACACACTCACACACCGTAAAACAACTTTCTACATATTCACTTTTTCGTTATTTCCTAGAAGTCTAACATAAACAAAGGGGAACTACCCTTGACTGATAAATTATTTATCTATTTATTGATCTACTAGGAAAAAACGACGGGGTTAGGGTTAGAGTTTAGGGTTAGGGTTTAGGGTTTAGGGTTTAGGTTTAGTTATATGCGAAAATAAATAAATAATTTATCAGTCAAGAGTGGTTCCCCTTTGTTTATGTTAGACTTATAGGAAATAGCCCACTTTTGTATCTCATTCTTTTATGTATTCTATTTTCTATTTAGTTTTGCTCTTAGAATAGAACACGCGAGAGAAAGTCAGAAATTAAAAGGAATAAAAGCAGAGTTTTGCAAAAATAATTTATTTAGACTAGCAAAATAAAAAATAAAAACGCCCTCTGGGTGACGTAAAATAAATATTGCCTGAGAGGATGGGAGTTGAAAATTTAATATCAGAGAGTTTGTATCATAAGTAAAGTAAAATCATCAAATTTATTAAAGGAGTAAAAATAAAATAATTTTATCAAAGGAGTAAAAAATAAAAAATTTGAAATGGAAACTTAGTTCTGATAACTTTAAATATATATTAAAATGAAAAAAAAAAAAAAAAAAAAAAAAAAAAAAAACATATATAGATAGATAATACCAGGTATGTATTTATTAAAACTTGTTTAAAAATCCAATGAGGACTGTCTAACATTGCATGCTCAAATTTTGAGTGTATTCTATTTATGACGATTTTAGGCAGTGTGACGTAAGCAGTGACGTAGTTTTTGTTACAGACAAAAACCGGAAGCGAATCTCCATCATTAATAGAGATGTTCACTCATTTAAATTTATATGATTTCATTATGAAAAAGGAAACTTTCCCTTTAATTAAAAAAAAAAAAAAAAAAAAAAACAACATAAATAATGACATAAAAAAGTCTTAACATATTTTTAATTAATTAATTTGATGCAATAAAATAATGCTTACATTGCTAAATCTAAATGAATGATAAAATAAATGAAAATAAACTTTCATTAACCGTTTTTTAATATTGATTTTTATATATCTAAAATCAACTCTAGTGTGATATATATATATATATATATATATATATATTATATATTGTGTGTGTGTGTGTGTGTGTGTGTGTGGTGTGTGACTATATATGCTCCCCATCCCCCCGGGGCTGAGCACATTGGAGGGGATTTCGCTGATGACCGCCAACTAACGCGTAAACGCACCGCTCTCCTATAAAAAAAAAGGGATGGAGCACTCTATGGCGGCCTTTACATACATACAGATGTGTGTATTAAAACAGTTAAAATCCCCTTCGCATTCTATGGATGACGATAACCGAGGGTTTAAGTTGTCCAACTGATGCTGAATCGATATCAAAATAAGTGGCAATTTACTATTCTATTTAAAAAAAATAGTTTAAAGAAAGGGGGAGTTGTTGGCCACTCTTAAATAAATAAATAAATAAATAAATAGATTACTGAACTGATTCAACGTTTGGTTATTGTTGGTCATTTTATTCGTTTATCAATCGGATAGATTAAATTTAGTAAGTAAAGTAATAATCAAAGCAAAATACTGCCACACCCAGAAAGCAAGCTTCTGTGTAAGAAGTGAAATTATAGCTTGTTGATTATGTTTTCATTGATAGATATATTCATTCATCTTTTATCTATTTATTTTTCAATCGATTTATTAAGTAAGCATTTAGGGCTGAATTTGCACAAATGTGTCAAAATTAAGGTGACCCAGAAAAAACAGAACCCACAAATTTTGTAATAAAACTGTTAATTCTAACTATGGGGGTCTAGGGTTAGGGTTTAGGGTTAGGGTTATGATTAAGATTAGGATTAGGGTTAGGGTTGGGGTTTAGGGTTAGTTTAATGAGAAAATGAATAAATAATTTGGGTTCCGTTTTTTCTGGGTCGCCCTGTATACCGGTGACCTAGAAAAAACAGAACCCACAAATTTTGTAATAAAACTGTTAATTTTAACTAGGGAGGGTTAGGGTTAGGGTTTAGGGTTAGGGTTAGGGTTAGGGTTGGGGTTGGGGTTTAAGGTTAGTTTAATGGGAAAAAATAAATAAATAATTAGGGTTCTGTTTTTTCTGGGTCACCCTAATTTTGACACCTTTGTGCAAGTTCAGTCGCATTTAGACAGATAAGATAGATAAATAAATAAACATCAGGATTAATTTAATTCTTTTTAATCAACTTTTATTTTACTACAAACTGGTTGCTAAACATTAATTATTTAACTAAATATGAAAGGAGAAAAATAATTCCTTAATTATGAATGAGTGAGTGAGTGAGTAAGTAAGTGCGTGCGCGCGTATGTAAATAAATGAATGAATAAATAAATAGTTCAAACTTACAACATAAACGCATAATTTGTCTAAATTTTTCATTGATAGTTTTACTAATTCATTTTTTGTATATAAGTTTATTTTCTTATTCTTTTTTGAGTATGTGCATATAGATATTAAAAATATGAATATTGGAAAAAGCCCACCCACTTCTCCCCCAAATTAATAGAATAAGAAATAGCATTTGATTTTTTAAAATTGTATTATTACGGTAATTTGGTTTGGTTTGTTTTGTTTTACGGCATATCAACCTCAGTGGGTCATTTAATGCCGATAAAGTTTTGAAATAAATCAATTCTTAATGGATAATACAATTTTTTATAAATACATTTTTCTATTTAACCCATAGATGGGACCCTAACAGGTACTACCACTCCGGGTCAGAGTGGACCAGGGAGCAATGTTGATGAAAGGGTGCTCCACATTCCCCAAACCTCCAAAACTGGAACCTCACCATCAGTTTAACGTCATTCCCAGGACATGTAGACCCGCAGCCACCGCCTTCTAGCACCCATATGATAAAAAGGGGTTGGGGCTTGCCATAAAGGCAATAGGGTTGGGTCAATCAATAGGTGCTAGGGCTTGACGTGACCAGCCGATTGATCGGAGGAGGCCTCTCCGACCGCCCGTCTAGCCCAAGATAGGGCCAAAGTGGAGTATTTCATGTCATGAACTGCTCTATCCTTAAGCATCACGGGTCGCCACCCACGGCCAACAGGTGGCCCCATTGGGGGAGTCTTACCCCTCTGCAGAGGTGCGGTCGGTGCATTCTAACGCCCCACCGACAGGGCGGGTTCAGGTTGTGATACAATATCAATTTCTCAACCGGAGTTCGAAAGGTTTGAATTCAGAGTTTCCTTTCTGTTAACCCGGCTGTTATAATAAGGTTAAAGAACCCAATCTATCCTATTTTTTATCCATAGATAGGTAGTGTAGTTGGATGCATACCTTTCCCAATGTTATTAGCGTTATAAGAAATACAAACAGCCTCGTTCATGATTGGAACTCAGTTCGCCGTGTTCATTTCCAACAACGATAACCATTACTTCATGGGGAAAATATATTTGAGAGTAGTTTATATATATCTACCAACCCCTCCGAATGAATAGGATGTGACACAAGGTCAATTTCTTAAGCGGAGTTAAACAGGTTTTGAATTCAGTTTTCCTTCTCCTAGACCGGTTGCCTAACCATGGTTAAAGAGCCCGGTCTGCCCTACTATTTACCCATAGCTGGAGAGGGAGAGTATGAGTCATACCTTTCCCAAGGGTATTAGCGCTAAGTGAAAATGCAATTTCCACATCCAGGATTTGAACTCGGGGCGACGAGTCCATTTCCCATGACTTTAACCATTAAACCACGCTCTTCCATTAAGAGTAGTTTATAAGCAGTTAAAAAATCACGGACACGCTTGAAAATAAACTAAATAAAATTATTCAGATAGATATTTGAATTAATCCAGGAATAAAATTTATTTATTTATTCAAATTTTAACTCATCAGAATAACAAATTAATTTTCCTCAGACTATGGGCGTGGTACCATTTTGTCACTCACATATACTCTTTCGTCTCGTTTTTTAAATTTTTCTTCATATTGTGACACACCCAGAGACAGATTGACAATCACCAGGCCCTTGGAAAAGAAGGGTCATTAATCTCTTAACCCCACCAGCTCACCATATATTATATACAAATAAGAACAATGTTAATCAGGCGTTTCTTTTTAAAATAAATAAATAAATAGAAGCATCGGACCATATGAGCTTTAGGCGATCTCTATTCATAAGGACATTTTTTCATTTACACCGTCAAAATCCGATTGTTTGTTAACAGACGATTTTTAAAGTTTTTAAAAATTATAAAACTAACCCTAACCCCTAACCCTAACCCCTAATAAACAACCGGATTTTGACTGTGTAAATGAAAAAATGTTCTTATGAATCGAGATCGCAAAAGGAGTGCCTAAAGGTCATATGGTCCGAAGCATCTATTAAAATCTTAATTTCCAGTTCTGCGCAGTAGTTTAACGGAGTAAGTACTTACCCAACCCGTTCGCAACAAGGGGCGTCCTGCGAGGAGTATCGTTACAGAGTATATTAATAGCGAAGTATATTAAGAACATCAGGGATTCATGGTTTTACGAAAGATATTTAGTCGGGTTCCCTGATATATCATTTTTGATACTTAGATGTATATATTTATCCAACCCCTCTGTGACTGGTGGTGATTCATGTCTTTCCCAAGGGCATCGGTACGAAGGGAAACGCAAGCATCCTTGTCCAGGATTTAAACTCAGGTCACCGAGTCCATTTTCTACGACGATGATCGTTACACCAGACGAGCCATAACATATCCGTGTAGTCGGTAGAGTGTTCGGCTAGGAATCACAAGGTTCTTGGTTCGATACCGGCCCTCGCCAACTAAGCGTATGAGTAGCCCAGTGATCTGTGCGGTAAAGTGAGGAGCTGATGGTAGGTGTGGTGCTCCACCTCAGATCCTAAAATAATCTCCTTGGTCTAGTGCTAGTAAAAAGGGGATAGACTCCCTCGCTGTCTGGTTGATACCGACATTAGGCCGCTCCAACGACCTTTTTTACTTTCACTTTTATATTAACACTAGACAAAATGAAAGGAAATACAAGATAAACTCATTTAAACGAACAGGAACATTTAAACTTTCATATACATAAATATACATACAAATCGTATTAAAAAATAAATACACAAACTTACCCCATGGTAGAACTATACACACATTGTTCCATGAACAAGCAGTATGTGGAAAGGGTACAAAATGGGAAAAAGGCTTACTTGGCAAGTGTGGTTAATATGGTCATGTGACAACATGGGTCTTCTTAGTATTATCTGTGTTATTCGGACTATTGTCCCCATCTTTATTGTTATTTGTACAAGGTTTCGGCCGATATACCCTCCGGCCTTCTTCAGGTATTTCTTGTCGGATTCGGGAACTTCTCGGACTCGGAAATAGTCCGAATAACGCAGATAATACTAATCATCAAGCTTCATCTCAAACATTCAGAGAGATGGGTCTTCTTGTTTTTCTTAGCTTTGAGTCGATTTCTATTTTTTAAAATAATGAACACAAGACTTAATGTTGTTTTTTAGACGACTTTATTAACTCAAGTAAGAATAACTAAACTAATTTCGTAATCTTTATTCAATTTTTACTGGTATTTTTTTCTTCATCTCAATATCAATTTATTTTATTTATTACCTGACACAAAAAACAACATCTGTACATATACTTACCTCGATTCACACAAACTATCCAAGTAAGACGAACAAAACATGTTCGAGAAGTATGAACGACTCATACGTGACATTCTCCTGTGCTCACCTACACATTGACACACCGGATTGGGCTGGCCAGCAACGGCTTACCTTGATCAGCTCTGTGCAGATACTGGATATCGTGAGGATGATTTGCCGATAGTGACGCGTGGCGAGAGAGAGAGAGAGAGAGAGAGAGAGAGAGAGAGAGAGAGAGAGAGAGAGAGAGAGAGGGAGAGGAGGAGGGAGGGAGGTAAGGGGGTTATAGAAATCTGTGCTGTCAGTGCGAACATGATGATGATGATGATGATGATGAAACAGTGTCAACCGTTATTAATTTTTGACGAGTATTCAATGACAATGCCTTTTTAATCTTCATACAATGACTGCTATTTACACAGTAGCATTGCAACCAACAAAGCCTTCATCAGATGATGACTCTGGGTTCAGGCATGGTTTCGGGGCCGAAGCACCATTACCACTAACCCAGAGCGCCCCAGCAGTATCTCACGATACCACCAGACTTTGTCGGTTTGATGTCACAATATAGAACTGCCATATCCACGCTGATGCGGTTAGAGCTTTCTCATGAATCTTTTTTAAGTATTTCCTCTTGTCTGGTAGAGAAAGTCCAAGTTTAGACAAAAATGCCGAGGTTGAGTTGGCAATAAACCCCCGACATCCGACCTCAATGAGAAATACATCCATTATCCATCCGTTTCTGACGCATTGTTCATGTAGGTCTTCATATTTTCCCAACTTCCTATTATTATACTAGCAGGATTAGTTGTAATATCATAATGAATTATTTTATAATTAGATAAAGAATTGTCGACCACTATTCATTTTGGAATTAATCATTTCGTAGTTATTTTCTCGTTGCGAATACTCTGTGATGTTTTAATATACAGATAAAATATGTAGGATTGAAATGATAATGCAAGACCAGGTTGTTGGAAAATTAACAAGATTTTATTTAACACAGGGTAGAGAATGCTTCTACCCTAAAAGTGACTTAACTAGCTCACATGTGTTGGAAGACTGAAATGATAATGCAAGACCAGGTTGTTTGAAAATTAACAAGGTTTTATTTAACACAGGGTAGAGAATGCTTCTACCCTAAAAGTGACTTAACTAGCTCACATGTGTTGGAAGACTGAAATGATAATGCAAGACCAGGTTGTTTGAAAATTAACAAGGTTTTATTCAACACAGGATAGAGAATGCTTCTACCCTAAAAGTGACTTAACGAGCTCACATGTGTTGGAAGACTGAATGATAATGCAAGACCAGGTTGTTGGAAAATTAACAAGGTTTTATTCAACACAGGGTAGAGAATGCTTCTACCCTAAAAGTGACTTAACTAGCTCACATGTGTTGGAAGACTGAATGATAACGCAAGACCAGGTTGTTTGAAAATTAACAAGGTTTTATTTAACACAGGGTAGAGAATGCTTCTACCCTAAAAGGGACTTAACTAGCTCACATGTGTTGGAAGACTGAATGATAACGCAAGACCAGGTTGTTTGAAAATTAACAAGGTTTTATTCAACACAGGGTAGAGAATGCTTCTACCCTAAAAGTGACTTAACTAGCTCACATGTGTTGGAAGACTGAATGATAACGCAAGACCAGGTTGTTGGAAAATTAACAAGGTTTTATTTAACACAGGGTAGAGAATGCTTCTACCCTAAAAGTGACTTAACTAGCTCACATGTGTTGGAAGACTGAATGATAATGCAAGACCAGGTTGTTGGAAAATTAACAAGGTTTTATTCAACACAGGGTAGAGAATGCTTCTACCCTAAAAGTGACTTAACTAGCTCACATGTGTTGGAAGACTGAATGATAATGCAAGACCAGGTTGTTGGAAAATTAACAAGGTTTTATTCAACACAGGGTAGAGAATGCTTCTACCCTAAAAGTGACTTAACTAGCTCACATGTGTTGGAAGACTGAATGATAATGCAAGACCAGGTTGTTGGAAAATTAACAAGGTTTTATTCAACACAGGGTAGAGAATGCTTCTACCCTAAAAGTGACTTAACTAGCTCACATGTGTTGGAAGACTGAATGATAACGCAAGACCAGGTTGTTGGAAAATTAACAAGGTTTTATTCAACACAGGGTAGAGAATGCTTCTACCCTAAAAGTGACTTAACTAGCTCACATGTGTTGGAAGACTGAATGATAATGCAAGACCAGGTTGTTGGAAAATTAACAAGGTTTTATTCAACACAGGGTAGAGAATGCTTCTACCCTAAAAAGTGACTTAACTAGCTCACATGTGTTGGAAGACTGAATGATAATGCAAGACCAGGTTGTTGGAAAATTAACAAGGTTTTATTCAACACAGGGTAGAGAATGCTTCTACCCTAAAAGTCACTTAACTAGCTCACATGTGTTGGAAGACTGAATGATAACGCAAGACCAGGTTGTTTGAAAATTAACAAGATTTTATTTAACACTGGGTAGAGAATGCTTCTACCCTAAAAGTGACTTAACTAGTTCACATGTGTTGGAAGACTGAATGATAACGCAAGACCAGGTTGTTTGAAAATTAACAAGATTTTATTTAACACAGGGTAGAGAATGCTTCTACCCTAAAAGTGACTTAACGAGCTCACATGTGTTGGAAGACTGAAATGATAATGCAAGACCAGGTTGTTTGAAAATTAACAAGGTTTTATTTAACACAGGGTAGAAAATGCTTCTACTCTCCAGCGAATTAATCAGTCCTAAACGCTACGTCCAAAACATAAACAAACGACAATCTACAAGTAAGATGGCGGAAAACCCACTTCCGGCTTTGACAAAGCATAGGGGAGCAACTCTATTTTTGTTAGGTTTACCTGACATAGTCAAATCGTAAATCTCTGGTAATGAGAAAACAACACGTCATGAAAAAAACAACCTTTTTGAAGCGAAAAGTTAAGATTACATGCCCTTAATTTAGATTACCTGTCTTTCCTAACTCGATGCCTGCTATACAGCGATATTACCTGTTATCCTATTGGCATATCTGTTTTTCTGATTTATTTTAGGAAAAAGCACGAATCCATACCATTGGGAAAGGTATAGTAGGGCAGACTGGACTAATTTTGTTATGGAAACTGGTTTAGGAGAAGAAAAACTCTGAATTTAAACCATTAAAAAAACCAAAAAAAACTGATGACCTTTAGGCACCCCTTTTGCGATCTCGATTCATAAGGACATGTTTTTCATTTACACCGTCAAAATCCGGTTGTTTGTTAACAGATGATGTTTAGAGTTTTTTTTAAATTATAAAATTAACCCTAACCCCTAACCCTAACCCTAACCCCTAACAAACAACCGGATTTTGACGGTGTAAAGGAAAAACATGTCCTTATGAATCAAGAATGCAAAAGGGATGCCTAAAAGTCATATGGCCCAAAACTGAACTTGTGTGGTACTCCACTCGTGGCGAAGGGACTAGATAAACACACACATTTTCTTATTTCTTTCTTTTATTGCATCTTTTTCTTGTTTGGTTTACGTACCAATAAATGTTAAGTTGTACAAATGTCTTGATATTCTTTCTTTCTTTCTTTTTTTCTTTTTTATTTTATTGTGTCCCGATTACGCACTGGTCACACAAGACTAACGCACTCCTATATACTCAAACAAGAACAACAACCACAATGGGAAACATGTCAAACACCTTTGACTGTTAAACACTTATTCATGGAATGCAGGTTTTTTGCTCAGAAACAGTTATTTTAAAGCAAACAATATGAAAGATCTGTTTGAAAATGTCAATATGGAGGATATTCTCTTTTTTTTTAGGGAAATAAAATTATATCATAGAATATAGATATGAAACAAATCAATACCATACAACATAATCCCCAATAATGCTAACACATTGTTAAAACCAATTACTAAAAAGTATAAACATAAATACACCACATATATTACTTCCTAACCGTTAGGCATGACATAACCCCAGACAGGTTGATATGCCTTTTGAAGGAAATAAAATTATACCATAGAATATAGACATGAACTTAATCAATACCATACAACAAGATCCCTAATGGTGCTAACACATTGTTAAAGACCAATTATTAAAAAGTATGAATATAAATACACAACATATATTATTTTCTAACCATTAGCATGACATAACCCAGACAGGTTGATATGCATTTTGAAGAAATAAAAATTATACCATAAAATATAGACATGAACTTAATCAATACCATACAACAAGATCCCTAATGTGCTAACACATTGTTAAAGACCAATTATTAAAAAGTATGAATATAAATACACAACATATATTATTTTCTAACCATTAGGCATGACATAACCCCAGACAGGTTGATATGCATTTTGAAAGAAATAAAATTATACCATAAAATATAGACATGAACTTAATCAATACCATACAACAAGATCCCTAATGGTGCTAACACATTGTTAAAGACCAATTATTAAAAAGTATGAATATAAATACACAACATATATTATTTTCTAACCGTTAGGCATGACATAACCCCAGACAGGTTGATATGCCTTTTGAAGGAAATAAAATTATACCATAGAATATAGACATGAACTTAATCAATACCATATAACATGATCCCCAATGATGCTAACACATTGTTGTTACTAAAAAGTATAAATACACAACATATATTATTTTTATTATATGGGTGCTAGAAGGCGGTGGCTGCGGGTCTACATGTCCTGGGAATGACGTTAAACTCTATCTGATGGTGAGGTTCCAGTTTTGGAGGTTTGGGGAATGTGGAGCACCCCTTCATCACCATTGCTCCCTGGTCCACTCTGACTCGGAGTGGTAGTACCTGTTAGGGGTCCCATCTATGGGTTAAATAGAAAAATGTATTTATAAAAAAATTGTATTTATCCATTAAGAATTGATTTATTTCAAAACTTTATCGGCATTAAATGACCCACTGAGGTTGATATGCCGTTTAAAAACAATTACACAAGTTATCCGCCATGGGCGTATGTGCACAAGGTAAATTTTTTAAAGTTTGCTGGGATACAGTCAGCGTATTTTAAACCACACCGACAGAGGGAGGAGTCTGTTTGACAGTTGTTTCTTGTGCGATTAGAGCAATGCAGAATAAGAGGCGATGTAGATGAATAATGAACCAGTGTATATAAATTGTTTGCAGAGTTCAAGAAAGATTAATTTGATTCAGAGGACAAAACCAAACAGCAGCAGGACCGGCGTTACTCTTTAAGCCAAACGATCGCCTAGGACAGCAAAATCTAGGGGCGCCACAAATTCATGGCGAGCTTGGGTAATAATGCCGATAATAATGATGTACTAGGAGTAAGTCATAACTTGCAGGAGGCTGGAGCGAGTTAAATAAATGTGATATGTTATTTCTTAAAGATGATAAAAATAAAAATAACTAAAAATTGTTTCATTGATATTTAGCTTAAGGATTTATTGACTTAATGTAATAACAATAATTGGTAATTTGTATTGATGAAGTAATAAAGCCATAAGATGGTGTTTCGAGAGATAGGAACAATATAGTAATGGTTTGCTGTTGTTGCGTAGGGCTCTGTCGAGTGGTAATAGTAGTCGTAGTCGTCGTTAGCTTGAAGAAACAACACACGAAAGACCTACAGTCAAAAAAGGTTGTTTATTTCTTTCATTTCCGGTTACGGTAGGGGTTCGGTTGATGGCTATGGTTGGGCGTAAATTTCCCATGAGTATTAGTATTAGAAAAAGTCTCCCGAACCCTAGACGTAAATGGTGAATTCTTTGAATTATTTACGGATACGGTGGAGGTTCGGTTGATGGCTATGGTTGGGCGTAAATTTCGCATTAGGATTAGTATTAGAAAAAGTCTCCCGAACCCTAGCCGTAAATGGTGAATTCTTTCAAACATTTACGGCTACGGTGGAGGTTCGGTTGATGGCTATGGTTGGGCGTAAATTTCTTAGTATTAGTATTAGAAAAAGTCTCCGAACCCTAGCCGTAAATGGTGAATTCTTTCAAACATTTACGGCAACGGTGGAGGTTCGGTTGATGCTATGGTTGGGCGTAAATTTCGAATTAGTATTAGTATTAGAAAAAGTCTCCCGAACCCTAGCCGTAAATGGTGAATTCTTTCAAACATTTACGGCTACGGTGGAGGTTCGGTTGATGGCTATGGTTGGGCGTAAATTTCGCATTAGTATTAGTATTAGAAAAAGTCTCCGAACCCTAGCCGTAAATGGTAAATTCTTTCAAACATTTACGGCACGGTGGAGGTTCGGTTGATGGCTATGTTGGGCGTAAATTTCGCATTATTATTAGTATTAGAAAAGTCTCGCGAACCCTAGCATAAATGGTAATTCTTTGAAATTTACGGATACGGTGGAGGTTCGGTTGATGGCTATGGTTGGGCGTAAATTTCGCATTAGGATTAGTATTAGAAAAAGTCTCGCGAACCCTAGCCGTAAATGGTAAATCCTTTCAAACATTTACGGCTACGGTGGAGGTTCGGTTGATGGCTATGGTTGGGCGTAAATTTCGCATTAGTATTAGTATTAGAAAAAGTCTCGCGAACCCTAGCCGTAAATGGTAAATTCTTTCAAACATCTACGGCTACGGTGGAGGTTCGGTTGATGGCTATGGTTGGGCGTAAATTTCGCATTATTATTAGTATTAGAAAAAGTCTCCCGAACCCTAGCCGTAAATGGTAAATTCTTTCAAATATTTACGGCAACGGTGGAGGTTCGGTTGATGGCTATGGTTGGGCGTAAATTTCGCATTAGTATTAGTATTAGAAAAAGTCTCCGAACCCGAGCCGTAAATGGTGAATTCTTTCAAATATTTACGGCTACGGTGGAGGTTCGGTTGATGGCTATGGTAGGCGTAAATTTCGCATTATTATTAGTATTAGAAAAAGTCTCGCGAACCCTAGCAGTAAATGGTGAATTCTTTGAATTATTTACGGATACGGTGGAGGTTCGGTTGATGGCTATGGTTGGGCGTAAATTTCGCATTAGGATTAGTATTAGAAAAAGTCTCGCGAACCCTAGCCGTAAATGGTAAATTCTTTCAAACATTTACGGCTACGGTGGAGGTTCGGTTGATGGCTATGGTTGGGCGTAAATTTCGCATTAGTATTAGTATTAGAAAAAGTCTCGCGAACCCTAGCCGTAAATGGTAAATTCTTTCAAAATCTACGGCTACGGTGGAGGTTCGGTTGATGGCTATGGTTGGGCGTAATTTCGCATTATTATTAGTATTAGAAAAAGTCTCCGAACCCTAGCCGTAAATGGTAATTCTTTCAAAATTTACGGCTACGGTGGAGGTTCGGTTGATGGCTATGGTTGGGCGTAAATTTCGCATTATTATTAGTATTAGAAAAAGTCTCCCGAACCCTAGCCGTAAATGGTGAATTCTTTCAAATATTTACGGCTACGGTGGAGGTTCGGTTGATGGCTATGGTTGGGCGTAAATTTCGCATTATTATTAGTATTAGAAAAAGTCTCGCGAACCCTAGCAGTAAATGGTGAATTCTTTGAATTATTTACGGATACGGTGGAGGTTCGGTTGATGGCTATGGTTTGGCGTAAATTTCGCATTAGGATTAGTATTAGAAAAAGTCTCGCGAACCCTAGCCGTAAATGGTAAATTCTTTCAAACATTTACGGCAACGGTGGAGGTTCGGTTGATGGCTATGGTTGGGCGTAAATTTCGCATTAGTATTAGTATTAGAAAAAGTCTCGCGAACCCTAGCCGTAAATGGTAAATTCTTTCAAACATCTACGGCTACGGTGGAGGTTCGGTTGATAGCTATGGTTGGGCGTAAATTTCGCATTATTATTAGTATTAGAAAAAGTCTCCCGAACCCTAGCCGTAAATGGTAAATTCTTTCAAATATTTACGGCAACGGTGGAGGTTCGGTTGATGGCTATGGTTGGGCGTAAATTTCGCATTATTATTAGTATTAGAAAAAGTATCCCGAACCCTAGCCGCAAATGGTAAATTCTTTCAAATATTTACGGCTACGGTGGAGGTTCGGTTGATGGCTATGGTTGGGCGTAAATTTCGCATTATTATTAGTATTAGAAAAAGTCTCCCGAACCCTAGCCGTAAATGGTAAATTCTTTCAAATATTTACGGCTACGGTGGAGGTTCGGTTGATGGCTATGGTTGGGCGTAAATTTCGCATTATTATTAGTATTAGAAAAAGTCTCCCGAACCCTAGCCGTAAATGGTAAATTCTTTCAAATATTTACGGCTACGGTGGAGGTTCGGTTGATGGCTATGGTTGGGCGTCAATTTCGCATTATTATTAGTATTAGAAAAAGTCTCCCGAACCCTAGCCGTAAATGGTAAATTCTTTCAAATATTTACGGCAACGGTGGAGGTTCGGTTGATGGCTATGGTTGGGCGTAAATTTCGCATTATTATTAGTATTAGAAAAAGTATCCCGAACCCTAGCCGTAAATGGTAAATTCTTTCAAACATTTACGGCTACGGTGGAGGTTCGATTGATGGCTATGGTTGGGCGTAAATTTCGCATTATTATTAGTATTAGAAAAAGTCTCCCGAACCCTAGCCGTAAATGGTAAATTCTTTCAAACATCTACGGCTACGGTGGAGGTTCGGTTGATGGCTATGGTTGGGCGTAAATTTCGCATTATTATTAGTATTAGAAAAAGTCTCCCGAACCCTAGCCGTAAATGGTAAATTCTTTCAAATATTTACGGCAACGGTGGAGGTTCGGTTGATGGCTATGGTTGGGCGTAAATTTCGCATTAGTATTAGTATTAGAAAAAGTATCCGAACCCTAGCCGTAAATGGTGAATTCTTTCAAACATTTACGGCTACGGTGGAGGTTCGGTTGATGGCTATGGTTGGGCGTAAATTTCGAATTAGTATTAGTATTAGAAAAAGTATCCCGAACCCTAGCCGTAAATGGTAAATTCTTTGAATTATTTACGGATACGGTGGAGGTTCGGTTGATGGCTATGGTTGGGCGTAAATTTCGCATTAGTATTAGTATTAGAAAAAGTCTCCCGAACCCTAGCCGTAAATGGTAAATTCTTTCAAACATCTACGGCTACGGTGGAGGTTCGGTTGATGGCTATGGTTGGGCGTCAATTTCGCATTATTATTAGTATTAGAAAAAGTCTCCCGAACCCTAGCCGTAAATGGTAAATTCTTTCAAGGCTACGGTGGAGGTTCGGTTGATGGCTATGGTTGGGCGTAAATTTCGCATTAGTATTAGTATTAGAAAAAGTCTCCCGAACCCGAGCCGTAAATGGTGAATTCTTGGATTATTTACGGATACGGTGGAGGTTCGGTTGATGGCTATGGTTGGGCGTAAATTTCGCATTAGTATTAGTATTAGAAAAAGTCTCCCGAACCCGAGCCGTAAATGGTAAATTCTTTCAAACATCTACGGCTACGGTGAAGGTTCGGTTGATGTCTATGGTTGGGCGTAAATTTCGCATTAGTATTAGTATTAGAAAAAGTCTCCCGAACCCGAGCCGTAAATGGTAAATTCTTTCAAACATCTACGGCTACGGTGGAGGTTCGGTTGATGGCTATGGTTGGGCGTAAATTTCGAATTAGTATTAGTATTAGAAAAAGTCTACCGAGCCCGAGCCGTAAATGGTGAATTCTTTGGATTATTTACGGATACGGTGGAGGTTCGGTTGATGGCTATGGTTGGGCGTAAATTTCGCATTAGTATTAGTATTAGAAAAAGTCTCCCGAACCCGAGCCGTAAATGGTAAATTCTTTCAAACATTACGGCTACGGTGGAGGTTCGGTTGATGGCTATGGTTGGCGTAAATTTCGCATTAGTATTAGTATTAGAAAAAGTCTCCCGAACCCGAGCCGTAAATGGTAAATTCTTTCAAACATCTACGGCTACGGTGGAGGTTCGGTTGATGGCTATGGTTGGGCGTAAATTTCGCATTAGTATTTGTATAAGAAAAAGTCTCCCGAACCCTAGCCGTAAATGGTAAATTCTTTCAAACATCTACGGCTACGGTGGTGGTTCGGTTGATGGCTATGGTTGGGCGTAAATTTCGCATTAGTATTTGTATAAGAAAAAGTGTCCCGAATCTGAGCCGTAAATGGTAAATTCTTTCAAACATCTACGGCTACGGTGGAGGTTCGGTTGATGGCTATGGTTGGGCGTAAATTTCGCATTAATATTAGTATTAGAAAAAGTCTACCGAGCCCGAGCCGTAAATGGTGAATTCTTTGGATTATTTACGGATACGGTGGAGGTTCGGTTGATGGCTATGGTTGGGCGTAAATTTCGCATTAGTATTAGTATTAGAAAAAGTCTCCCGAACCCGAGCCGTAAATGGTAAATTCTTTCAAACATTTACGGCTAAAGTGGTGGTTCGGTTGATGGCTATGGTTGGGCGGGGTTAGCGTTAGGGTTAGAAAATGTCTCCCGAACCCTAGCCGTAAATGGTAAATTCTTTCAAACATTTACGGCTACGGTAGAGGTTCGGTTGATGTCTATGGTTGGGCGTAAATTTCGCATTAGTATTACTCGGGGTGGGCAAATAAATACTATTTTCCCGAAAAACTTGAATAAGACAGGTGTTTTCTATGAACAATTTTCCTGCTGATTACAATTTTGAAGAGACCCTTGACCTAGGATGTTATGTATGTTACGTGAGGATTTTCAAAATGGCCTCTGGAAATCTTTGTTTTTTTATCAACGAAAAGGGTAATTTATTGCTTACTAGTGCTGTTATATGTCTAATCATATAACATGAAAATACACCAATTTTATTGATTTAAACAGCTTTAATTTCTTTATCATGTAAAAATAAATGAAAATTATAATAAGATTAGTGACGTTTTTGCCCAGAAATATCGCGAATTACACATGAAGTCTGCAATAGTTAACTTCCACACATAAGAATGTTCCATATAAGTTAGTCACACTATCTATTCACTTAAAATTTTCCCCTTTAACAAATATTTGGTTATCAAATATACCAAACTGGGATTCACATCCTAAGTTTGTGAGAGATGCATACTATAGTGCCTGTCTGTCAGTATTATCATCTTGCTAGAAGCGTTTTACCAGCAACAACTTTCACCATTACTGCAGCTTCCAGCTTTTCAATCCCATTTGGTTCACCCTCTTGTTTTACATTTCCTGAGAACCATCAATTTGACTTCTAAGAAAATGTTCACCCCATTCCAGTGTCTGTCAAGTGGCATATCACTGGTGGCTATTTCATCAATCCTCAGAGTACATCGGATGGAATATGAGGATGTCTCCCATCGTCCTGTAGATTTCTGGACACAGGACAAACCACTCATTGTGAATGTATGTAGGAATGGCAAGCACCAACTTGTTGCTGTTGATATCAACTATGTCATCAAAGAAACTTGTATATACTCTTGATGTACCGCAAATAACTTTGCCAATTTTAAAATACGTCCAAATCCGTTTGAATCTTTTGAATCCCTCATGTTGAACATTTTTTCTTTCCGTATACTGTCTATAATCATTGTATAATGAAAGTGTGCTGCATGACTTGGGGAAAGTGATTTAGCAATAGCAATAAGTCCAATAAACAAAGGTTCCAAGGGAACTGAAAGTTTTCTCCCCAGAGTGATCAATAACAATTTTTGAATCCCAAACTTCTGCTCAGTGTCTTTATAGATTTTGTCTCTGGGATGGTCCGCACACAATATGATATGAGCACATTTTAGTTACATATGATCTTCTCCCAGGTTATCAAGAAAGACTTTGCAGTTAATTACATGAGGCATCCAAAATTCAATTTAACTTTCAAGGTCATCAACAGAACAATTAGCAAGTACTAGTTTAGTTTGTAATCATAAGCTTTTGGCCTGTCCTCACCATAGCCAGATGTGAGTGACGTTCTCACACCAGAATTTTGTGTTATTTCTATATAGTCTGTTTTGACATCGTAGTGACGATGGACATCCGCCTTTGTGGTGTCATCAAGACCTGTTGAAATGATTTCGACCAGCTTGTTGCACAATTGTTGTGTAACATGTACAAGATTCAGGTAAGATGCATCTTCCAGATAACGAATGATTTTTCGACAACTGGGGAGCACATAGATCAGACCTCTATGAATATCAAGGCCATAAATATCAAATTCTTCATCCCTACTGTCACTAGTATACAGTCTGTGATCTGATTCATTGCCGACATTTATGTATTCATGAATGAATGTCCACCGTTAACCAAATATCATATTGGCTACATAGGTAAGTATTCTGCAAACTTCATTTGGGAAAGTGTGAATTCTGACAAAAACAGGACAAACAACGAATTATAGGCTCATTGAATGGTCTTGTCCATTTCTAATCTTCACATCCGGGGAATGCAAGAGTACAACTAGTGGCGGTGTCATTTTCGCCAACATCTGGAGAACAAGTTTTCTATCCGAAAATACAGTTCTTTTTCATGAAAGTTGATCCCTGTCCTGTAAATTCCATCTACTTTCACAGTTTTTATCAAAAACAGATACCAATTAGTCTTTCGTGATGTAGTTCTTACTGTTCTTTTTTTCTTTTCTTCTATTGAAAGACACTTCAGAACATTTCGACATCCCATTCTCTTCTTCATCATTATCCGATCTTTATGAGCTGTGTTGGTGCAAACTGCTTTGTAAGCCCTGAAACAGTTTTTATAAATGCCCGATCGTCAGGTATCATTTCGATACTAAAGTCTTCTTCCTTTGGATTTGATAGGATGGATCATTATTATAACAAATATCATAGGTATATTAAGTAAGAGCTGCATTGAATACTAACCCTTTTGCATACCAAAACTAGCTTTTGGATTTAGCACTGCTGTTTTAAGCTTTTAAGCTTTCTGTAAAACATTGAACGATTCATAATTATCTTTCACTCTAGTAGCAACTGCTTTTTCATTTAGTGGGTACACATTTTTGTCTATCCAGTCAGGCCATAGTTCATTTGCAATAATATTACTGCTGAAAGAGTGTTTCCCCTTCTGTCATTTATACAAATACAGCATACACCACAGACCCAGGAGATAATTTTCACGTAGGTTTGAATTCCCTCGTATATGTAGAACTAAAACTTTCTTTTATGCTTTTACTTCTTGATTTTCTGCCATTTTAGACTTGGTCACTACTTTAGGTAACTAGATCACGTTCATAGTATGACTATGGCTATGTCATATCTGACTTCCTCATACATGAACAGATATAAATGACATATTAAAATGAGTATTTGCAATTTACGATCCTCAGTAGAAAATAGCATAAAAGCTGGATATAATTGAAGAAGAAGAAGAAGAAGAAGACTAAAGAAGAAGAAGAAGAAGAAGAAGAAGAAGAAGAAGAAGAAGAAGAAGAAGAAGAAGAAAAGAAGAAGAAGAAGAAGAAGAAGAAGAAGAAGAAGAAGAAGAAGAAGAAGAAGAAGAAGAAGAAGAAGAAGAAGAAGAAGAAGAAGAAGAAGAAGAAGAAGAAGAAGAAGAAGAAGAAGAAGAAGAAGAAGAAGAAGAAGAAGAAGAAAGAAGAAGAAGAAGAAGAAGAAGAAGAAGAAGAAGA
>CM042179.1:23808120-23823120 GCA_023376005.1 Doryteuthis pealeii
TTCAGCCCTTATCTCGGGATTTCTTTTAATCATTTATTAACATTTTGAAAAAACTTTAGAAATCACTTTAATTCATTCATATTATTGTCGTCTCGAATATAACATTTATTTCGACCGTTTATTCATTAGACAATTCTCGGCGATTTAAAAAAAAAAATTTATAAATAATTATCTCTTATTAGTTACCACCAATTTTCCCTGTGAAATTTACCCCACCCCTATATTTAATACAATGAAACTTGCATAAAAATTAATATTATCTTGAAAAAATGTTTTCAGTTCGTAAGAAGATACATTAAACAAAATACTGATGTTTTCATTTTTGCACCATTAAATCAACTGAAATTTTACGTAGCCAAAAACAACTTACGACAAGAGGATTTTAAAAATATACTATGAAAAATCAATTAATGGTCCGATTTTCACGAAAATATATTAGGGGAAATATTTTTTTACGAGGTCTACCCCCATCCCCTATTTTATTTTATGAGATATTAAAAAAAAATGAACCGAAATTGGGTATACCTATCTCTTATTTTTTCGCCACTCACTCTTTGGTATTCCTATTTTTTTTTTTTTTTTAGTCCGGTCATGGACCGGGTACTTTAGCTAGTATATATATATATATATAATATAATATATATATCAACTCCTCCGTACGAGAAGGATGCGACACATGGTCAATTTCTTAAGCGGAGTTAAACAGGTTTGAATTCAGTTTTCCTTCTCCTAGACTGGTTACCAAACAAAGGTTAGATACCATATTTACCCATAGCTGGAAGGAGAATAGTTGGATGCATACTTTTCTCAATGCCAATAAGGCTATGTGAAATGTAAACTGAATGCACACACACACACACACATGCTCGCGTCCACACACAGAGTCTCTCTCTCTCTCTCTATCTCTCTCTCTCTCTCTCTCTCTCCCCTCTCTCTTACACACAGTTTATCTCTCTTACAGTTTTTTCTCTCTCTCACACACAGTTTATCTCTCTCTTACAGTTTTCTATCTCTCTCTCTCTCTCTCTTATACACAGTTTATCTCTCTCTCAGTTTTCTCTCTCTCTCTCTCTCTCTCTCTCTCTCACACAGTTTATCTCTCTCTTACAGTTTTTCTCTCTCTCTCTCTCTCTCTTTATCTCTCTCTACAGTTTTCTCTCTCTCTCTCTCTCTCTCACGCACTTCTTTCTCTCCCTCTCACCCTCTCTCATTTTCACTCTTCCCCTTTCTCACTCTCTCTCTCTCTCTTACACACAGTTTCTCTCTCTCCCTCTCTCTCTCCTCCTCTCTCTCTCACTCTCTCTCACACTTTCTCTCTCTCTCTCTCTCTCTCTCTCTCCTCTCTCTCTTTTAGAGTTATTTACTAAGAGTAGACACAAGGCCATAATATAGGACATCTGGTAAGAATCGAACTCATTACACATTCATAATAATTTATCTATAAAACTAGCTTGTTAACCATTACATCACGATGCGGTGCCCATTTTTTATTGCGATTGTCTCGTAGTTATTCTATACAAATAAATGAACTGAAACCACACTTGATTCTAAAGGTTTATTAAGAACAAAACAAAGAATGACTAACAATACTATTGTTTTTCCTATACAGGGTCAAGTTTGAGAGACCTGTCGGTCTGGTGTAAAGGGAAAAAACAATACCTGGTATCTTCAACTGAGTCTGTCCTCTAGGAGATGAATTCTTTAAATCTTGCCGTGGAGCCATTCCATAGGTATCAGAAAAATGATAGTTGAATTATCTCCCCCTGCCGCCAGATAAACAACAAAAAACCCAAATTACTATACATTTAATTAACCATTGCAATTATTGGTTCTATCATTGAGACAGCTGTTTGTGTTAGTATTGCAATGTATGATTTCAATTAAACTTAGTTAAAAAAAATATTTTTCAACATTAAATGTATAGTAATTTGTTTTTTTTTTGTTGTTTATTTATTTTTAAGCAATACGTAATTAAAAACAACCTTAACCCCTAAAACCGTAACCCAATTCGCAAAATGTTAATTCATAGACTGTAGTTAAACTGTCATTGGGTACCACCAAAAAACTTTCCATTTTAATTTTCCGACCTAAATCAGAAGTCAGCCATTTAATGTCCAAACCATCATTGTAGAAAAATAGTAACGTTAGTATTTAATCCATAGCTAGGGGATCAGGGGCTTTATACTTTTCCCAGGGGTATTAGTCGGAAAAAGGACGTAATAGCAAAATGAGGATGTAGCGATTGTCTACCCCTGTTTGGATTGATGTATGTTCCAGAAGAGTTATCTACTCTTGCGGCGAGTTTCTGACCAATAGGGTGCCAGGGTATTTAGGTAGCAAGCCGCGAATTTTGAGTCCTCTTTCTCCAGGACAGTCAAACACTACACATGGGTTAGACGCTTGTGTCTCTACCTTTAAATGGGGGGGGGGGGCTTTGAGCCCCAGCCTGCTATAAGTAAGTGACATTTCTTCAGGAACTCTTTATCACTTCTGTAGGACGAAGTCCTACTTTCTTTTTTTACATGTTTGTATACTTGTTAACTATGTATTCTTGTCTTGTATGTCTTTCTCCTTTGCTCACGGAATAAAGTCTGTCATTATTTTATAACTTTGTCGGAATATTTCTTGTACTTATATGTACCCACGTTGGAAGGTCCCTGAGCCTTCCAACTTTATTATAATACCTTTAAATCTAACAAGGAGATAAAGGATCAGTAATGTCAATGTGTTCAGGTTCAAATCGTTCATCTGAAGACTGGATATGATCAATAGGTGTTTGCGTGTGTCTTCCAGCTTTAGACTTTGATATTGTACACAGGCTCTCGCCCACAATCGAATAACCAACTCTATACAAGGCCAAACATATCTCTCGTGAGTTTGATGGTAACGTTAGCACCAGAATGAGGTAGATTATGAAGACTGTTGTAAAAAGACGGGTGTATGAAGACTGGTATATATAAACTGGTGTAAAAATACGGTTGTATGAAGACTTGTGTAAAAAGACGGGTGTATGAAGCCTGGTGTAAAAAGACTGGTGTATGAAAACGGGTGTATGAAGACTGGTGTAAAAATACGATTGTATGAAGACTGGTGTAAAAAGACTGGTGTATGAAGTCTGTAAAAAAGACGGGTGTATGAAGCCTGGTGTAAAAAGACTGGTGTATGAAGACGGGTGTATGAAGCCTGGTGTAAAAATACGATTGTATGAAGACTGGTGTAAAAAGATTGGTGTATGAAGCCTGCTGTAAAAAGACGGGTGTGTGAAGCCTGGTGTAAAAAGACTGATGTATGAAGACGGGTGTATGAAGACTGGTGTAAAAAGACTGGTGTATGAAGGCTGGTGTAAAAAGACTGGTGTATGAAGACTGGTATATGAAGACTGGTGTAAAAATACGGTTGTATGAAGCCTGGTGTAAAAAGTATGTCGGAATGACCCGAGAACAAAAGGGCGTATTCTCCCAGTATTGGTATCCCATACCATGTCCAGGCTGCTACTGAGAACACGTACTTTTGGCAAATTTAGTCGTGGAATTGTCTCTGAGTAGGTTCTCAACTTGCTGATATCTAAGCTCTATAAATTCTGTTGTGTCTGCACGAATCCAACAAAATAGCATTAATAGTCCTGGTCATAGTATCTACAGGTATGTTTTCAACTCTTTTCAAAGGTCTGATGTCGAAGGTGAACTGTAATAGATAGTCCAGATGTTGCATCTATCTTGGAGAATACTTCTCTAAGTTCGATCGGAATGTGCCAAGTGGTTTGTGGTCCGTAAAAATATAAAATCGTCTCCACTCCAAAAAATGCTTGAAGTGATAAACAGCTGCGTACGCGTCATATAGTTTTTTCAGTTATGCGCTGTATCTACTATGGGTATTAGTTAGCTTTTTAAAACACCCTTAAAACAAGAAAAATACCCCCCTCCCAAAAAAACAACAACAAAGAAACAAAAAATGGAAACGAAACAGGTTTCTAAGAACCAGAAATTGTTGCAAAACTATCTCAACCCTAACAGAGCTGGTATCAACTGCCAAACATAACTCTACACCAGAAAGGGTATTTGCCTGCTCATCCCACTTATGAGGGCAGGACACAAGGTCTCGTTTTTACGTGGGCACATAAAAATTGCGTCGATCTGGGGTGATGGCCCCCTGGGATCGACACTATCAATTATACTTTACCCGTCCAGTGGCCGAAGCACACTGGACTCCCAGCCGAGGCCGGGGAGATTAGGTAAGAATCAGAGCATAGTAACTGGAACAGATACTACACTTTGATCCCCCCTTCTAGTCCAGGAAAAATTCAATAGTTTTTTCTTGAGCTGCTTTGATGTTACTAAATGCAGTCAGTGAATCACCAACAACAACAATGTCACATTTCTTTACATTTGAAAGAAGGTTAGCACAAAGGTTGAAGGATACTTTCACAGTTAGGTATAAAACCTGAAATTCACTGTACTTTAAGATTGTCGCAAAATTTTCATATTTGCGGGGATTATGAAGTGTAGAATAGCTTCGGTTTTGGTAGAGAAGAAAAATACCAGCACTAAGATTATTTCTAGAAAAATTTAAAAGAAAAAAAAAATTGCATTTTCAGATATTAAAAGGACATATAACAAATTCTTACCCCTTTTCGAGAAATAATATTCATCCAACCAACTTCTCAGTAGAAATATAGGACCATATGACCTTAAGGCACCCCTTTTTGATCTCGATTAAGAAAGGACATGTTTTTCATTTACACCGTCAATATCCAGTTGTTTTAACAGACGGTCTCCGTAATCTTTGATATCCATTTGAACATTTACATTTTACTTGAAAAATTATGCAAATTAAGGTCGACTTTAACATTTCCGAGAGTAAAAGAAAATTGTATTTCCAAATATCAAAAAGACATATCAAAAAGACATATAACGAATATTTCGAGAAATAGTTTTCTCCCACCCAGCTTCTTAGTAGAAATATATATTATTTATTCCAATTTATCCAGAATTTTCCCAAACAAACTACATTTAGTGATAGGTTTTTATGGGCCATCATTTGGCCTTCAAGCAAGAGCATTTGTCCAGTAGAATTGGATCCTTGGTAGTCCTCTGATAATGAATCATTTGGTTCTTCTTGTAAAGAATCCTCAGTTCCTTCGTCAATGGTCGTAAGTTCCTCCTCAATGAATGCAAGTGAACTGTGGCAAGTATCAGTGTTTAAGTAGTGAATCAGCCATGCATTATGGTTGTTGATTGGCGAAGTAATAAACCACGTGACTTAGGCTAGTCTATAAATCCAGGTGGGGAATTAGAGCACACCTTATATCCACAAATATTGGGCACCTTACGTGGTGTAATGGTTAGCAAGTTGGTATCCGCAAACCATTGTTAGTGAGTTCGATTCTCACTGGGCGCCCCACACTTCTGGCCTTGTGCCACATCTAAGCAAAACTTAGTAAATAACTATATCCACAAATATTCCAACATTTAGTATTACCGGCACCCTTATGTTTCACAAATTTTTCAGCTCTCAGACAAGGTCCAAGTATTTGTCTATATTCTCGTTTTCTTTCATTTTTATTTTGTCTGGTCTACTGAAACGGCAAAAACCACAAGATGACAATTTCTTTTTTCTCTCGTTAATTCACAATATGTCTGGTAATCTGGTCGGGATTAGATGATCCGTTTGTACTTTAAAATCCCAGAGGATTTTATGAGTCGCATTCTCAAGGACAGATTCTATTTTGTGTTGCTGTTATTAGAGATTAAGTTTCTATCTTAAGGTCTTTCTTTCTTAACCCTGTTCAGGTATTCTCGTGCCAAATATCTCCAGTTTCTCGCTTGAAATATCCATTTAACTGTTTTTCTTCCCATTTCATCATCATCATCATCTGTTTCATTCTCAAGAACAGATTCTGGTTTATGCATATATCATTTTGTTGTATGGTCAAAACTGAGTTCCTTTCCATTCCCAGTGGACCACCTTTCCAACCCAGTCATGCCTAGCCTTGTATACTTTGTTGCATTTGCTTAATACATGGTTGGTTGTCTCATCTGTCTCCACACACCCTACATTTGCTGTTCTGATGTGTCATCTATCTCAAAATCCCAGTATGGTCAAAATTGAGTTCCTTTCCATTCCCAGTAGATTTGGCAGTTGTATTCCGTCCATTAATTTTATTTCACCCCGTTTTATTACTAGCATAGCACATTTTTCAATTCCGAATTCCATCCCTATATCCTGGCTATATATTCTAATAGTTTGTACTAGGGTTTCCAATTCTTTTTCATTTTTTGCAAAAATCTTAATGTCATCCATGTACATTAGGTGGTTTATTTTTCTTGTGGGTTAGTGAATCTATATCCCCTGTACATTTTTTAAGTATATGATTGAGTGGCATCATTGCTATAATAAATAGTAGTGGTGATAACGAGTCTCCTTGGAAAATACCTCTTTGGATTTTTACTTCTGCCAGGGCTTGTCCCCCCGGCTTTTGATTGGATTCTCCAGTTTTTCATGGCTTTTTCAATGAAATTCATGATGTTATTGGAAATTTTGTACATTTTTAGATATTCTAAAATCCTGGTATGAGGGACCATGTCATAAGCCTTTCGTAGTCAATCCATGCCATTGAAATATTTTTCCGCCTATATTTGACTTCTTTAAGAATGTGTTGGTCTATATAAAGCAAGTCATTTGTTCCTCTTTTTCCTTTGCGGCATCCTTTCTGTTCCTCTGGGAAAAATTTTCGCCAATTGAGTGAAAAGTATATTTCTTCTTTTATTACTGCGGTTAATATTTTCCACATCATGGGTAGACAAATTATCGGTCTATAATTGCTTGGGGTGTTTCCTTTTTGTGGGTCTTTCTGGATTAGGGTAGTTATCCCTTTTGTCATCCATTCAAGTATTTCTGTTTCTTGTAGACATCTGTTCAGTTGTTGAGCCATTCTTTTGTGGATAGAAGTAAATTTTTTGAACCAGAATCCATGTATGCCATCATGGCCTGGTGTTTTCCAATTTCCTACTTTCTTGAGTATTGATTTGAGTGTAATTATATGAATACTTGCTACTGGTCGTTCCTCAATTTCCATCAGCTCATTTTTTATATCACTAATCCATTTGGATTTTTTATTGTGTTCTTTCCTCTCTCATATATCACTCCAAAATTGTTTTGCTTCTGTTGCATTTGGGTGTTCATCCGGGTTTGTTTTTGATCCACTAATTTGTTCATAAAATTTATTTTCATTGTTTTGGAAGGTCCAATTTTTTTGTACTGTTTAGTTCTCGCTTTCTTTTGAGTCTTGCTTCTATAGCAGATATCTTTTGATTTACTTCTTTCATTTTAATTTGCTGTCGCCTTTTCAACTTTTTAGCTGAATGTGTATTTGTACTTTTGTTTAAAGTATTTATTTGTTGTCGTAGTTTTTTATTAATTCGTTCTTCCAATCTGAACTCCCACTCAGCTTTAGTGTTTCTGTTTGTTTCTCTGTTTGTGTTTCGTAGGGTGCACCAATTCTATCGCAGTCTTGTTTTGCTCCTGCATAGATAAGGTTATTTATATCAGTGATGTTTGTTTGTTGGGATGTTCATCAATATCTTGTTTATCTTTTCAGTTTCTTTCTTGAATTTTTTCCATTCTATGTTTCTTAGGGATGGTGATGTGCTCTTCTTATCAGTCATGATTTGTTGTATCAGTTCTATATCCTTTCTTTGATTTTGTGTTAGTTCGTGTGCTGTGAAGCTAGGTTGAACATGGTTTTGATTGCCAGCGTGTTCATTTTGTTTAGTTGTTTCCTGATGGATTTGTATTCCTTGATTTCCCTGTCCACATATCTCTATTATCTCGAGATCAGAAAAAAGTTTTCTATTCTGGATCATTCTTGCTTGGTCTGCCAATCTTTGGCTGGTTGTGCTAAAATTTTTGTTGTCATTCCAAATCTGAAGCATTCTTTTTCTATAACCTCTCTGTGCTTGGTTGCTCTTAAAATAACAATGGAGCACTTGTATGTTATTTTCTCTGGTCCACACTTTTCTTTGTCTCTCGGCTGGCACGTCACTGGGTCATCTCTCGGCTGGCACGTCACTGGCTGAGCTATCATTTTTTCTTGTATATCTGAAAGAACAAAAAGAGCAACAGCATCCTACATGCATATAAGGTTGGTAATCTACCCCATGTTTGATACAATGGGTATCCTGATTAATTATTCCTATTTCCGGGGATAATTCATCTCGTGTTGAGTAACTGAAAGGAAAAGTTGAGCCAACATTCGCAGGATGCCATTGGGTTCTCCATGCTGGCCATCAAGGGAACACCTACCGATCATGACACACAGACCTGAAATCTGCGTTCCGCGGCTAATATACTTTATTTCGGACATTTTTCATGGGGTGGTATAGTGTGGTTATATCTGACCAAGGGGTTGTTTAAGGCCTGAGCCCCTAACACAGGACAAAGAAAAAAGGCGTATAGTATACGCACAGAAAATATGCTCCCCACACACGACCATACCCCCCCCACACACACACCGCTCAAGCATCTCATCATTCACAAAATCGCCAATCAATTCCTTCAGTACATATACTATGCATACTGATGAGCGACACTGCAGATGGCAAAACGCTCCAAGGTGGAAGACCCAGCCGCATATGAGGAACCCATTTTGTGTCAGTCAGTCATTTCACTATGATTTACAAGAACATATCGAACAAGTTCACTTATTGTACGGTGCGATTTTATGCGAAACAGGTATTAGGGACGCTGGTATGCAGTCATGATAGCTGATTACTGTTGGAAGAGAGAATCCCTGCCACTGAGCATTCTAGACGTTCGAAAAAAACGGAGGTTCAATCCCTAAATTGGGTGTACATTCAATGTACGTTTGCTTACCGAATATGTAAATAATTTTGGCAAAGATCAGATTTAGTTATTTCCTATAAGTCCAACATAAAGAAAGGGAAACCACTCTTGACTGATAAGTTATTTATTTATTTTCCCATTAAACTAACCCTAAACCGTAACCGTAACCGTAACCCTAACCCCGTCTTCTTTTTTCCTATTAGATCAATAAATAAATAAATAATTTATCAGTCAAGAGTGGTTCCCCTTTGTATGATCTGACAATGTTGCTAAGCAGGATTGTAAACTATTAATGTTAAATTGCTGTATGGTGTGCAGCCACAATCATTGGGACCCATTTAAGAAAGGGTCAAACATGATAGAGTGCGAGAAGTATCGATTAACCCCTCTTTCTCTTCCCTCCCCGCAACCTCCCTTGACTTTACCGTCAAGTATTATGCAATGTTATTAATGAAGACATCAGACGAGTACATGTATAGCTAGTACAACTTGTGTGAGTAGCATATAAAATTGTAGATACTTCGATGGTTAAGCTATTTAGTATCATTTATGATTTGGATGTATAATGATGGGTAATGTATCTATGTACTTAACCCCCATACGCACTTGAATCACTTATGCATACGAGATAATAGCACCTTGTATTTTTATAAGTTTTAACTTAGTATAAGTCCACATGACACCCTTTATTGTTGAATAAGAAACCCCAATTATAATAAGGTAGTTTTTTTAAAAATATTATTTGTTAGATAGTAAAAAAGCTGACTCATGTATGATAAAAAAGCTAAGATATGATATATCTTTTAAAAGACAAACCAACAACAGGTTATTATATTAGTCAAAATTAACAATTTAAAATCAAAATTAAACATACCTTACACACCGTCGGTAACATAAAAAAAACACAAGATGTAGTTAAACATTTAAACATACTAGTTTTCAATTTTACAAACTATTAAATATGTTAGATTATTCCATTATTCCCCTTTGGGTGTGGAGGGATTATTATTATTATTATTATTATTATTATAATATTATTATTATTATTATTATTATTGTCGTTGTTGTTGTTGTTGTTGTTGTTGTTGTTGTTGTTATCACTCCTTTTGAGTTTTTCACATCAGCGTTAGTTGATGGTATTTCACTGGAGTCTGAGTAACAAAAAGTCTCCTCAGGTCTCCAGGACTCTTCTGAGTATTCTGACAGATTGCAGTAGTTCAGTAGATTCTGGTTTATGCATATAACATTTTTTGGTATGGTCAAAATTTAATTTTTTGCATAATTCCCAATGGATCACCTTTCCAACCCAGTCGTGTCTAGTTTTGTATTCCCGTTTTGCTAGTTTGCTACATTCACTTAATACATGGTTTTCAGTTTCATCTCTGGTTCCGCACAGTCTACATTTACTGTTTTGTTGCATCTTATCAATTTTTGCTTTGATATAATTTGTTCTTATGGCATTATTTTGTGATTCAGTTTCTCCTTTGAGGTTTCCTTTTCTTAACCATGTCCAAGTCTTTTCATGTGCAACCTCTCCGATATGTCGTTTGAAGTGTCCATATAATTGTTTTTCTTCCCATCTTTGTTTTCTAGTTTTTGTTATTTTAAAAAATTATTATTTTATTATTATTATTATTATTATTATTATTATTATTGAATAATAATATCGCACACTAATTAATAAAATATCCATCTTGTTATAAGGCACGCACAAAATCTATCACAAGGTTCATTATTTAAAATACTTTTATTATCTTTGTATTCTATAGAATTACCAACAAACAAACAAACAAACAAACAAATCCCCCCCCCACAAAAAAAGAAGAAAAAAAAACACACCAAAGAAAAAAAAAGCTGAAACATTAATTACGATTTATTTGCGATACTGAATCGATATTGATTGATCATTTGATTGTGTATTCTCTTTTATTGAAAAGTTTCCCATGGCGGAAATAAAACGTAAACAACGATATTTAAACTGTTACAAGTTTCGTAGTACGACCGACTTTAAAGTTTTCTAAACGACAGCTATAAAGATCACACGTTCTGCTTTTCGAACGAGGTTAATTCATGTAAGATTAGGATGGGCACGTGTTTAAGATACATCAAGGAGAGTAAGTAGGGAATGTACATTAAAGATCGGACCCATCTCAAACGCATTCATGTGTATAAGAGAGAGAGAGAGAGAGAGGAGAGAGAGAGAGAGAGAGAGAGAGAGAGAGAGAGAGTTGTGTGTATGGAGAGAGAGAGAGAGTGTGTGTGTATATATATATATGAGAGAGAGAGAGAGAAAGAGGGTGGTATGAGAAAGAGAGAGAGAGAGTGTGTGTATGAGAGAGAGTGTGTGTGTGTGAGTGTGTGTATGAGAGAGATAGTGTGTGTGTATGAGAGAGATAGTGTGTGTGTATGAGAGAGAGAGAGAGAGAGAGAGAGAGAGAGAGAGAGAGAGGGGTATGAGAGAGAGTGTGAGGGGGTATGAGAGAGAGTATGTGTGTGTATGAGAGAGAGAGAGAGAGTGGGAGAGAGACGGTATGAAAGAGAGTGTGAGTGTTTATGAGAGAGAGGAGAGTGAGATATGAAGAGAGAGAGAGATGTGTGATGAGGGAGAGAGAGAGAGAGAGAGAGAGGAAAGGTGTGTGTGTGTATATGAGAGAGATGGGGGGTATGAGAAAGAGAGAGAGAGAGAGAGAGAGAGAGAGAGTGTGTGTGGTGAGAGAGAGAGAGAGTGTGTTGTGTGTATGAGAGAGAGAAGGAGAAAGGGGGTATGAGAAACAGAGAAAGTGTGTGTATGAGAGAGAGAGAGAGAGAGAGGGGTATGAGAGAGAGAGAGAGAGTGTGTGTGTATGAGAGAGAGAGAGAGAGAGAGAGAGAGAGAGAGAGGGTTATGAGAGAGAGTGTGTGTGTGTATGAGAGAGAGAGTGTGTGTGGTATGAGAGAGAGAGAGTGTGTGTGTATGAGAGAGAGTATGTGTGTATATGAGAGAGAGAGAGAGAGAGAGAGAGAGGGAGAGAGGGTATGAGAAAGAGAGAGAGTGTGTGTATGAGAGAGAGAGAGAGCGGGGTATGAGAGAGAGTGTGTGTGTGTGAGAGAGAGAGAGAGAGAGAGAGAGAGAGAGAGAGAGAGAGAGAGAGAGAGAGGAGAGAGAGAGAGAGAGAGAGAGAGGTGGGGGAGAGGTCATTGCTTCTGGCATGTCTTCGCACGGCCTCCAAAATCGGCACACAGCTGATTGATGTATGTTTTTGCTAGTCAACCTATACTGGTATGTCCATGTGTAAATGTCCACTGGAGAACGTCACGTATGAGTTCATTCTTGCTTCTTCAGTAGTGTCCGGCATGTCTCATTAGTCTTACTTGGATGGTTTCGATGAGTCATAAATATTGGATTTTCATTAGGCAAATTGATTGATATGAACAAATTTTTAATGACGTGATAGATAATTATTACCAAGTGCATCGTGCATTTTGAATTTATTTGCTATTTACACACACGGTGTATATATATATATATATATAATATATATATATATATATATATATATATATATATAGCTAAAGTACCCGGTCCATGACCGGACTAAAAACAAAAAATAGGAATACCAAAGTGTGAGTGGCGAAAAAAATAAGAGATAGATATACCCAATTTCGGTTCATTTTTTTTTTTTTTAAATATCTCATAAAATAAAATAGGGGATGGGAGTAGACCTCATAAAAATATTTCCCCTAATATATTTTCGTGAAAATCGGACCATTAATTGATTTTTCATAGTATATTTTTAAAATCCTCTTGTCATAAGTTCTTTTTGGCTACGTAAAATTTCAGTTGATTTAACAGTGCAAAAATGAAAACATTGTTTTTCAATCATAATTTTCATTATTTCCGTTAGCTGAAAATTAAAAAAAAATCATCAGTAGTTTGTTTAATGTATCTTCTTTCGAACTGAAAACATTTTTTCAAGATAATATTAATTTTTATGCAAGTTTCATTGTGTTAAATATAGGGGTGGGTAAATTTCACAGGGAAAATTGGTGGTAACTAATAAGAGATAATTATTTATCAAATTTTAAAAAAAATCGCCGAGAATTGTCTAATGAATAAACGATCGAAATAAATGTTATATTCGAGACGACACTAATATGAATGAATTAAAGTGATTTCTAAAGTTAAAAAAAAATGTTAATAAATGATTAAAAGAAATCTCGAGATAAGGGCTGAACTTGAAAAACGGTAGGGTGACCAAAAAAAAAAACAAAAACAAAAAAAAACAGAACCCAAATTATTTATTTTCCCATTAAACTAACTCTAAACTCCAACCCTAACCCTAACCGCCCCAAACCCCCTTAGTTAAAATTAAGTTTTATTCCAAAATTTGTGGGTTCTTTTTTTTCTGGGTCACCCTGTATATAGGTGACCCAGAAAAAACAGAACCCAAATTATTTATCTATTTTCCCATTAAACTAACCCTAAACCCCAACCTTAACCTAAACCCCTCTAGTTAAAATTAACAGTTTTATTATAAATTTTGTGGGTTCTGTTTTTTCTGAGTCACCCTAATTTTCCGACCGTTTTTCAAGTTCAGCAGAGATAAATTCGAAATACCATTTCTGACGGTTTTTAGTAAAAAAAAAAAAAAAAAGAATGGGAGAGAAAAAAGTGGTGACTTAATTTTAAAAAAAATCTGCCTATTTATTTATTTATCATTAGAATTATGATAAATTAAAGAACACATTTTCTCATTCAAGTTACGTACATTAAAATCATTTTTATTTTATGTTTAAGGTAAGAAAATATAATACACTGTTTTGTTTATATACGAAATGTTAACTACATCGTATTTTTATTATAATTTTTTTGTTTTTATTACAATACAACTATATGTTTACTTAGTTACGAAATAAGTAGTTATATAATTTAACCACCTATTTTTGTAAAAGGCTTTTCTTTCTAAAATTCTTTTGTGTATATACGAAAAAATTAAAAACAAAGTTGAGTTAAATGTTTTCACTTATTTTTGCTTATTATTTATTTCGTTTATTAAATAAACGAAATAAATAATAAGCGAAAACAATAACAATAATAAACTTTATTATTGTTATTTATTTCGCTTATTAATGTTTTTTACTTCGCTCTTTCTTACCAAATAAATATTTGTAAGATAGATTATTTCATTTCATTTCTAACTAAATTAATATTTTAAAGACAGGAATAAAAAGATTGCGATATGAATAAGATTTGATTTTTCGTTAAAACATACTTTTGCTGTCCGAAGCAAAATAATTTTTTTTTTTAACTCGCTATAAAAAATAATTCAATTGATAAAGACTCATACAAATTATATATTGAGCAATATTATTTTCTCTTCTTTTCACGAAAAGTTTCTCTGAAACTCCAGTTGGAAAATAATAATAGTATTTGGGAACAATTTTAAATTCAGTTTTTAATTGCTTGATAAGTTAGAAATACATTTTTAACTTATAATATAATATAATATAATATATATATTATATAATATAATTTATTTCTTTGAATTTTTTGTACATGACAATTCAAATCTAGTTCTTAACGATAAAAAGAATGCAATTTCTATTTTTGCTTACATTTTAAAACGTTTTCATTAGTTCTCTAAACTATTAAGACTTTTTTTAATCATTAGTATTAATTACAAAACAACTCGTTTTATCATTTTTTAAAAAATTTAGATTTATACAACCCTATACTGGTTACGGATTTTTATTGACATTTAAAATCTTATTTTTAAAAAAATGTAACTGTAAACAATTTTCATTTTTCTACAATTTTTTGTGCTTGACAACAATTTAATTTAAGTGAGTGTATATTGTATGATAAAAGTTAGTTTCAAAAACATACGATAAATATAAATAAATATTTAGAAAGATTAAAAAATAAAAGATAAAAACGAATGTATTTTACGTTAAAATTTAGTCATAGTTCAAGTTTGTCGCTAACATTTTCAATGACTGGAAGCTGATATTCTTTCTTTCTTTCTTTCTTTCTGCTGATAAAACCAGCAGGCGAGCTCCTGCTGATACCACATCTTTCGAAAAAATCGTTTGATTTTTGTTTGATTAATTAATTATATCCCTTAATCAGTAAAAATCAATAACCAAATGTGGAGTGTTTCTTATTTAGAACGATATCAA
>CM042179.1:23825620-23830620 GCA_023376005.1 Doryteuthis pealeii
TCCGCCCACAGGAAACACCTGCCACTTCGTATAGAGGGGTAAGAGCTGGGTTTATAGTCCGGCGCCCGAGGCTCTTCTTTATGGGAATGTAGACGTGACTAAACCATTTTTGGAACCGCTACCCGGAAGGCCAACTTCCTGTGGGATCTCCACTTTAAACTGACCCCATGTCATATTCTAACACTGTGGGGGGTTGGTTAAATTCAATTACGCTGCAGTAGTGAGATGCTGACAAGATTTAACCACATTTGAGCCCGGATCGATTGTTGGAGTTAGCAAGATGAGGCACAATACCTATTCACTGCTCCTCAAGAAAGGTACTAATGGCTTCATTCTCCTCTAAGCTACAGGTAAAATAGTAAGTCAGACTGGGTTCTTTAGTCTTGGTATAGTTACCGGTTGGTGTTTACCAACCCCTCGGGGGTTGTGTAATACACATGCCTGCCGCTCCCGAGATGGTGACTGTTCTTTTCCCGGGACAAGTGTGAAACTGAAGTCTGTCTTGACAGATGTGGCATACAAGTTTTGTGACAGAGCATTTGCACCAATTTGCAACCCGCCCTGTTTGCCGATTTGGTTATGCTCTGCCCCAGCAAGATAATTCAATCTCCAGTCGTGTGCGAGAGACAACTTATGGTTATTTCCTATGAGTCTAACATAAACAAAGGGGAATCACTCTTGACTGAAAAAATGCTTATTTATTGATCTACTAGGAAAAAAGAAGACGGGGTTAGGGTTTGGGGTTAGGGTTTAGGGTTAGGGTTAGTTTAATGGGAAAATAAATAAATAATCTATCAGTCAAGAGTGGTCGCCCTTTGTTTATGTTACACTTATAGGAAATAAATAAACTTGTTTTAGGAGTTGGGGGGGGGGTTAGTTACTCTTTGCATAGGAAATACAGTCGGCGCATTATAACCCCAGCCTCGACCAGGATTTGAACTTGTCTCGCTGTGTTCATTTTCTACGACGATAACAATTACACGACGCACCTCCATAGAAGACCACTGCCTCTGAGAAGCCGGCCATCGCCCGATTAGTAGTCCCCGGGTCAGTGAGGTTGCATCCCTGCATCTATAAGATATATTCGGTGCTATTTGCAGAATTCCATCCCGGTCTCCTGCATTAAAAAACGCTAGGCGGTGATAGCTGGAAAAAAAAAACAACCCTCCCTACGAATGAAGTCCCTAGCTGAAGCGGTGCCTACTGAAAACTCTTAAGGCGTTTATCCCGAAAATTTAACGCAATATTTTACCCCCTCCAGTCTTTTTTCGACAAGTAAATGTAAATATTTTTACCCTCTCCCTCTTTAAAATATTTCAAGGGAGGGGGCTAAATATTTACATTTACTCGATAAAAATATGGCTTATTTTTAATGCCTTCAATTCACTAAAAATAATAATAATAATAATTTATCGATAAAAAACGCCTTCAATCCGCTAAAAAATATCTTTTTTTCGGTATTTTCATTTTCTTCTAATTTTTTTTTTCGATAATCAATTACAAATAAAATATCAAAACATTTTTTCGGTATTTTTATTTTTATTTAGGGAGGGTGTTTTTTTGTTTTTTTTAAGCTATCACCGCCTAGCGTTTTTAAGGCAGGATGCCGGGACGTAATACTGCGAACAGCACCATATATTCATTGAAAAGCTCTTAAACAAAAATTTGCTTGTAGCATAACTGTTATGGTCGATGAGAATAAACTCAGCAACTTGAGTTCAAATCCTGAACAAGGTTATTTGTATTTAATTTTGGGAATGTCATGCATCTATTCTGTCCGACCTCCCTCCAGCTATGGGTAAATATTAGGACACACTAGGCTCTCTAGTGTTGTAGGTAAATAAACCAGTCGAGGCGAAGGTAAAACTGGAGTCTCTAAGGTAATAGGTAAAATAGCAGGACAGACGGTATCAGCCAGACATAGAGGGATTTTTATACCCTTTTGGTTTATAATTGGTTTATAAAAGCATTTTTGCCCAAGGAATCCAAAAATGCACCCGTAAAAATTTTAAAGTTAACCGATTTTAAGTTATTAATGATTTTTGATTATTTCATAGCAATATCAATATCCCGGTGTAGCATGTATCTATGACAAAGACTTTTCTATTATTATTTCACATATATTGAACATCATTTGTCCCAAAAAGATTGTTTGGTTTTTTGTTCAGAACAGAAGCTAGAACATTTTGTTAAAATTTTGCACTTCAATTTTTCTGAAATTATTTCCAGGTGTGGACTATGTTAAAGTCAGACAATCCCCAAAATTTTAGCTTCCAATTTTTAAAAAATTAACGGAGTTATGTTGATTTTTTAACTTTCCAAATTTGGGTGGGGGTCGCAAAAAATGGCAACTTTTTGTTATTTATTTTTGTCTGTTAAATAAATTCTAGAGCTTCCCTACTTCTGAAAATTGGTTTATAAAAGGATTTTTGCCCAAGGAGCCCAAAACCGCTTTTTAAAAAGTCTTAAATTTAACTAATTTTAAGTTATTAATGTTTTCTGATTTGCAAAATTTTAACTGATTTTTATAGCTTCGGTTCTGAGCAAAAACAAACCTTTTTGTACAAATAATGTTCAATATATGTGAAATAATAATAGAATTCTTTTTGTCATAGATGCATGTCACATCGGGATATTGATTTTGCTATGAACAAATCAGAATTCATGGAGGGATGCGTGTTGGCACCCACTGTGTTTGGGATCTTCTTTTCCCGTGCCAAACATTTGGTACAACAACTGAGAGAGTCTACATTCACACAAGGACATATGGTAACTTATTCAACATTGGTCGTCTAAAAGCCAAAACAAAGGTCAGGCCATTTGTCATCCAGGACATCATGCTTACTGATAACGCAGCAGTTGTAGTACACTAAGATATACCCGTAGATACTCATGGATAAGTTTTCCCAAGCCTGCCAGGACTTAAGCCTGACCATCAGTCTAAACAAAACGAAAACGATGGGGACAAGGAACTGAAAATCCTGCCTCCATCAGGATCAACAACTACACCCTGTAAGCCGTAAATACCTTTTACTAGGGCAAGATCAATTAATTAAAATGGAAAAAAGATTATATAATGCAGTCGCCGTCCTCGTCGTTGTCAATGTTTGGTTTGTTTTACGGCATATCAACCTCGGTGGGTCATTTAATGCCGACTAAATTTTGGATTCATAGCGGTAGTCTGGTAGAAAACAAATGTATATATGTATAAATTTTAATTATTATTCAATTACTCATATTTCTTAGTCCAATCCCACTTCTTTTAGGAAATGTAAAATCCTTGATGGTCTTTTTTTCGTGAAAGGTTTTTTCAAATTATTTGCTTAGTAGTATTTTGTTCGCAGTAGATCAAGGTCTACACACTCTAGCAGTATATGCTTCACTGTAAATCTCTGTTGGCATGTAGTGCATATTGGGGATTCTGTGCCCTCTCATAAATGATGATGGGTGATGTAGGTGTGGCCTATGTGAAGGCGGGTTAGCACAAATTGTTCTCTTCTATTTTTGTTGTATTTTAAGTTCCATTCTCCAAATCGTGGTCGTCGTAGTAAAATGGTTAGGTGACCAGTCGAGGAGAAGGAAAACTCTGAATTCAAACCTGTTAAACTTTGCTTAAGAAATTGACCTTGTGTAGCATCCTGTCGTGCGGAGGGGGTGGTAAATATATATACAGGGTGTTTGAACAGTACCTCAATATGTTCACTTGGTAATAATTTCTTTAATAATTGCGATGACTTCCTAAATTGTTCCGTGATTGTTCTTGATCGCTAAAACAGTAAGTCTGATATTCTTATATTTAAGTTTATTGAATGTTTGATACTCTTCAAGCTCAAACTTCCTTAGCTTATTCATTAATCTCTTCTTTTTCCCCAACTATCACAATTTCAATTTTCCTTCTTCTAGATTAGTTAACTATACATAAGTTTATTGAAAAAGTTTGATACTCTTCAAGCTCAAACTTCCTTAGCTTATTCATTAATGTCTTCTTTTCTCCAATTATCAAAGTTTCAATTTTCAGTTTTCCTTCTTCTAGATCAGTTAACTATTCTTATACATCAGTTTGTAGAATAAGTTTGATACTCTTCAAGCTCAAACTTCCTTAGCTTATTCATTAATATCTTCTTTTCCCCAACTGTCACAGTTTCAATTTTCCTTCTTTTAGATCAGTTAACTATTCTTATACATCAGTTTGTAGAATAAGTTTGATACTCTTCAAGCTCAAACTTCCTTAGCTTATTCATTAATCTCTTCTTTTCCCCGACTGTCACAGTTTCAATTTTCCTTCTTCTAGATCAGTTAACTATCCTTATACTTAAGTTTATTGAAAAAGTTTGATACTCTACGAGCTCAAACATCCCCTGTTTATTCAATCTGAATAAAGAAAGCTGGATGGAAGATCTTATGAATTAAACAGCTATTCTTAGTCCCACACACACACAAAAATGATCTGCCATAAACACCCCTAGCAAGGATTGCTATTGGAAATCCAGTATGGGCACCCAGGTTCGCTAGTACGTTCAGGCACACTCTGGGAACAACTAATAAACCTCACCTTTCCCGGGGATTACCGGGTACTACAGCTAGTATAAAACATGCGTATGTTAAGATCCCACACCCAACTTTACAAGGGCGAAAGTAACTTCGCCAAATATGCCTGCAAGGTCCTTGCTTGAAAAATTTTCGAGTTAACTTCATCCTTCTGCATCCAACACACAGACACGCGCGAGCGCGCACGCTCACGCCTCCGTGAATACAACTTCAGATGTATGTGAATTTGTGTCTGTGAATCCGTAAACTTGTATCCGTGTGTGAGTGCATGCATTTATTCCTCCTGTGTCCACACAAAATTCAAACGAATCTTCACCAACCAACCAACCGACAACATCAGCAGAAAACAACTGTATATACACGCTTATACATACACATTCATATCAGAAAATATATACAGAGACAGACAGACAGACAGACAGACAGACAGACAGACAGAGACAGATATAGAA
>CM042179.1:23845620-23863120 GCA_023376005.1 Doryteuthis pealeii
TGAGTCATCTCAAAAGTTCAGAGAAATTGAAAATTTTCTAAAGTCTGTGATTGCATAAAAAATCCTTTATTTTATTTTTTTTGGAGTGTGTGGTGTGGGGGGGGATATGATCGATGTGTATGAATAAATAAAAAGTAAAAACTACAATTACCTAAAATAAAAGAAGAAGGGTTGTTCAAATAATTTGAAGTTAACTGCATCTTTTTCTTTTCTTTTCTTTTCTTTTCTTTTCTTTTCTTTTCTTTTTTCGGTAGACGTGGTCTTCAGCCTGCAAATTTTTAGAATTTTTAATTAATTAATTTATCTATCTATGTATTTCGAATAACAGAAAATTAATTTGAAGGCTACAGAACTGTGACATCCGAATATTGTGTTAGAAAAAAGAAAAAAAGAAAGATAAATAGATAGAATAAATATGAATAAATAAAAAAAGAAAAAAAGGAAAAGAAAAAGAAAAGAAAGATTTTTTTGTGTAAGAAATGCAGGTTTCTTTGTCTAATTTTACTTTTCTTGTATTAAGTAATGGCGGTGTGGCCTAAAGTCGGTATCAGCCAATCAGCGAGGGAGTCTATCCCCTTTTCACTAGCGCTAGACCGAGGAGATTGTTTTTGCGTCTGAGGTGGAGCGCCACACCTACCATCAGCTCCTTACTTTACTGCCCATATCCCTGTGCTACTCATACGCTGAGTTGGCGAGGGCCGGTATCGAACTAGGAACCTAGTGGTTTCTAGCCGAACGCTCTACCGACTGAGCTACTTGTATTAAAAGTTTATCTTAATATCAAGAAAAGGTGTAAAAGTAAAATGATTGAACTTCTGTCAAAGGTCAAGATGTCAAATGACATGTTTTAGAATTTAATAACGGAAAATTACCAAAAAAGAAAGCATCATCCCTAAAAAAAAAAAATTTAAAAAAATTATAATATAATGGATCTAAGTATAGTATTTATTTATCCAATCATTCTGCACGAGCAGGATGCGACACAAGGTCAATTTTTGAGATTAACATTCTTGAATTCAGAGTTTTTCTTTCTCCTGGACGGGTTGCAAAACCAGAAAAGTGAACGAGACGATATCTATCTATCTATCTATCTATCTATCTATCTATGCGCGTGAGCGTGTGTAATTAAAAAACAAAAAAAAAAAAAAAAAAAAAGAAAAAAGGCAAGGTGCTCTTTCACGTATAATCATGATCATTAGATGGTTAATGATCATGAAAGCATGTGAAACTATGTAACGGGGAAAAAAAACACCGGGCGACATCTTTACTCTGAAAGCATCGAGCACTTTTTTTTTAAACAATCAAAAAGATTTATTGTCATTATTACACACACACAGAGTTATATATATATATATATATATATAATTTCTATTAGTTAGTTAGTATATCTATTTCTATTAGTTAGTATATCTATTTCTATTAGTTAGTATATCTATTTATTATATATATATATATATATATATATATATATATATATATATATCTATTAGTTAGTATATCTATTTAGTTAGTATATTTATTTCTATTAGTTAGTATATCTATATTTATTATATATATATATATATATTATTATATATATATATATATATATATATATATATATATATATTGTGTGTGAGTGTATGTATACATACACTCACAGACACAAATATATATATATATATATATATATGTGTGTGTGTGTGTGTGTGTGTGTGTGTGTGTGTGTGTGTGTGTATATAGATATGTGTGTGTTTTCTAGCATTTTTTTATTAAAAAAATAATTTCCCATACTGAATTCAATGTATAATTTTCAAAAGGAGGTGTTGGGAACCTTTACATACTCACACGCGCGTGCGCGAACACACACACATACACACACATACATATATATATATATATATATATATATATATATATATATATATATTTATATATAAATATATTGAGTACATATATACAGTACCCCCATTAAGTGTGCGCCTATGTAGGTGCTTGTGTGCGTGTGAAACGTGTGTGTACTTGTGTATGTATGCGTTCGTATTTCTTTTACTCTTTTTTGGTCCGTTACTTCTGTTAGAATAGGTATCTATGATCAAGATGATGCTCCTTATCACTTTTATGTAGGGTCTTGGTAGGATCATGATATCGTATGTCAAGCCATGAAAATATGATGTGATATATTACAGGAAAAAGAGAGCAAAGTAATTATCTCTAGATGATTTGTTTTATAGATGATTATTATTGTTATTTTTCCGTTACATATCCAATTTTATTTCTACGGTCACACACACACACACACACACACACACACACACACACACACACATACACGCTCACACACACACACACACACACACACACACACACAACACACACACACACACATATTTCTTTTTCCAACGAATTTCATTTCAAATAAGGATTTACTCTGATTAATGTCGAATTTTCTTTGTGTGCGGGACATTTCTACATATTTTCTATTATCATTATTTTATTTCATTTGATTATTTAAAAATAATAATAGTTTGAATAATGTACACATGGATAAACTCCTGATCGAAACACGTGTAAGTTTAAATTAATTAAAATATCCTATTTTATCCATTCTATACTTTCTTTCCTTTATTTATTTTTTTCAACATATATATATGTATATATATATTTGATTTTCTTAGAGGAACTATTTGAAACAATGACTGCTTTCATCTGTATGTTATTTTATATTTTCGTAATTGTTGATATGACCGTAAAAATTCTAAGGATACGGATACTGTACTCTGACCCTTGGTGAAAGTTCCAAGAAACATCACTTTCACCCGAGTTAGTGCGCACAGAGGCTTCACTTTAATCTCAGGCAGAAGAGTCGATATAAACAAATTCTCCAGTTAATTTAGACTGGAACTATATTTTTGTTTATTGCTAAGTAACGTCCACCCTTCATCACACCCATCACCCCGAGCAGAAGTCAAGGGGTTTGACAGGTTTATACTTTCTAGACCTTCCACTAGGCAGGATTGGCATAAAGCCTTTTTTACTGTGGGGAGCCACACACAAATGAAACTTAAGCGATGGTCAGTGCAAAAAAAAAAAAGTCCCCGTCGGCATTCCTCTTGAATGGAGCCTCAGGCACCAGGTAGTAAACCCGGCTGTAAACCCTTTTAGGCAAGAGGGCAAATGATGCCTGGGTGGATAGCCCTCGGGCACCACGCGATTGTCTTTAGCTCACCTAACGGCGTGCCTTAAAACTGAAGCCCGTGGCTGTGCCAGGTAACAGACAGGTGGTACTATAGGTGACTTAGATTGAAATAAGAGATGATAAAGTTTGCCTTTCTGAGTTTTAGCAGTTAGATTTCTAGTGTACTACTGAGTGGGCGTGTGCTCTTTCTTTTCTTAACACATATAGTCTGTCTGTGTTATCTCTCGAGTCTAATAGCTTGTGCATAGTTTCCCTTTTCCTTTGGTCCATCTCTCGGAGTTCCTTCCTTGTGCATTTTAAGAATGGTCCAGTATCTTACAAGGGGGACAACCCAAGTGTTTATTCCCTTGGCGAAATTTCTGCTGCAGAGTTTGATTTCTAGAAGTTTTCTTGTTCTTCTGAGTACCCTATTCTTACTTCTTCTTTCATCTAGGTTTGTTTGATTGTGTGTGCTTCCAAAATTCCCAAATACTTGTAATTCTCTTTTCTTTTCAATGCAAGAGAAACGGTCGAGAAAGTTCAAGGGTACCAAAAATTCTGATTTCTCAGAAAAAGTACTGTCAAGTTTTTAAGGTCCATTCCTTGGCCTTATAGCAGAAGTGTTTATCTGGTGGAATTGGATCCTTGATAAAGGGTCCGTCCACAATGTGAATCCTTTGGTTACTAAAGTGTTCTCAGTTACTGGTATAAAGTATGTCCTTCGAGAGTATTGGTACAGATTTAAGGGCCATTCCTTGGCCTTATAACAAAAGCACTTATCTGGTGGAATCCTTGATAAAGGGTCCATCAACAATGTGAATCCTTTGGTTACTAAAGTGTCCTGGTATAAGTCCTTCGTGAGTATTGGTAAAGATCCCAGCAATCCTATGTGCATCCTCCAATAGGGCAATTTGAATTATGACCAATATGGTGGGTTAAGTATCTTATCAGGCCTGTAGTACTACCAGTGATTGGTTAGAAGAGTCAATCACGTGACCTTGGGCAGTCTATAAGTATAAGCGGCGATCTAGCACACACCATATATATATATATATATATAAACTCCAACACTTACAAGGCAAAATATTCTATGTATCTTCTCTTCATATATAAAACTGATTTTTTGTCATGTGTGTGTGTGTGTGTGTGTGTGTACATTGTAGATAAAAATTGTTTCACCAAAATAACAGCTGTATACATTCATGACTTGAGACTGTTATAATCCACCAGAATGCATCTGTTAGGTTCAAAGTTATGATTATGTCAATTATTGTTGAACAAACAACTCCGACCAAGAGTGTTAAATATAACAATGGACTTTAATACAAGGACAGTGCGCGGAGAAGCATTTAAGACATGAAATACATATGCATGAGAAAAGATACATAGTAGATAATATACGTACATAGAAAAGTTCTTGCTATTCTTTTTACATGTCGGAGGCTCGTTTGACACGAACACGCCCCGCGTGTCCATGTCTCCGGTTTATCGTCGCGATGGTAGCTAGCAGTGCCGCCCAACTCTGCGCCGCGACCCTGCCGTCGTCGAAGTTATTCGTTCGATCTAACCGTCGGCGACTACCGTAATCGTACCACCGAGGAATGGCCGGGTTAGCTCAGTCTGTCATCTGAGTCTAAACCTAGGGCTTTATTATTATTATTATTATTATTATTATTATTATAGCATTCTTCTCACCAGTGTTAGATGATGGTATTTCACTGGAGTCTGTGCAACAACAAGTCTCCTCTGGTCTCCAGGACTCTTCTGGGTATTCTAGCAGATTGCAGCATTGCAGTATTATTATTATTTACTCCTTTTGAGTTTTCACATCAGTGTTAGCTGATGGTCTTTCACTGGAATCTGAATGACAGCAAGTCTCCTCAGGTCTCCAGGACTCTTCTGAGTATTCTGGCAGATTGCAGCAGTGCAGTGTTCTGAATGGTTTCAATCCTTCCTCTGATATCTAAACTTTCCAAGCCCTTTTCCAATCCTTTTGGGACTGTTCCAAGTGCACCAACTACAATTGGTATCACTTTCACTTTCATATTCCATAACTTTTTCAGTTCTCTGGCAAGGTCCAGATATTTGTCTATTTTTTCATTTTCTTTTAGCTTCACCCTGTGATCTGCTGGAACTGCAAAATCCACCAGTTGACAAGTTCTTTCTTTTTTGTTTATCAGCAATAGATCTGGTCTTCTTGCTGTGATAAGGTGATCCGTTTTTATTTCAAAGTCCCAGAGAATTTTATTATCTATTCTCAAGAAGAGATTCTGGTTTATGCATATACCATTTTGTTGTATGGTCAAAATTTAATTTTTGCATAATTCCCAATAGATCACCTTCCTACCCAGTCGTGTCTAGTTTTGTACTCCCGTTGTGCTAGTTTGCTACATTCGCAGAGTATATGGTTTACAGTCTCATCTCTATTACCGCAAAGTCTACATTTACTACTTCGTTGGGTCTTATCAATTTTCGCTTTGATATAGTTTGTCCTTATAGCATTATTTTGTGCAGCAATTATTAGTGATTCAGTTTCTCTTTTGAGGTTTCCCTTTCTTAACCATGTCCAAGTCTTTTCATGTGCAACCTCTTCGATTTGTCATTTGAAGTGTCCATATAATTGTTTTTCTTCCCATTTATTATTATTATTATTATTATTATTATTATTATTATTATTATATTATTATTTCACTATTTGTGAGTTCTTCACACCAGCATCAGCTGATAGTCTTTCACTGGAGTCTGGGTGAAAATAAATCTCCTCAGGTCTCCAGGACTCATCTGAGTATTCAAACCGGTTGCAATAATGCAGTTGTCTGGATGGTCTCACTACTTCCTCTTATTTCCAGATCCTCCAGTCTTTTTTCCAAGTTTTTTTGGGGGGAGGGGGGACCGTTCCAAGTGCACCAGTTACAATTGGTATCACTTGACCCTCATATTCCACAGGTTTTTCAATTCTCTGGAAAGGTTCAGGTATTTTTCCATCTTTTCGTTTTCCTTTATCTTCACCCTCTGATCTGCTGGAACCGCAAAGTCCACCAGTTAACAAGTTCTCTTTTTTGTGATCAATACTAGGTCTGGTCTCCGTGCAGTGATCCGTCTTTACCTCGATGTCCGAGAGAATTTTATGCGTTTCATTCTCAAGAACAGATTCTGGTTTATGCATATATCATTTTGTTGTATGGTCAAAATTTATATTATTATTATTATTATTATTATTATTATTATTGTTGTTGTTGTTGTTGTTGTATCAGTCCGTCTCGCAAAATTATGGATTTGCTCTTAGATCCGAAAGACAGGCGGTTGTCCATACAGCGTTTTTTTCGAGGGCGAGAGGGTGGAACAAATTAATGGCATTTGAGTCTCTGTCTGTCTGTCTGTCTGTCTGTCTCTGTCTCTCTGTCTCTGTCTCTGTCTCTGTCTCCTCTCTCTCTCTCTCTCTATATATATATATATATATATAATATATATATATACATATATATATATATGTTCTACGGATTAATGGCATTTCAGTTTATTTCGATGGGGAAAATTGATTTGATTTATGAAGAAATTGAGTTACGAGCCGAATGAAACCCGTGAATCAAGGTACCACTATCTATCTATCTATCTATCTATCCAAAGGAAAAGTGAGCTGTTACACAACTTGACATCTGTGTTGCCGCGGGTGTTTACAGGACGAGACTGAAGACAATGTCGCATTGCCTAAAGGAATCATGCTCCTGATTTTGGACTCGGGGTTTTTCCTTCTACCAATGCCAAAGAACCCAATTTGCCCTACTATTTTACACTTAGATGCATCTATAAAAAAAACTGTACTGATTGGTAATATAACATACAAGACAGGTCTGTCACTACTCGGGTTAGGGTTAGGGCTAAAGTTAGAGGGGTCGGGTTAGCTCAGTCGGTAGAGCGTTCGGCTAGAAACCACAAGGTTCCTAGTTCGATACCGGTCCACGCCAACTCAGCGTATGAGTAGCACAGGGATCTGTGCGGTAAAGTAAGGAGCTGATGGTAGGTGTGGCGCACCACCTCACACGCTAAAAACAATCTCCTTGGTCTAGCGCTATTGAAAAGAGGATAGACTCCCCTCACTGACTGGCTGATACCGACTTTAGGCCACCCCGTCGACTTTACTTTTTTTATAATAGAAGAAGAAGAAGAAGAAGAAGAAGAAGAAGAAGAAGAAGAAGAAGAAGAAGAAGAATTGTACGAAAACATCTGAAATTACATTGATTTTTAGTTTTTTTTACATTTGTATCTGTCGTGAATCGACCTTAGAAGCCATGGATTCCCTCAAATTTCTCCTAGGGATGTAGTTCCGCTTCCGGTCTTTCTTCGATTCCTTGGAATTCTCTCTTCCCGTTGATCAACTATTCAGCCTTTTCGTTGTGTTCTTGGCTCCAGAAATATTTAGTTTCAACGGCACCGATTAATTTCATTATGCCATTACTTTGTTTTAAATGTGATACAATGCGACAAGTCTGAAGCCTCATAGTGAAGAAGTATGGAAATCAGTCGTGTAGAACATTGTCAGTATGACCTTCTTAACTAACTGCTGCGCCAGGAACTTTTTTCTTTAGCAGAGAGTCAGTATTATTTGTATTAATCGGACTATTATCCTCATCTTCATTGTTTCGACCGAAATGTGTCCAATTGGACATATTGTCTAGTGGATAAAGGAGTTAGGTTAAGACAGTTTTAAGTGACAGTTATCTCTGTATTGCAGGTTCAATCTTGGTCAGGGACAGCAGTAACATAGAATAATAATCAACACAGCTTAACGTCTCTACCCCAGCCATGGTTAGCGGAGTGTGAACAATGATACCCCCTTGGACTGAATAAAGGGTAAGGTCTAAAGTTCCGTGATGGCTCCCGAGTTCGAAAAGAAGGTTCCCGAGTCCGTGAAGGTTCCCGAGTCCGAGAAGGTTCCCGAGTCCGAGAAGGTTTTTCAGAATGATCTCTTGGTCTGAAATGAAAAAACAAAAAGGTAATGTTGATCCTATTCAAAATTTAATTTTACTATAAGTAAGAACAATATTTGCCCTATTCTTTTTATTATTGTCATTATTTTGTTTTAAAGATTATATCGCCCAACATGCTTTCCCTTATGAGCTATACCTTCTTGAGACCTCGCCCTAAATGCTTGCAATAATCTCTCAGATCTGAAAAGGAAATATAAAAAAAGATGAAAGGCCTATTTAAAAATATTATTTAACCTTTCATGTTTACACTCGAATGAACATAGGTCGGTATTTATTATATGTAAGAAATATCGATGAATTTTTGATCGTGAGCTTTCGATTATTGGGGAAAAACTAATGAAAGATACGTGTTTATTTAAAAATGTTATTCTATCTATCTATCTATCTATCTATCTATCGAAGTCTATTCATGTATATCTACCACAGTCATCTCTCTCTCTCTCTCTCTCTCTCTCTCTCATAATATATATATATATATATATATTATATATATATATATATATTTATGTGTAGGCATACCTTTTTTCGTATAATAAAAACTACTCTGTCAAAGGGTGCACCCCATCTAAAACAAAAATAAAATAAATGTTAGATGTCTACCTAAATATCTAAATATGAATATAAACATAGTTGTGTCCTTTTGCCAAATATAAGGTATGCTTTTTTTAGGGTACCTCACATGATTTATCAAGTTGGGCTAGTAGATCATTGTTCGTGAGTTTGATTCTTACTGGGTACCCCTTGTGCAAAATGTAAACTACGTTTCAATTTGAGGGTACCTCACATGATTTAATGTTTTGGTTTGGTTTCTTTTGTTTAATGGTGTATCAATCTTCGCGGGCTATCTAAAGCCAAAGTTATCCTTGTATAAGAGCAGTAGTAGTACCATTTAACCCATTGCTAGAGGGAGAAGATGGATTTATTGTTAGATCAAGAGATTTATAAAAAAAAGTAAAAGTAAAGTCCTCGGGGTGGCCTAAAGTCGGTATCAGCCAGACAGCGAGGGAGTTTATCCCCTTTTAAGTAGCGCTAGACCAATGAGATTGTTTAGGCGTCTGAAGTGGGGCGTCACTCCTACCATCAGCACCTCACTTTACCGCACATATCCATGTGCTACACATACGCTGGATTGGCGAGGACCGGAATCGAACCAGGACCTCGAGGTTCCCAGCCGGACACTCTACCGACTGAGCTATACTTAGATCGAAATAGAACGTAATAGCGTGACTAGAGTTAATTCGGACATGCTACGATGTCGTAGCCATTTCGAACGTAGTGTAATGTTTAGTAAGCTAGTAGATCATTATTAGTGACTTCAATTCTCACTGGGTATCCCGTACTTGTTCAAACCTAGGGCGTCACATCGTGGTGTAATGGTTAGCAAGCTCATCTCCATTACTACTGAATAGCAAGTTCAATTCTCGCTGGATACCCCATATTTGCGAACTTCCTACCCGTGGTGAACGAGCTGGGTAAATATGGCATCCCATAGTGGTGTAAAGTTATCGGGGGTGGGGGTTTGGGGCTAAAGTCGGTATCAGCCAATCAGTGAGGGAGTTTATCCCCTTTTCACTAGCACTAAACCAAAGAGATTGTTTATGCGTCTGAGGTGGAGCGCCACACCTACCATCAGATCCTTACGTTACCGCACAGATCCCTGTGCTACTCATATGCTGAGTTGGCGAGGGCCGGTATCGAACTAGGAATCTTGTGGCTTGTCCTAGTCCTCATAAATACGAGAGTATTATACTGACTGAGTAGTCTTATACCACTAGCAGTGATTTACCTTTCTTCACGCCGCTGGCGAGTATTTTGTTAATGTTATAAAGATTCCATTTCATTTCCAACCTCCATTTGGTTATTCCTCATTTAGTAACCTTTGTTAGGTTACAAGAAATGGTTAGCAAACTAATATCGCAGATCCATTACTACTGAATAGCGAGTTCGATCCTCGTCTTACCCGTAACGAACAGGTTGGGTAGATACCTACTTATGCACAACTATGCTAAACATAGTAAATGATCACACTTCTCCGTGGCGAAACTCCCATGTGTGAGGACATAGATATTGTGAGGCAATACGTTTTACGACACGTAAAAATAACAATCTGATCAGATTAAAACTGAAAAAACAAGTTTTAAATTTATTTTTCAGTATCGAATGTTGTCTTGACCGCAGCTGATGCTTGTTCTAGCAGAGAGAATCATATTTCAAACAGGAGAGTCTTTAAGCTTTATGTATACCAGAAACCAGAAATATATTCATATATCGACCGAAATGTTCCTATGATGACCAAGATAAGAAAGCAAAGTCGAAGGGGAGGCCTAATGTCAGTATCAGCCAGATAGTGAAGGAGTCTATCCTCTTTTCACTAGCACTCGACATATCAGCCAGATAGAGAAGGAGACTATCCCTTTTCACTAGCGCTTGACCAAGGAGATTGTTTAAACGTCTGAGGTGGCACGCCACACCTACCATCAGCTCCACACTTTACCGCACAGATCCCTGTGCTACTCATTAGCGAAGGCCGGTATCGAACCAGTTCATGGAATGTGACAAAATAAGGTTCATTTTTTAACATAGTTCCACTTCCGGTCCACACACTTCTTCCAATTAAATAATAAGCACCCTAGCTGAGACCTAGATTTAAAAGGACATGTTTTGCTTTTCACCATCAAATTTCATTTGATTGTTAACAGACGATTTTAGACTCTTTTTCTTTTTACTTATTTTAGACTCTTTTTCTTTTTACTTATTTCATGTTGTTGTTGTTGTTACTTCAGTAGGATTTAAAAAAATTATAAAACTATAAACGAAAGACACGTTTTTATATTAAAAACACATTTTTTGGTACCATTATAGTATGTGGCATATCCTTTGAATGAGGCCTACGAATGTGGCCTTGGATCATATTGGTAAAAAAAAATCACTAGCAGCAGATATGACGTCATCATATAAACTTTTTCAGCCTATTAACTTTACAACCAACCCTCGCATCTTGTGATTACATGTTGGTTGGTTGGTTAGTTTTTATGACAACAAATGTTTAGCAATTTTATCGTTAGTTTATTTAATGTCGAGTTCAGTCTTTTTTCTTTGTTGCAAGAAATTATACGGTTTAAAGTTACCAATGATAATAATTTGTAAACAATTATAATCTCAAAAAACTATATACAAAAACTATATAAATATATACATAATTAATATATCTTAATTTTATTAATATATCTTAATTTACACATAATTATATGGCTTCAGGTATTCCTATCTAATACTTATAATTTGTAAACAATTATATGGTATCAAATATTTCTGATACAAATGAACTTGTATATAATTATATGGTTCCAAGTATTTCAAGCAAGTATATGGATTTAAGTAATTAATAATAATAATAATAATAATAATAATAATAATAATAATAATAATAATAAATGGTATATGCACAAACCGGAAACAGTCCTTGAGAATGAGACGTACAAAATTCTCTGGGACTTTGAGGTACAGACAGATCACCTAATCCCAGCCAGGAGACCAGACCTGGTGTTGATCAACAAGAAGAAGAGAACTTAACATCTCGTGGATTTTGCCGATCACTGAGTGAAAGTTAAAGAAAGTGAAAAGATGAACAAATACTTGGACCTTGCCAGAGAACTAAGAAAACTATTGAACATGAAGGTGAATATCATGCCAGATATAATTGGTGCTCTTGGAACGGTTCCCAGTCGTCTGGAAAAGAGTCTGGATGAACTGGAAATCAGAGGAAGAATCGAGAACATCCAGACTACAGCATTATCGAAATCGGCTAGAATAGAACAACACACACACACACACACACACACACACACATATATATATATATATGAAACTTGCATAAAAAATTAAGATTATCTTGAAAAATTATTTTCTATTCAAAAGAAGAAACATTAAACAAACCCCTGATGATTTTAGAAAGTTTTTTTCAGCTTACGGAAATAATGGAAATTATGATTGAATAACAATGTTTTCATTTTTGCACCGTTAAATCAACTGAAATTTTACGTAGCCCAAAACAAGTTACGACTTGCATTTTTCATTTCAGAATTCATGATTTTTTTCTACAAAAACTACTGCCTTGAATATCATACAATATTTTTGATATAGTTATTCAGACTCGTATCTTTATAGAAAAAAAAGTAAAAAAGCGTTTTGACGGTTCATTTTTTTTATATATCTTATAAAATAAAGTAGGGGGTGGTAGACCTCGTAAAAAATATCTGCCCTAATATATTTTAGGAAAAAACTATTTCAGACATATTTACATCCAAACGTAAATAGTTATGGATATTTTGTAAATAGAATTTTGTAAAAATCCTCTTGTCATAACCTACTTGACCTACTTGGCTATAACCCACATACTAACAAACAAGTTTGATTTTGATCTTATAGTCATCTAACCACTCCCTTTTATTACTCCCATTTGCTACTTCCTCTACTCAAATCTCTCTCCAAGAAAGGCTACTCCCCTCTCCTATCAGGTATTTCTCACCATTCATTTTTCCACCTACCTCCCTCAACTCCCTTCCCATCTGATTTCCTTCTCATCTTCCCCAAAGATATCCCCTATAACCAATCAAATCCTTCCCTCACCACAAAACTTACCCACCTACCTACTTCCCCCTTCTATAAAACACTTGTATGATCCGAATAATTCAATAAAAGCTGAAGAAGTCGAGTTCAAACTCCAGCGAAATATACTACACATTTTTGTCTGAGTTTTGTTCTTTCGTTCCTTATATTTTTACCTCATTCTGTCGGATTCATTCCAACCCCCTTTTCCTCATATATATATATATATATATATATATATATATATATATATATATAGTTAAGCTTAGTAATTTGCTACATGCGCGCATGCACCACACACATACACACACGCATATGAATATACATATATATGAATATATGCATTAATATTTCTGGTTTCTGGTGTATATATATATATATATATATATATATATATATATATATATATATATATATATATATATGCGTGTGACAATTTACTAAACTTAACTTGTAGCTATATATATATATATATATATATATATATATGGAGACACCGATTTCTTTGACATTGCCGCTGGGGTCCTGCAGGGAGATACTTTAGCTCCATATATATTCATAATATGCCTAGACTATGTACTCCGAACTTCATTAGATAACATAAAAGAAAAAGGTTTCACACTAAAAAAGGCAAGAAGCAGGCGATACCCCGCACAAACTGTTACAGATGTAGACTATGCTGACGACCTCGCACTTCTTGCAGATACACCGACACAGGCTGAGGCACTACTAAACAGCCTGGAGGAGGCAGCAAAGAATGTCGGCCTCTATGTGAACAAATAAAACTGAGTTCATCAGCTTCAAAAAGCAAGGAGACATCTCCACTCTAGACGGTAGGCCTCTTAAACCAGTAGAAACATTTACATACCTAGGTAGTAATATCTCATCCACAGAAAGCGATGTTAACACACGAATAGGAAAGGCATGGTTGGCCACCAACAAATTATCCGTCGTATGGAAATCCGACCTCCCTGACAAGCTAAAGAGACGATTCTTCCAGGCTGTGGTTATATCGGTACTGCTATATGGCTGTACCACTTGGACCCTAACGAAGCGCCTTGAGAATAAGCTAGATGGGAGCTGCACAAGAATGCTGCGAGCGGTCTTGAATAAGTCGTGGAAACAGCACCCCCACAAGAAGCAATTGTATGGCCACCTGCCTCCCATATCACAAACCATACGAGTAAGGAGGGTTAGGCATGCAGGACACTGCTGGAGAAGCAAGGATGAGCTCGTAAGCGACGTTCTACTGTGGAGGCCAACACATGGACATGCTAACGTGGGCCGCCCAACCAGGACTTACATCAACCAACTATGTAAGGATGCTGGCTGCTGCGCGGAGGAGCTCTCAGAGTCGATGAATAATAGGGAGGTTTGGCGAGAGATCGTCATGGATATCCGTGCAAATTGCGCGACATGATGATGATGATGATATATATATATATAGTAAGTAAAATTAAGTAAAGTCGTCGGAATGGCCTAATATCGGTATCAGCCAGACTGCGAGGGAGTCTGTTCCCCCATTCCTAGCGCTAGACCAAGGAGATTGCTTTGCGTCTGAGTTGGAGCAACACATCTACCATCAGCCCCTCATTTTAAAGCACAGATTCCTGTGCTACTCAAGTAGACACTTATCAATGCTTTTATAGAGAGTTTTTTTCTTTATGCCCATGGTTTTCTATAGGAATGCATTGGAAATGGTTTTACTATAGGAATGCACTGGGCAAGGTTTTATGATATTGAGAAAAGCATTGGGAAGTGTTTATTATGAAAACTAGTACAAAATAAAAACACCCTCCGGGCGATGTAAAAATAGATTTTTGAAACATTTTTGCCTGAGGGGTGGGAGTAAAAAATTCAATGTCAGCGAGTTTGTACCCTAAGTAAGTAAAATCATCAAATTCATTAATGGATTAAAAAATAAAACAATTTGAAATGTAAACCTTAAATATGTATTAAAATAAAACAAACTATATATAGATATATAATACCAGTCATGTATTTATTAAAACTGGTTTTAAAAAACAATGAGGACTGTCTAATGTTGCATGTTCAAATATGTTATGACGATTTTGTGTAATGTGACGTAAGCAGAGACGTAATTTTTGTTACAGAAAAAAACCAGAAGCGAATCTCCATTATTAATAGAGATACATTGGAAAGGGTTTATAATAGATGGGAAATTATTGTTCTATAGCAATGCATTGGAAAGCCTTTACTATATAATTACATTGGAGATAGTTTTAGGGTAGAAATACATTGAAAATGATTGTATTATATGAATGCATTGGAAAGGGTTTTAGGATAAAAAGGCATTGGAAAGATAGGAATGCATTGAAAAGGGTTTATGATTGAAATGCATGGGAAATGATTGTACAATAAGAATGGATTAGAAATAGCTTTACGATAGAAATGCATTAGAAATAGTTTTCGGGTAGAGATGCATTTGAAATTATCATACAATAAGAATGCATTGCAAATGGTTTTACGATATAAATACATTGGAAATTATTGTACTATAGAAATGAATTGGAAAGAGTTTTACGATAGAAATTGGAAAATGATTGCACTATAGGAATGCATCAGAAATGGTTTTACGATATAAATACATTGGAAATTATTGTACTATAGAAATGAATTGGAAAGAGTTTTACGATAGAAATTGGAAAATGATTGCACTATAGGAATGCATCAGAAATGGTTTTACGATATAAATACATTGGAAATTATTGTACTATAGAAATGAATTGGAAAGAGTTTTACGATAGAAATGCATTGTAAAGTGTTTATAATTAAAATGGTTGGAAAATGATTGCACTATAGGAATACATCAGAAATGGTTTTACGATATAATACATTGGAAATTATTGTACTATAGAAATGAATTGAAAGAGTTTTACGATAGAAATGCATTGTAAAGTGTTATAATTAAAATGGTTGGAAAATGATTGCACTATAGGAATGCATCAGAAATGGTTTTACGATATAAATACATTGGAAATTATTGTACTATAGAAATGAATTGGAAAGAGTTTTACGATAGAAATGCATTGTAAAGTGTTTTATAATTAAAATGGTTGGAAAATGATTGCACTATAGGAATGCATCAGAAATGGTTTTACGATATAAATACATTGGAAATTATTGAACTATAGAAATGAATTGGAAAGAGTTTTACGATAGAAATGCATTGTAAAGTGTTTATAATTAAAATGGTTGGAAAATGATTGCACTATAGGAATGCATCAGAAATGGTTTTACGATATAAATACACTGGAAATGGTTTTACTATCGGAAACCGTAACAAAATATTTTACCATTAAAATACATAGGAAATGGTGTGTTCAGAGTAATACACACGCCAGAGTTTTAGGATTAGTACAATATATGATAATATGTCTGATGATAATCACCATAATGATATATGTTTGTTTCATTAAACTATATATGTATAAAGGAAGCGCGTGGTGTAATGGTTAAAGTCATGGGAAATGGACTCGTCGCCCCGCGTTCAAATCCTGGACGTGGTAATTGCATTTCACTTAGCGCTAATATCCTTAGGAAAGGTATGAATCCTACTCTCCCTCCAGCTATGGGTAAATAGCAGGACAGACTGGGTTCTTTAACCATGGCTAGGCAACCAGTCTAGGAGAAGGAAAACTCTGAATTCAAACCTGTTGAACTCCGCTTAAGAAATTGACCTTGTGTCGCATCCTGCTCGTGCGGAGGGGTTGGTAAATATATATATATGTATAAAGGGCCGGGTTAGGTCAGTCGATAGAGCGTTCGGCTAGAAACCATAAGGTTATTAGTTCGATACCGGCCCTCGCCAACTCAGCGTATGAGTAGCACAGGGATCTGTTCGGTAAAGTAAGGAGCTGATAGTAGGTGTGGCGTTCTACCTAGGACACTAAAAACACACTCCTTGGTCTAGTGCTAGTGAAAATGGGATAGACTCCCTCGCTGATTGGCTGATACCGACTTTAGGCCACCCGACAACTTTTTTGCATATATGAAGGCAGATTTTCACATTTACTCAACTCGTCCGCCACGAGTAGGATGTGACACAATGTCGTAAGTATGGGTCATTCAGCCAGGATCTCGGCTGGCCATGTCAAGCCCTAGCAGCTATATGATTTTCCCAGTCCTATTGCCCTTATGACAAGCCCCAATCCCTTTTTATCATATGGGTGCTAGAAGGCGGTGGCTGCGGGTCTACATGTTCTGGGAATGACGTTAAACTCTATCTGATGGTGAGGTTCCAGTTCTGGAGGTTTGGGGAATGTGGAGCACCCCTTCATCACCATTGCTCCCTGGTCCACTCTGACCCGGAGTGGTAGTACCTGTTAGGGTCCGATCTATGGGTTAAATAGAAGACATGAGTTTATAAACGAAATTGTATTATCCATTAAAAATGAAATTATTTCAAAACTTTGTTGACATTAAACATTTTTGAATACCAAATTACCAATAGAAGTATTCGGCATAAAATAACCCAAGGGGTTGACATGCCGTAAAACCCAAACAAACAAACAAACAAATCAGCCAGGATCAAACTTACTATCTACTAGTTTCACTGGTCTGTAAGACTATGTTGGGAAAACGGGAAAAATAAATCGTTTTGATAAAACCATTGGGTAAAATAAAGTGTTCGGATGCTGGCAAACAAAGCAGTATATATCATTTTTATTTCAGTTTTTATATTTATTTATCATCATCATGTCGCGCTTGCAGCACGGATATCCAT
>CM042179.1:23868120-23885620 GCA_023376005.1 Doryteuthis pealeii
CTTGAGGAGGTGGAAGTTAAAAATTAAATGTCTGGGAGTTTGAACCTTAAATCATAAAATCATAAAATTTATTAAAGGAGTAAAAAAACAAAAAAAAACAAACAAAAAAAAACAATTTGAAATCGAAACTAAGTTCTATTAACTTTGAATATCTATTAAAATAAAACAAACTATATATAAATATATGATACTGGGGATGTATCTATTAAAACTTTTTTTTAAATAATGAGGACTGTCTAATGTTGCATTTTGAGTGTATTTATTCTATGTTATGACGATTTCGGGTATAGTGACGTAAGCAGTGACGTAGTTTTTGTTACAGACAAAAACCGGAAGCGAATCTCCATTATTAATAAAAATAGATAGATCAATACGTGGGCACTTGTGAAAAAGTATGATGGTTGAAGACTTTATGGACCATATAACCTTTAGGCACCCCTTTTTGATCTCGAATAAGAAAGGACATATTTTTCATTTACACTATCAATATCCGGTTGTTTTAACAGACGATTTTTAGACTTCTTTTAAATTATAAAACTAACCCTAACCCCTAACCCTAACCCCTAACAAACAACTGGATATTGACGGTGTAAATGAAAAAACATGTCCTTTCTTAATCGAGATCAAAAAAGGGGTGCCTAAAGGTAATATGGTCCGACTTTGGAATAGTTTTGTATTGTTACTAACTGTTGCTGTATTCAACTGTGGATCGTTGACTAACTTGTTTTAATCGGTTTGTGTGTGTGTGTGTGTGTGTGTGTGTGTGTGTGTGTGTGCGCGCGCGCGTGTTTGTTTGTTTGTTGTTTTTTTTTTAAGAATGGATCTTGTGCCTTTGTGATGATTGCTGTCAGTGTTTGTAGGTAGATTGAAGTTGTCAAGATTTAACAACTACGCCCTTTATTGTCAGTACTCCCAGATCTACTCGGACCCGGAGTGGTATACTTATTATAGTCCCATCTATCAGTCAAATAAATCTGTTTAAAAATTATTTGTATTCAACAGGACTGTGCCAAAACACCTCCTAAGAAACAACTACACAAAAATATAAATATGAATATACAATGAACAGGCTTTCCTAATCTCTTGGCATAAAATAACCCTGCACTGGTTGACATTCCAACACAATTTTCTACCACTCCCATCGAGACGGAGCGCTGAAGGACTAGTCTCAATTTCATGTGCAATAGGATAGTTTTATATTGGTACTAACCGTTGTTGTATTCAACTGAGGATCGTTGACTAACTTGTTTTGATTGGTTTGTGCTTTTTATGTCTTAGCAATGGACGTTGTGCAGTTGTGATGCTTACTGTTTGTGCATTGGTTAGTGTTAGTTGGTAAGCTGAAGTTGTCAAGATTCTAAAAGGTTATGGGCCCAGACCAAAACTTGCGAACTCGGTGATATTGCTGATATGACATTCTTCAATATTCTGATAAATTATGGCATTTCATGACCACAGAATTGAAGCGAAGAGAAGTTCAAATTACAGGGACTAGAAATTTCCCATGTGTGTTGTGCTGAAAGGGTGTGGTTTATGGAAATGTATAAATGGGACTGCTATCTACCCATTTGATGATGAGGTTGAGATGCGAGGTACATGATAAATGATCTTGCTTATTCTCTTATCGTACAGTGTATTGACAATGGACAGTATATCCATGGTCGGCACAATGAACCGGTTAAAAATGCACTTAGTCAATAGTATAACAAGATTTAACGATATCAACAGACTAAAGTAGATATTTACCTAACCCGTTCGTCAAGGGTAGGATGTGACACAGAGTCGCAATTATGAGACATCCAGCGTGGATAGAACTCGCTATTCAGTAGTAATGGATCTGCAAGTCTAGCTTGCTAACCCTTATAAGGAATATACATTGTATAACCTTAGAGATTAAACTAGAGGCATATAAAGTGTAAATTCCATTGGAGTCGGGGTCAGTATAGTTTTACCAATTCCAGTCACACTTTAATTGCTTCCATCTCCACAGACTTGCTAAATACGGTATTACTTTGACTTACGAGTACCCCAATTGACAAGTTTTCTGAGTTACAAGCTGTCACTCGTCTCAATTGTTTTGCTTTGTGTTGTGAGCTAAAATTTGAGGTACGAGCAAGCTTCAGATATGCTTATGTTAATAAGTTCACTAAAAAACATTTAAGTTTCCAAATTTTTGGCTTTGTGTTGTGAGCTAAAATTTGAGGTACAAGCAAACTTCAGATATGCTTATGTTAATAAGTTCCCTAAAAACATTTAAGTTTCCAAATTTTTTGCTTTGTGTTGTGAGCTAAAATTTGAGGTACGAGCAAACTTCAGATATACTTATGTTAAGTTCACTAAAAACATTTAAGTTTCCAAATAAGATATGCTTATGTTAATAAGTTCACTAAAAACATTTAAGTTTCCAAATTTTTTTTTGTGAGCTAAAATTTGAGGTACAGCAAGCTTCAGATATGCTTATGTTAATAAGTTCACTAAAAACATTTAAGTTTCCAAATTTTTTGCTTTGTGTTGTGAGCTAAAATTTGAGGTACAAGCAAGCTTCAGATATGCTTATGTTAATAAGTTCACTAAAAAACATTTAAGTTTCCAAATTTTTTGCTTTGTGTTGTGAGCTAAAATTTGAGGTACGAGCAAACTTCAGATATGCTTATGTTAATAAGTTCACTAAGAATATTTAAGTTTCCAAATTTATTACACCAAAGAAAAATATTATTTATAAAAAAAAAACAACATTAAAACACATTACTGCATATAATTAATTAACATTCTATTTTTCAATGTTTTTATACTAAACAGTGATATTTTTCTTACTTATCATAGTGTTCGTTACTAGTTGAGAAGTAACATGCTCGATCACATATATTGCATGAAAAAGTTACTTAATCAGTTGAACGAGATTGAAGGAGATACAATTACATATAAGCAGCTTGGATACCTTCCTCTTGACAAATATGGGACATTGGTTACCTCACTGGATGTACAAGGTGAAAACAATCAGCACTTTGAAAGATTAAAGTATCTGCTTTTGTAGCCCCTTAATCTTGAAGCCTTCAATGGTCCCACAAAGAAGCACAAACAATCTCCTTGGTCTAGCGCTAATGAAACTCCCTCACTGTTTGGCCGATACCGACTTTTGGCCACCTCGACGATTTTACTTATCATTAGCAAAGAGGTGGTAATCGAAGTAAAAACTGATACCGTCAGTAAAATTCGAACAGTCATACTGATTCTATGATATCTGTTACCAGTTTTCCCGTTTTTATTGCGACAAAATACCGTAAAGATTTTGAAAGGTTGGACAATGATGACAGTGTATGGATTATAAACACTGTTGCATCTGATAACATGAATTCCAACAAATCGGGTAGGTCTTCTTATAAAAGGTTTGACTGTCTTCACAAAATAATTCTTGGTGACAATAGTGAGACGTATGCTGAAGCCGAGGGGAAGTTATGTTGTTATTTTGTAGGAAGCGCGTGGTGTAATGGTTAAAATCATGGGAAATGGACTCGTCACCCCGAGTTCAAATCCTGGACATGGTGATTGCATTTCACTTAGCGTTAATTCCCTTGGGAAAGGTATGAATCCTACTCTCCCTCCAGCTATGGGTAAATAGTAGGGCATACTGGGCTCTTTAACCTTGGTTAGGCAACCGGTCTAGGAGAAGGAAAACTCTAAATTCAAACCTGTTAAACCCCGCTTAAGAAATTGACCTTGTGTCGCATCCTGCTCGTGCGGAGGGGTTGGTAAATATATATATTGTTATTTTGTCCTTGGTGATGATAATAACGTTTCAAATTATTATTACTAATCCTTCTGATCTAATAAAAAAAAACAGTGATATTTAGATGAAAGAAATACAAGGCAAAAAGGAATAATGGTTGATACTGCTTCATCATTGATAATATAAAAATTAAAAAAAGGAAAGTCGACGGGGCGGCTTAAAGTCGGTATCAGACAATCAGCGAAAGAGTCTATCCCCTTTTCACTAGCGCTAGACCAAGAAGATTGTTTTTTGTTTTTTTTGCATCTGAGGTGGAGCGCCACACCTACCATTAGCTCCTTACTTTACCGCACAGATCCCCGTGCTACTCATACGCTGAGCTGGCGAGTAGCGGAATCGAACTAGGAACCATGTGGTTTCTAGCCGAACGCTCTACCGACTGAGCTAACCCAACCCTAAATATAAGGATAATATAATTCAGGATAATATTACTCTTAACCCTTCTAATGTAATAAAAAAGCAATTTGAATTAAGATGAAGGAAATAATAGTAAAAATTACGATTAATAAAAGGAACTTGCTTATTGACAGCAAAAAATAGCGAATACTTCGCCATATCTAGAATACGGCTCTTGGGTTGATGTAAAAAAAACTCGTTTCAGAATATATCATAATATGAATATGCTTTTTCGTAGGTGCGTATTTTTCTAGGTGAGTGACTTGAATTTCTCAAGATCTCTGCTATTAAAATATCGACAGACATGTTAGAACATTGTGTAAAAGACAATTTACTTGTGAGGAAATGTTTTTTCTTGTATTTCAAGGAAATCAAAAATAATAATATAGTAACAATAAAAAGATATCTGTAGTATCTGTCGTTAATAGAATATAATGAAGCCAAAATTCACTTAAAAAGAAGAGTTCCTTAGTGAACAAAGTAAAGGAGAAGATCTTTCGTTCATACTGAATTATCAGCAGTTCTTAAAAAAAGAAGAAAACAAAACAAAACGAAACGAAACAAAAAACAAATCTAAACGAAACAAAAACAAAAACAAAAAAACTCATTAATGTCAATTAGCTTTGGAATGTTAACTTGTTAAAGTATTTAAAAAATAGAAAATAGTTACGAAAAAAATTTTTCCCCGTATAATGATCGAAATAGTTTAATGTTATCGCTATAGGATAATACCGTATAATCTCTTTCTCTCTCTCTCTCTCTCTCTCTCTCTCTCTCTCTCTCTCTCTCTCTTATATATATATATATATATATATATATATATATATATATATATATATACAAAATTGTGTGTTTGTACGTGTGTATCCACTTTCAAAGAAAGAAAAACTTAATAAACCGTCATCACGTAATAATTTATTTCAACCAGAAATATTGCTCTGTATTTAATCTAATTTATTGATTATTATACATTAAGCTCTCTTTAGGATTTATAAAAATCATTGTATGAATATATGTTTGCACCTATAGGAGCATACAGTATGGTTATACAGTGAGATTTTGAAGATCCCAAATAGAATCATCCCTTACAACAGTCATTTGGATTACCACACACACACACACACACACACACACACACACATATATATATATATATAGTCATCTACAGACACGTGTTTCGACTTATCAAGTCTCTTCAGGGTGGCTAGACATTTTGTGAGCTACCTACAGCCGGGATAGAACTCCGATCGATTCAGCAGCAGTTTGACAACTTAACCGCTCGGTCATATCGTCACCCACAGAATGCTAAGGGGATTTTAACTGATTTAATACGCACACCTGTATGTATATAAAGGCTCCCATAGAGTGTTCCATCCCTTTTATAGGAGAGCGTTGCGTTTACGCTTTAGTTGGCGGTGATCAGCGACCCCCCACACACACACACAAGTGCTCAACTCCAGGGGGAAGGGGTAGCATATATATAGTCATTGGAACGAATGTAATGTCCGATTTAAAGTATAAATTATGAATGAAAAAAAGAATTATTGACATCTGTAAAGGATACAGTCAGCATACTTTAAAGTCCATCAATATTATTAATGATAATTAGATAAGAATGAAATGATAGTACTCTTCGCGGAGAACCGTGCCGACCTCCTGCCTTGGTGTCACTTGCACCCCCCCAACCAACCCCAACCCTAAATCCTAACCCTACCCCCCTAGTTAAAATTAACAGTTTTATTACAAATTTTGTGGGTTCTGTTTTTTCTGGGTCACCCTGTATACAGGGTGACCCCGTACAAACAGAGCCCAAATTATTTATTTATTTTCCCATTAAACTAACCCTTATTGTCAACTCCTTAGGTAAAATTCACCTTATGTATTGAATGATCCTCGTATAAGCTACGTCTTATACCACCCAAGAAAAAAAACCGCATGGGAAACGTATTCTTTTACAGGATTCTCTGTTATTTTGTGTGGGTCTGTCTTTCTGGGTTTGTCTTGCAGGGATTTATCAATGACCTGAAAAAAATAAACCCTTAATCGCTGTATCTTTAAGAACCACTCAACAAGATGTTTAGTGTTTCAGCAAAATGGACAGCAAGCGTAATTCTGCTGCGTAATCCAAGGGATTATACAAGACATATTTTGCAACGGTTACGTATTGTCTCTGTCATGACCTCTGAGATCTTTCTTACAATCTCCATTAGTGGCATTTTCAGCAGACTCAACGACAAACAATATTTATGATTCAGTTCTGTTTACGTTTTGCGCAAAAAAAGATAAATAATTGCAGTTTTGATCAGTTTAAAATTTGATGCAAATATTAGAAGAAATTATAATTTAACTTGTCGTTTTAATTTGTCAGTGAGATCAAATTTCCATATGACAAGTTAAAACGACAATTCTTCCAAGCTGTGGTTATATCAGTGCTGCTGTATGGCTGCACCATTTAGACCCTAACGAGGCGTCTTGAGAATTAGATAGATGGGAGTTTCACAAGAATGCTGCACGCGATCTTGAACAAGTCGTGGAAACAGCACCCTACAAGGAAGCAGCTGTACGGCCACCTGCCCCCTATCTCACAAACCACCCGAGTGAAACGGACAAGGCATGCTGGACACTACTGTAGGAGCTAGGACGAACTCATAAGCGACGTTCTCCTGTGGAAGCCAACACATGGACATGCTAGTGTGAACCGCCCAGCAAGAATCTACATTGACCAGCTCTGCAAGGATACTGGATAGTGCGCAGAGGATCTCCCGGGGGCAATGAATGATAGAGAAGGATGGCGGATATCCGTGCTAATTGCGGGACATGATGATGATGATGATGATGATGATGATGATGATAATTATTTAACTATGATTATGTAATATATCATTTTAAGCGCAAATTAAACTTTACTGATTTATGCTCATGATTTTGTTTCCTCTGTTTATTATTATTTATTTTAGCCTGTCAAATTTAATTAGACAATAAGCAAATCTGAACGGGTTATTGTACGAGTTCAAAATGGGGCGTAAAATGATCGCAATATCAAGAAAACACCCAATAAAACTATATATATATATATATATATATATATATATATATATATATATATATATATCAATAAAGGAAGGAAGAACTCAACACCGTAATTCCATAATAAATTTATTTCGACCAAAGTTGGGGCCTATATAAAACTTTGGTCGAAATAAATTTATTATGGAATTACGGTGTTGAGTTCTTCCTTCCTTTATTGATAAATATTGCTCTGTATATAATCTAAAAAGTTTATTATACATTGAGCTCTCTTCAGTGTTTTAAAGATTCGCTCTATTTATACATACTGGATTAATATTAATACAGTGTATCTTAGAAATCACATATAGAATCATCCCTTACTACTAAGTTTTGGATACCTCTCATATATATATATATATATATATATATATATATATATATATATATATATATATAAGTAAAGTCATCGGGGCGGCCTAAAGTCGGTATCAGCCAGTCAACGAAGGTGTCTATCCCCTTTTCAATAGCGCTAGACTAAGGAGATTGTTTTTGGCGTCTGAGGTGGTGCGCCACACCTACCATCAGCTCAACACTTTACCGCACAGATCCCTGTGCTACTCATACGCTGAGTTGGCGAGGACTGGTATCGAACTAAGAACCTTGTGGTTTCTAGTCGAATGCTCTACCGACTGAGCTAACCCGGCCCATTAAATATATATATATACATACACATACAGATACATACACACACACACACACACACACATATATATATATATATATATATATATATATATATATAAAAATTGGGATGTATATATATATATATAAAAGAGAGAGAGAGAGAGAGAGAACGAAATTAACAAACTAGGACACACACACACACACATATATATATATATATATATATATATATCCTAAAGTATTCATAAAATAGTATTCCTTGAAAATATATGAATCTCCACTGTACTACATGTCAATTTTCATAAAGTAGTATATTATTATAATGGAGATTGTGTGTTTTTCTGTCTGTAACCGAAACTATATTACTAATCGAGTTACAATTAACATAGTTATTTTAATCACATTCTTCATGATTTTATTTATATTTAAACCTCAATTATTAATAAAATCGCTTCACCTTTTTATTAGTGTTGTCCATATCTACATACTAATAACATGCTATTGTATTTATATATACAAAAAATAGCGGTTTGCAGTGTGAATGGGAAGGCTAATTTGCATATTGATATTAAAAATGTAATTTTAATAAATATATGCTTAGTATTATTGATTTCTAACTGTTTGGTTTTATTTTAATGAATATAAGCAAAAATCTCTCCAATGAATCTTAAATGAAATCCATTAACAAGAAAAAATAAGTGTAATTTTATTCTTTATTTCCTAATTTAACGAAATAGTTAAATAAGTAAAATTCAGCAATGAAAGACGGGAGTGATGGAAGAGTAAGTTTCATTTCTATTTTTCTATTATACCCCCACTCTGTTTCAAATCTTTTTATCTGCATTCTTATTAGACTTTCTAATTTAATACAATATTTCATTACATTAAAACTTAAATACTTGCACCCGGAGGGTGCATATATTTGCTAGTTCATATAAAATACAAATTTTATTGTAATCTAATTTGAGAAAAAAAATCCCCCAAATTATGTAAAATCCACAAAAAATGTTCATTCTTTAGTTGTCGGTTATACTTAGTTTAATTAGAAAAAATTACTCTTTCGAGTGGGTGTCCCCAACCTTGAAGAGGGGACTTGGTTTTCCCTTTCAATATTCTATTATTTCTGGGACAACGGGACACCATTAATCTTAAGCCCTGCACAAAGTATTGCTGAAACACACCTTTTCCGAGGCCTCCAGGCAGGTTTGCACTCCCGGTCGGGGTGGGGTCGTAGGTAATACGTAATGGGGGATACTGTATATTAGAATCTATTTAAATTTCAATTCAAAACTTAAAAATTCTTCTATCTATATCTATATATATTTACCAACCAACGAGCAGGATGCGACACAAGGTCAATTTCTTAAGCAGAGTTTAACAAGTTTGAATTCAGAGTTTTCCTTCTCTGACTGGTTGCCTAGCCAAAGTTAAAGAGCCCAGTCTGCCCTGCTATTTACCTATAGTTGGATGGAGAGTTGGATTCATCTTTTCCAAGGGTATTAGAAATGTAATACTTATATTCACCATCCAGATAAAAATAAGTTTTAGACATTTACTTCATTCTTCATTTATTGTGCAGTAGCATTTTACAAAATACGTTTTTAACAAGCTACAATTCTTCCATGAGTACGAGACAGAATTAAAAGTGCAAGACACCCAGTGAGGATCGAATTCACTTCAGCTGAAATAGTGCGCAAATCTTTTTTGTTGATATTTTTCACATTCTGCAGATACTTGACATCATTTTCTTTGTGTTTTTTTTTTTTTTGGTAATTTCTTGGTGGTTCAAGTTTAGCATTTGACCCCTTGACATATTTTGTACCCGATCTGCAATATATCAATACTCGTATGCCTTAATTGCGTTATCATCTTGCAACACCCTTTGGTTAAAAATGAGACCGTCCAAATCATCCAAGATCAAATTCAAAAATGTAGATCCTGATTATCTAGTATTACTTAGTCTTTCTTTCCCCCTACCAACTTAGAAGATATTACGGCCGATTGCTGATTTATCATTTTTGAGATAATCTTATAAATTATAATCTGTCAAAATGGCGCATATTGCCGTTTTTTTCTCTTATGAAAATGTGCTCTTTGAGGATGTCCAGGAGCAGGATGTGACACAAGGTCAATTTTTAAGCGGATTAAAGCTAATCTGAACTCAATTTTCCTTCTTCTAGACTAATGGCCTTACCAAGGTTAAAGAACCCCATCTGCCCTACTATTTACCCAAGTTGGGAGGGAGATGGAGCAGGGTGGATTCATGCATTCCCAAAATGCATTAGCGTAATGTGAAACAGAACTTGAATGCAACTTTTCAATAGGAAAACAAATGAAACAAATGACTAAAAACTTACTTTTATCTGGATGGTGAATGTATGTATTGAATTTCGGTTAAATCCTACTTAACGGACCTAAATTCCACCATCATATATCACCCCGCCGAAAGAAAAAATACTAAAAATCAGGGAATTAATCGAATTCAATGAAAATTTCAGTTTTGATACATTAATGGGACCATATTATCTTAAGGCACCCCTTTGCAATTTCGTGTCATTTTTTCATTTACACCGTCAATATCCGGTTGTTTGTTAGGGGTTAGGGTTAAGGGGTAGGGTTAGGGGTTCTAACCCTAACCCTAACCCCTAACAAACAACCGGATATTGACGGTGTAAATGAAAAAAAATTACATAATGACACGAAATTGAAAAGAGTAATATGGCCCCATTAATGAATAAAAGATATAATGCACCAGTGATTTTATTTTAAAACTTTTACATTTTTTTCAGGTCAGTTAACTTTGAACCACGTATCTTTGAGGCGTAACACAAATTCACAAACATACGTGATTCAAAGTTAATTGACTTGAAAAAATGTAAAAGTTTTAGATAAAATAACTGGTGCATTATATCTTTTATTCATTAATGTATCAACACTGAAAATTTCATTAAATTTGATTTATTCCTTGATTTTTAGTATTTTTTTTCTTTCGGCGGGGTGACATGCGATGGTGAAATTTAGGTCCGTTAAGTAGGATTTAACCTGAATTTCTATTGAATTTGGAATCTTATTATTCAATAAAATATATGAAGCAAATCACTAAAACTTACTCTTATCTGGATGGTGAATATAAGTATTAGATTTCAGTAGAATTTGGGATTTAAATATCCCGAAAAAAAAAGGAAGCTAAGGGCTAAAATTTACTTTTATCTGAATGGTGAATGGATATATTGCATTTCTATATAATCTAGGATTTAATCATTCAGAAAAAAATTTAAGCAAATCACTGAAGGGGGGATCAAAGTGTAGTATCTGTTCCAGTAGGGCATCACATTGAGTGACAGCAATTTTTTTTGTGAAAACAGTAGTGTAAGGCGATGGATGAATGTACTTTTATATTTAGTAGTATGGATCGGTCGGAGAGTGAGACTAGCTAAGACAGAACTAAAAGATATAGAAGCATGACCACTTTTGTACCCCGTTCCCCCCAAAAAAAAACTTCGGGCAGTATGCCCAGGTGTGTGCTCATATGCACTTTTATGTAGCATCCTTTGTTTTTAAAACATTTTTTGTTGAATAAACAGTGTATTTGGCACAGATCAAATACACTCGGCCTCGACTGGGGGTCCAGTGTGCTTCGGCCACTGGACCGGTTAAGTCAAAATTAATAGCGTCGATCCCAGGGGGCTATCCCCTAGGCAATACCTGCCTTGGGGGCAGGGCTTGGTTTATTGCCCACCGCCTGAGGCGCCCCCCTTGAGGGGGAATGCCGAAGGGATCGACGCAATTTCTGTTCTTTCCCACCCATGAGCTTCGGCTTGTGGGTGGGCCCACGTTAAAACGAGGCCTTGTGCCCAGTCCATACAAGTGGGGTATGAGGCAAATATCCTTACTCTTATCTCGATGTTGAATGTAAATATTATATTTCAATATAATTTCAGATTTTATAAGTCAGTAAAATATATAAAGCAAATGACTGAAACTTACTCTTATCTGGATGGTGAATGTAGGCATTAAATTTATATATATATATATTTTTATATTACAACAGAAATAACAGAAAATTTATTTGTTGGCCTATTCTGTACAAACACCAAATTTGGTTGGGTGTACTTATTTATGAGCGATACTGTATATAAAGAAACCGGCGTAACATATTGAGTAAATATTTTTATAAATGAAACTAGCGAATGTAACAGGAAAATAGTATATAAAACATCCTCTTAGAAAACCAATGGTATAAGCTAAATTTTGAATAAAAAGACTGAACGATAGGTCAGTCGGCCTGTTTGTTATCAAGCCAATGAGGTTTACAGAACACAATTGCCAAAATGAAAGTGAAGTACATAAATCGGTAGTATATTGTGTGTAGTATATCTTAAATAAACAAGACCTATGCATATCGCTTGCTATTGAACGGACTTCTATATAAACCATGTTTTTATTATGTTTTATTTTATCTAAAGGTAAGAGGAGTTTTTTCTTTTCTTTTCTTTTCTTTTCTTTTCTTTTTTTTTTTTATATAAAAAAAAGTCGTTGGCCACGTTGGCTTGTGTTCTTTGTATAAGGTGGAGTTAGTTATAACAAACTTAACAACCTCTCTTTCTCCTCTGTTTAGTGTCAATTCATCTCTTTCTCTCCTTTAAGCTCTTTATTTTCTCTGTGTGTGTTTTTTACTCTCTTTCTCTTTCTCTTTCCACTCTACTTACAGTCTTTAAGGACCAGAGTCGAACCTTTGCGACTGACTCAACAACAACACTATAAGAATAAATAACACTCTCCCCCCTCTCTCTCTCCCTCTCTCTCTCTCTCCTCCCCTCTCTCTCTCTCTCTGTCTCTGTCTCTCTGTCTCTCTCTCTCTCTTCCTGTGGCAAGGGAGACGCCCAACAATTAAATAAATAGAAAATCTACAAGGTTGAATTTACCTTTATTGGCGGTAAAAAAAAAGACTGAATAACTGTGTAAAGGTATTTTCATAGTTCAATACCTGACTTACCTTTCGAACTCTTTCGACTTATCTGTTTAAAAAAAAGCGTTTATAAGGAAGTAGCTTCGTGATTTTTGTCTGAACTGGTTTGTGGGTAGATCACATAGGTAAACAATCAAATTTGTCTTTTTTTATCGTCACTGTGTTACCGAAACACTTTCGTGGAACTTTAAAATAAGATTTTTTAGAAAAGAAAAGAAAAGAAAAGGCATCGTTATTATTTACCGTAGTGTGTACTTCATACATGCCTGCATTATGTGTGTGTGTGTGTGTGTGTGTGTGTGAGAGAGAGAGAGAGAGAGAGAGAGAGAGAGAGAGAGAGAGAAAGAGAGAGAGAGAGAGAGAGAGGGAGATTGAGGGGCACAGAGAGAGGGAAGGAGTTTGTGTGTGGTCATTTATCAACCGTTGCTTATTCTAGTAAAATGTCTGAAGTAAAGGGCACCTACTAAGAACTCACTAACAATAATCTGCGAGCCTAGCTCGATAACAATTATGGGCAAAATTTCACATGTTTAACATCCAACCCACCCTATGAATTAAAATTCAACAAAACTCGGAAACTTATAAGTAATTTTTACAGTGTTATGAAGAATGAATTTTTTTTTTTAATTACAAGCAATTCTTTTAGTCATTAAAACGAGATAATCTTATAAATTATAATCTGTCAAAATGGCGCATCTTGCCGTTTTTTTCTCTGGTGAAAATGTGCTCTTTGAGGATGTCCAATCTTCCGTGTCAAATTTACCACAATATTTAACACAGTGAAACTTGAATAAAGGTTAATATTATCTTCAAATTTTTTAAACCATTCCAATGAAAAAACATTAAAAAAATAATAAAACTGATGATTTAAAAAAAAAATAGCTTACGGAAATAATGGAAAATATGAACGAAAACAATGATTACATTTTCGCTCCATTAAATCAATTGAAATTCAACATAGCCAAAAACAAGTTATAACTACCGGCTTTTAAAAATAATTCTATGAAAAATCAACTAACAGTAAAATTTTCACGAAAATTTCGGTAATTATTCAGCTGTTGCTGAATTTATGTTTAAAATAAGTTTTTCCTAAAATATATTGAAGAAATATTTTTTACGAGGTCTCACTCTCTATTCTTTTTTTTTTAGTGAAATATGAAAAAAAGGAACCGATAAAAAACGTTTTTAATTTTTTTCTATAAAGATAAGAGTCTAAATAATTATATCAGATTTTTATAAGTTCCTATACAGGATTTTCTTTTGTAAAAAATAACATGAATTCTGAATTCTGTTAAAAAATGTCAATATTATGACATTTTTATCAGAATTCAGAATTCATGGTTTTAGCGAAAGGTGTACTACTCATAAGCTAAGTTGGTGAGGGTCGATATCGAACCCAGAACCTTGTGGTTCGGTAGGTGGATGCCCTGCAGTCTAAACTAAACCGGTCCCGGTATGTGTATGCAATAAACTAATAAATTAGCATGTGTGATGTTATTGGGATGGTGATCGAACCGTGTGTGTGTGTGTGTGTGTGTGTGTGTGTGTGTGTGGCAGAGAGAGAGAGAGAGACAGACAGACAGACAGACAGACAGACAGAGTATTTTAAAGATTATCTAAGAATAAGTTGTGAGTGTAGCTGTGGGTGTGGTTTTTGTGATGAAGGGGGTGTAAATAGAACTTTTGTCTTTTGTTTGTGTGTGCGCGAGCATGCGCGTGTGCGTGCTCGCCGCTAGATGCATTTTCTCGATATAAAATTTTAAATCGTGCTGTTATTCTAATTTTTTTTTTTAATACACTTATATGGAAATGGGCGAGGCAGCCAAACGGTTATCGCCGTAAGAAATGAAATTGGCGGACGAGTTCAAATCCAGGACGAGGCTGGTTGTGATTCACTTCGTACAAATATGCTTGGAAAATGACTAAATCCATAAACAGTAGGGCAGCAGGGGCGACGCGTACTACGGCTGAACGACTGAGCAGGTAAGCCCAAGCATGACTGGTGGCCCCGGAAGGGCAGGTTTCATATATTTCATATACTACTTTATGAAAATTGACATGTAGTAGTGGGGTACCGTATCACAGACTGACCTATATATATATATATATATATATATATATATATATATATATGTATATATGTATATATATATGTATGTATATATATATGTATGTGTATATATATATATATATATATATATATATATATATATATATATATATATATATATATAGGTCAGTCTGTGATACGGTACCCCACTATCAAAAGTGGTTTGGTTATAGGTTTCTACCTTAGAGCCCTTAGAATCTGTACCAAGAAATGTTTGGACGAAGAATTTGAATACATAGAAAAATCCTTTACTCAACTACAATACCCTCTACCTTTCATTCAACGTGCCAGAAAAAAAGCCATCAAAATCTATAACCGCAAACACCTCCCCTCCAATCCAACAAACAATACCCCCAACAACAACTATATAAATAGATACATAATTCTCCTCAACAACTCAGCTACAACCATTATTGAAAAAAACCTTAATAATTTAGGAATAAAAACGGTATCAAATTCCTCTAAAAACGTAAAAACTATTATTAATAACCAAAAAAACAACACTCACACAAAGTCCAATGCAGGTGTGTACACCATTCAATGTTTGGATTGCGACAAACAATACATAGGAGAGACGTCCAGACATATTGACCAACGAATCCGAGAACACAAGAGAGATATCAGAAATGGTCAAATGAACAACGCACTCACAAAACACATCTCAGAAACTAACCATTCCTTCAATTTTAAAGAATCCAATTTGTTAATTAGAATTCACAATAAAAAAGAAAGAAAAATTGTAGAATCTAGCGCCATCTCCATTTTCAATACAATTAAACAGAGACCCGAATTTTCCTTCTATCGCCTTACCTGACCAAGGTTGTTCTCAAGAATTATAAAATTCCCTACATCTGACAATATCTCATTTTATTTTCTACATATTAACTCTCCTCATTTATTACTGAATGACCACCAACAATTTTTCTCAGATCACACACTTATTTAGTAACATGATAATTTCCATTTAATCTCAACACACAACAGATTATCACACTTTACCTATTTAACCAACATTTTTCAACAATAATAATATATTTTTGATAATAATTATATATAACAATATTTCCCCTTAACCCCCCCCACACACACACATTTATACTCCCTATTGACACCATTCATTTTTTTCACCACATCATACTTTCATATTTTTCCAGAAAAACCTCCATAACAACCATGTATGTGGATTTTTATGTAAATGCATACCAGACAATTAATATATGCACAATTACAATATAACTACTGATAAAAATAATAATCAAAAACATACATCCTTATTAACCAATAATTATTTTCACATAATTATAACTACACTAACACTATTTGCATAAACATTCACTAGCATACAATTGTCATCAGAATAATGATAATAATAATATAATAATAATAACAATAATTTAATAATAATAAAAATTATAATAACAATAACAATGATACTACTACTACTACTACTACTACTAATAATAATAATAATAACAATAATATTAATAATAAATAATAATTATAATAATAATATTAATAATAACAATAATAATAATAATATAAATTACAATAACAATAATAACAAAATTACAATAAAAATTATGATAAAATAATAAATATAATAATACTATAACAATAATTATCATTATAACAATAATATTTAAAAATATATATAAAATTATAACAATAGTGTAATTAAAAATAAATATAAAAACTATAATAATAATAATAATAATAATAATAATAATAATAATAATAATAATAATAATAATAATAATAATCTTATCCCAGCAAGAAGACCACACCTAATGTTGATAAACAAAAAAGAAAGAACTTGTCAACTGGTGGATTTTGCAGTGTCAGCAGATCACAGAGTGAAGTTAAAGGAAAATGAAAAAATGGACAAATATCTGGACCTTGCCAGAGAACTGAAAAGTTATGGAATATGAAAGTGAAAGTGATATCAATTGTAGTTGGTGCACTTGGAACAGTCCCAAAAGGATTAGAAAAGGGTTTGGAAAGTTTGGATATCAGAGGAAGGATTGAAACCATTCAGAACACTGCACTGCTGCAATCTGCCAGAATACTCAGAAGAGTCCTGGAGACCTGAGGAGACTTGCTGTCACTCAGACTCCAGTGGAAGACCATCAGCTCATGCTGATGTGAAAACTCAAAAGGAGCAAATAATAATAATAACAATAATTCATTCACTTATACATAATTGTAATATTAATATATATTAATCGTCAAATAATCAGTTCCAACAATAAAACAATACAGAACTCTTTCTAAAAAAAAAAAAAAAAAAAAAAAACTTTTCATTTTTTAAATCCCCAACCCCACACACACACCCAAACTTCCTTATCTTCTCTTCATATAAAACATAAAAATTTCTTTTGAGACCCAATGACATCTCTCCCCTACCTCTTACCAATACACACACACACACACACACACACACACACACACACACACACAACATTGAGGTTCACTTCCGCTGTCGTTTATCGCAACAGAAAAAAATTATACACACACAAACACATACCTAAAAAATGCACAATGTTTC
>CM042179.1:23890620-23930620 GCA_023376005.1 Doryteuthis pealeii
TGAATTGTGCATGAAACTCAAATTTTACCAACCTGACTTACCTGAAATTAAATCTACTTACCTGTACGTTTCACAATTTATGACCTCCCATAAATTGTAACACAAGACCTTTCTGTTGGAATCTACAGTTTATTTTGAAGTAATTTTATTTGTAACACAACAACATCTCAAGAGTGAGTTATTCAATTTACAAAATGGATAGTAAAAATAGAGGTGGTGTAATGCTTAAGTCAAATTCTGGGTGAGGCTGTTTGCATTTCATTTTGGACTAATGCGCTTGGGAAATCCACCTCTTTTTCCCCCAAGTAGAGCTGAATGGGCTTTGATAGGACAGTCAGTGTATTTGTATTCGCAAAAAACAAAAACTGGCTTCGAAAATGAGACAAAATTCTTTATGATTGTGTGATGCAAAGGGACATCAGCATGTCCTACACAAGGTGAGAAACTGACTGTCGCCATGTGCCGTCGACTGTGTGTACGTTATCATAACTTACATAAATTAAAAAGGCAACATAGAGGTATGAAAGAGATAGAGAGGGGGATACAGTGAAAGACAGAATGAGCGTGTGAACAAAAAGACAAGGAAAGGAAAGGAGAGCGAGACACACACACACACAGAGAGAGAGAGAGAGGGGGGGAGAGACAGAGACAGAAGAGAGACAGACAGACACACACGAGAGTGGTAAAGAAAGGGACAAGAACATGCTTGGTCCTCAGCAGGCTCGAGGAAATGCATCTTATGAATTCACTTTAAATTTTCGGTTATTTCCTATAAGTCTAACATAGACAAAGGGGAACCACTCTTGACGGATAAATTATTTATTTATTTATTGATCTACTAGGAAAAAAGAAGACCGGGTTATGGTTAGGGTTTAGGGTTAGTTTAATGGGAAAATAAATTAATAATTTATCAGTCAAGAGTGGTTCCCCTTTGTTTATGTTAGACTCATGGGAAATAACCAAATTTTCTTTTATTCTGATCTAAAAGTCTAAATTAAATATGACCAAAACGTGGATTGGAGCCATTTGAGAAAAGAAAAGTGATACGCTCAAAATTTATTTTCCATTCGCGAATAAATCAGAATTTAAGTGTACTAGCAAATATATGCACCCTCCGTAGGGTGCAAGTATTCAAGTTTTAATATAATAAACTATCATGTTAAATTAGAAAGGCTAATGAAACTGAATATGAATTCAGATAAAAATATTTGGAACAGAGGGGGTATAATCGGAAAATAGAACAACTTTGAAACTAACTGTTCCACCATTTTCCCTTACTCCCGTCTTTCAGTGGTAAATTTCCCTAATTTAACAATTTAGTTAAAATAGGAAGAAAAGAATAAAATTACAGTTATTTCTTTATGTTAATAGATTTCTGTTAAGATTTATCCCCGAGATTTTTGCTCATATTTATTAAGATAAAACCAAACAATTATAAATCAATAATACTAAGAATATATTTATTAAAATCAAATTTTTTAAGATCAATATGCAAATTAGCCTTCCCATTCACACTGTAAACCGCTATTTCGTTGAATATATAAATATAATTGCATGTTATTAGTATGTAGATATTGCTAACAGTCTTAATGATGTAAAACAATTTTACTAATAATTGAGGTTTAAATAAAAAATAAAATCATGGAGAATGTGATGTAAATAACAAAGGGAATTGTGAATTGAATAGTAATATAGTTTCGGTTACAGACATACAAACCCACAATCTCCATTATAATAAGATGTATGTATGTATGGGGAGGGGTCTCTTTGTGTATTATCCTTATTATTTGCAGCACTTTGTTTAGTCTGGCACACGGGCCTCAGGTTGTTGGATGTACTGTTCCTAAATTACAACCCATTTAAGAAGTGAATAGGCTCATCGCTGCTTAATTTCTGTGATCTGAACGGAACCGATGCTTTAAGCGTAATTTGACCGTAAGTGTGTGTGCATTATAGTTAATTGCTTTGTAACCCAAGGTGGAAGGTAATAAAAAAAAAATCAGTCACCAGATCAGATAAAATATTTCACTCCTCTCCTTTTCAGGGAGAAGATTGAAGAAAAGCACTGTTTTGAAAAGAAATATACTAAAGCATGGCTACTCGAAGCGGTTGTAAGCTTAGCGGTACTAGTATGAAAGTCATCGACTGTCAGTACGTAGCGAGTTTCCAGTTTCCCATTATCTATCTATCTATCTATCTATCTATAAAAGGCAATTGTGTGTATATGTATGTCCGGAGGAAATCTATACATATATAAAGGACAGTTATGTATATGTATGTCCGGAGGAAATCTATACGAATATAAAGGGCAGATGGTGTGTATATGTAGGAAATGTTGTGTGTATATGTATGTCCGGAGGAAATCTATACGAATATAAAGGGCAGTTGGTGTGTATATGTATGTCCGGAGGAAATCTATACATATATAAAAGGCAGTTGTGTGTATATGTATGTCCGTGTGTGTATGTCCGGATGAAATCTATAACTATATAAAGGACAGTTGTGTGTATATATATTGTCCGGGGAAATCTATACATATATAAAGGACAGTTGTGTGTATATATATGTCCGGAGGAAATCTATACGAATATAAAGGGCAGATGGTGTGTATATGTATGTCCGGAGGAAATCTATACATATATAAAAGGCAGTTGTGTGTATATGTATGTCCGGAGGAAATCTATACGAATATAAAGGGCAGTTGGTGTGTATATGTATGTCCGGAGGAAATCTATACATATATAAAGGCAGTTTGGTGTATATGTGTCCGGAGGAAATCTATACATATATAAAGGCAGTTGGTGTATATGTATGTCCGGAGGAAAATCTATACATATATAATAGGCAGTTGTGTGTATATGTATGTCCGGAGGAAATCTATACGAATATAAAGGGCAGTTGTGTGTATATGTATGTCCGGAGGAAATCTATACATATATAAGGCAGTTGTGTGTATATGTATGTCCGGAGGAATCTATACATATAAAGCAGATTATGTATGTCCGGAGGAAATCTATACATATATAATAGGCAGTTGGTGTGTATATGTATGTCCGGAGGAAATCTATACATATATAAAAGGCAGCGATGTGTATATGTATGTCCGGATGACATCTTCTATACATATATAAAGGGCATTTATGTGTATATGTATGTCCGGAGGAAATCTATACATATAAAAGGCAGTTGTGTGTATATATATGTCCGGAGGAAATCTATACATATATAAAAGGACAGTTGTGTGTATGTATGCCCGGAGGAATCTATACATATATAAAGGGCTGTTGTGTGTATGTATGTCCGGAGGAAATCTATACATATAGAAGGACAGTTGTGTGTATGTATGTCCGGAGGAATCTATACATATATAAAGGCAGTTGTGTGTATATGTATGTCCAGAGGAAATCTATACAAATATAAAGGGCAGTTGTGTGTATATGTATGTCCGGAGGAAATCTATACATATATAAAAGGCAGCGATGTGTATATGTATGTCCGGATGACATCTTCTATACATATATAAAGGGCTTATTGTATAGTATGTCCGGAGGAAAATCTATACATATATAAAAGGCAGTGTGTGTATATATAATGTCCGGAGGAAATCTATACATATATAAAGGACAGTTGTGTGTATGTATGCCCGGATTGGAATCTATACATATATAAAGGGCTGTTGTGTGTATGTATGTCCGGAGGAAATCTATACATATATGAAGGACAGTTGTGTGTATGTATGTCCGGAGGAAAATCTATACATATATAAAAGGGCAGTTGTGTGTATATGTATGTCCGGAGGAAATCTATGCATATATAAAGGGCAGTTGTGTGTATATGTATGTCCGGAGGAAATCTATACATATATAAAGGACAGTTGTGTGTTATGTATGTCCAGAGGAAATCTATTACATATATAAAAGGCAGTTGTGTGTATATGTATGTCCGGAGGAAATCTATACATATATAAAGGGCAGTTGTGTGTATGTATGTCCGGAGGAAATCTATACGAATATAAAGGGCAGTTGGTGTGTATATGTATGTCCGGAGGAAATCTATACGTATATAAAAGGCAGTTGTGTGTATATGTATGTCCGGAGGAAATCTATACCTATTAAAGGAGATGGTGTGTATATGTATGTCCGGAGGATATCTATACATATATAAAGGACAGTTGTGTGTATGTATGTCCAGAGGAAATCTATACATATATAAAAGGCAGTTGTGTATATGTATGTCCGGAGGAAATCTATACATATATAAACGGCAGTTGTGTGTATGTATGTCCGGAGGAAATCTATACGAATATAAAGGGCAGTTGGTGTGTATATGTATGTCCGGAGGAAATCTATACATATATAAAAGGCAGTTGTGTGTATATGTATGTCCGGAGGAAATCTATACCTATATAAAGGGACAGTTGGTGTATGTATGTCCGGGGGAAATCTATACCATATATAAAGGGCAGTTGTGTGTATATGTATGTCCGGGAAATCTATACATATATAAAGGGCAGTTGTGTGTAATGTATGTCCCCGGATGAAATCTATACATATATAAAGGCAGATGGTGTGTATATGTATGTCCGGAAGAAATCTATACATATATAAAGGCAGTTGTGTGTATATGTATGTCCAGAGGAAATCTATACAAATATAAAGGGCAGTTGGGGTATATGTATGTCCGGAGGAAATCTATACATAATAAAAGGCAGCGATGTGTATATGTATGTCCGGATGACATCTTCTATACATATATTAAAGGGCATTTATGTGTATATGTATGTCCGGAGGAAATCTATACATATATAAAAGGCAGTTGTGTGTATATATATATGTCCGGAGGAAATCTATACATATATAAAGGACAGTTGTGTGTATGTATGCCCGGATGGAATCTATACATATATTAAAGGGCTGTTGTGTGTATGTATGTCCGGAGGAAATCTATACATATATGAAGGACAGTTGTGTGTATGTATGTCCGGAGGAAATCTATACATATATAAAGGCAGTTGTGTGTATATGTATGTCCGGAGGAAATCTATACATATATAAAGGGCAGATGGTGTGTATATGTATGTCCGGAGGAAATCTATACATATATAAAGGACAGTTGTGTGTATGTATGTCCAGAGGAAATCTATACATATATAAAAGGCAGTTGTGTGTATATGTATGTCCGGAGGAAATCTATACATATATAAAGGGCAGTTGTGTGTATGTATGTCCGAGGAAATCTATACGAATATAAAGGGCAGTTGGGTGTATATGTATGTCCGGAGGAAATCTATACATATATAAAAGGCAGTTGTGTGTATATGTATGTCCGGAGGAAATCTATACTATATAAAGGGCAGATGGTGTGTATATGTATGTCCGGAGGATATCTATACATATATAAAGGACAGTTGTGTGTATGTATGTCCAGAGGAAATCTATTACATATATAAAGGGCAGTTGTGTGTATGTATGTCCGGAGGAAATCTATACGAATATAAAGGGCAGTTTGTGTGTATATGTATGTCCGGAGGAAATCTATACATATATAAAAGGCAGTTGGTGTATATGGTCCGGAGGAAATCTATACATATATAAAAGGCAGTTGTGTGTATGTATGTCCGGAGGAAATCTATACGAATATAAAGGGCAGTTGGTGTTTATATGTATGTCCGGAGGAAATCTATACATATATAAAAGGCAGTTGTGTGTATATGTATGTCCGGAGGAAATCTATACCTATATAAAGGGCAGATGGTGTGTATATGTATGTCCGGAGGAAATCATACATATATAAAAGGACAGTTGTGTGTATGTATGTCCAGAGGAAATCTATACATATATAAAAGGCAGTTGTGTATATGTATGTCCGGAGGAAATCTATACATATATAAACGGCGTTGTGTGTATGTATGTCCGGAGGAAATCTATACGAATATATAAAGGGCAGTTGGTGTGTATATGTATGTCCGGAGGAAATCTATACATATATAAAAGGCAGTTGTGTGTATATGTATGTCCGGAGGAAATCTATACCTATATAAAGGACAGTTGGTGTATATGTATGTCCGGGGGAAATCTATACATATATAAAGGGCAGTTGTGTGTATATGTATGTCCGGTTGAAATCTATACATATATAAAGGGCAGTTGTGTGTATATGTATGTTCGGATGAAATCTATAGATATATAAAGGGTAGTTGGTGTGTTTATGTATGTCCGGAGGATTCTTCGAAAATAAAACAATTAACGACAAAGTAAATATATATACACATTAAATATCACCAGGGCTTGTTTTTTGAGCAAAAATAATAGCGATTTTGATTTATATTCTTGAAGATAATTAAAAAATAAAATTTTAATAATAGCAGCATGGATTTTTTCATTTAAAGAGTCCAGTCTATCCTGCTGGAGGGAGAACTGGATTCATACCTTTCCCAATGGTATTAGCGCGATGTGAATGCCAATAGCTTCGTCCAGGAATTGAACTCAGGTCGACAAGTCCATTTCCTACGACTATAACCATTACACAATGCGCCTCAATTTTGACAGTTTAGCTTTCAGTTTATATGACTGGTGAAAATTGATTTGAAATGCAATGAAATTGAGTTACAAGCGGAACGAATTAAACTCGTAAGTCAATGTACGACTGTATTATTCTTTTCATATGCTGTGATACAATTACTTAGAACTCGATGGGAAATGAAAGCTATGCACAAACTCGCTTACTGTTGGCTAAAAGCACAAATACACTATCTACCCGTGGCACCTTGAAAAATAATCTACCGGTACGCCACATATACACACAAATATGTACCAAACCCTCCGTATAAGCAAGTTGCGACTCAAAGTCAATTTTTTAAGCGGAGTTTAATAGGTTTGAATTCAATGTTTTCCTTCTCCTAGACTGATCACCCATACAAGGTTAAAGAGCCCAGTCTAACCTACTATGGGCGGAGAATAAATGGATTCATACTTTTCCCAAGGGTATTAGCACAATGTGAAATGCAAACAGCCTCGTCCAAGATTTGAACTCGTGTCGAAGAGTCCATTTCCTACAACTCTAACCATTATACGCACATGTATGCTGTTTCTTTGGCCTTGAAATAAATGTTTAAAAGTAAGAATCAAATTTTGTTTGTTCAACATGTTTCTAAATGTGAATCCAGGCTGAAACTGTTGAATTGAGAATGAACCGTTTATGCCTGCAAGATGTTTCAAGCCAATTTCTGATAATCATTACTTAAATGCTTTTCTAAGCTATTCATAAAGATAATGAAACTGTCGAATAACACTTAACCTAGAAATCAGGTAATGCTTCCATTTATACACATCCAGTGATGTAGTGTACACTTTTGGCGCTCCCTAAACTTTATAGGAGAAAACATACAACCTGCGGGCCTCGAACTTTTTTTTTTTGGGGGGGGGGCACTTTTTTAATTACTAGTTTTAATTACTAAATTACTAAAATTCAGGTAGTTATACAATTTTAATGAAAATTCATTCATCAATTACTTTCATAATGAACAGGTTCTGTTATTAAAATAATTTTTGATGTCCTGGGAATGACGTTAAACTCCCTGATGGTGAGGTTCCAGTTCTGGAGGTTTGGGGAATGTGGAGCACCCCTTCATCACCATTGCTCCCTGGTCCACTCTGACCCGGAGTGGTAGTACCTGTTAGGGTCCCATCTATGGGTTAAATTGAGTTGATAAACAAAATTGTATTATCCATTAAGAATTGATTTATTTCAAAACTTTATCGGCATTAAATGACCCACTGAGGTTGATATTATGTAAAACAAAACAAACCAAACCAAATGAAAGAATCTTTGAAGAAATTATTAGTTTTTAAACCACCCCCAAAGATTTATTGAAAAAATCTTTCTTTCTTTCACTCCATCAATTAATTTTTTTTATATGAAATCATCCTTACTCTAATAATTTTAGCTATATTTCTTTATTTCCTTCATTCTTCTTTATTTTCCTGACTGCCTCTGTCTGTATCTGTGTCTCTATCTACATGCGATATTTCCTTCTACATTTCGTTCAAATAATTATTAGTATAATAATTTTCATTTAGTTCTTTCTTTCTTTCTTTCTTTCTTTCTTTTCTTTCTTTCTTTCTTTCTTTCTTCTCCTATATCTCTCTATGTTATTTTATTGTCAAGTTTTAAATCATTATAAGTTTCATTTTGTCTTTCTTTCATGTAATATGCGCTAATCTAACTCATAAAGATCAATCTGCGGAGGAGTTGATAAATATATATATATACACAAATAATCCAACAATTACTCAGTCTCTTTATCTGCAGATTGTTTAATGCCAAGATATCGAACACGTTCATTTTCAATAGAAATAATTAACACGGGTAATCTTTAACTGATCATTGTAGGTTGTAGATCCTTTTTATTGGTTTTAGTTTGCAAAAACTTCTTTCGGTATTTTCAACAGTGATTGTTGTTGTAAGCAACACTCGAAGTACAATGCAAAAGTTCAGGTATTATCTGCGTTATTCGGACTATTGTCCCCATCTTTATTGTTATTTGTACAACGTTTCGGCTGATATGCCCTCCGGCCTCCTTGTTGGACTCGGGAACCTTCTCGGACTCGGGAACATTCTTTTCGGACTCGGGAACCTTCTTGTCGTAATCGGGAACCTTCTGTCGTAATCGGGAGCCGTCACGGAACTTTGAACCTAACCCTTTATCAGTCCAGTATCCTGTTCTCATTCCGCTAACCATTGTTGGGGTAGTTTTTCTATTTTACTGCCTCTACTTAGGATTGAACCCGGAATCCAGAGATAACTGTCACTTAAACTGTCTTAACCTAACTACCTTATCCACTAGGCCATGCGTCCAATTGGGCAGATAATACTAATCATCGAGACTCGTCTCAAACATTCAGAGAAAAAGTTCAGGTAACCCATTACATTAAGGTGTCGGTCTATATAAACTTTATTCCACAATATTACTATTTGCTATATATATTATACTATTTTCTACACGTAGTCTGGTCAAAGTTCACATTTATTGAGCAACCATTATGGATATTGTGATATTTATTTACCAGCTCCTTCTCATCAAGCAGGATATGACACAAGGTCAAGTTTTTAGCGGAGTTTAACAGGTTTGAATTCGAGTTTTCCTTCTCCTAGACTGGTTACCTAGCCAAGGTTAAAGAACCCAGTATGCCCTACTACTTCCTTACAGCAGGAAGGGGAGTAGTTGGATTCATACCTTTCCCAAGGAAACTGTGATATGCATACAACTTCGTCCAGGATTTAAACTCGGATCGACGGGTCCATTTCCTTTGACTCTAACCATTACAACACGCGCCTCCACCCAATACTTTTAATTTATACACATCTAGTGGCGTTTATGACCAATTTGCACCCCCACATCCCCCCAAATAAGCCTCCCAGTTTAAGTATTATACACAGGACATCATTTTGGGGGTTCTTACCCCTCTGTAGGGGATACATTCGGAGTATTTTAAGTACCACCGACAGGGCAGATATTTATTGTCCGAGTCAGATACCGGAGCATATCAATTTAACACACCCTGAGGACCTAACGTACTACATTAAGTTGTCGGTCTATATAAACTTTATTCCACAATATGTTGCTACTATTTGCTCCACGTAGTCAAGTCAAAGTTCACATTCATCGAGCAACCATTGTGGATCAAACTCAAACCAAACTATTAAACGTTTTGTAAAAGTAGCTCATTAACATTTTCTATATAGCTGAAGACCTTATTTAATAAATTTAATTTCATGTAGTACACAATGGCATTAATGAAACACAATGTTTAGAGTCGTAGGAAATGTACTCGTTGATCCGAGTTCAAATCCCCTACATGGCTGTATGCATTTTACATACACCTGGGAAAATATGAATCCCAGCTATGGGTAAATACAGACTGGGCCTTTTAACCTTGGATAAGTAATCTGTCTAAGAGAAGGAAAACTCTGAAATTTAAAAGCCTGAAGTAAGTCGTTGATTAGATTTGCGGTATTCCTTGTGCACCAGTTCTTTCCTATCGACTGTGCCAAAAAATGCAGATGGTCCAACACAAGCCTTCGCCATTATGAACAAAACACTGTGTGAGTTGTTCATTGGATGAATTCCGATACATCGAAACCGACAAGAGAGTCAATAAAGAAACACCCTGGGATTCCGAAAAATACTGTATTTGACGGCATATAGGACGCACTTTTTTCTCGAAAACTTTGGCTCAAAAAATTGCCCTGCGTCTTATACATCGGAAGTGAAGTTTGAGACCTCCCGTAGGCCTGGCCTAATCTTCTCTATGATGCTCACTAACCCAGCTTACTTCAGTACTTCTACCTACCCTAAACTCCATGCATCCTTATTTTATTGCTTTTATACAGCTTTGTTTCTGCTTGAGTAATAATGCACAGCTAGACTGTTTACAACAATATATGCTTAAATACACTAAAAAATTTTTCCTGAATCTGACCTGCTGAAATGGGGGTGCGTCTTATATGCCCGTGCGTCTTATATACCGTCAAATACGGTAATCTAAAAATTCACGGGCTGTTTTTAGCTTTCATTTTCTGTTCTTGATCTCCAATTCCTGATTCAAAATTGAGGCAAATATTTTTAACTCATTTGGTAATTCTTATAGTTCAATGCCACCTGTTATTGAATTAAATCGTCTGTAGTGAACCTTCAAATACTTACTCTTCGCTGCGTTTAAAAGTGAGTCTGAATTTTGAATGAATTCACAAATTTCATTCCACTGGGATAGCTGGGAAAACTGATTATTAATTGAATACAAGCCTTGGCCAACAAGAGTGATAAAAAAAGCCACGATGAAATCATTCCTCGGATGTTTGAAATACGTTACAAGACTCGTATTCAACTATACGTCTTTTGCGACACCGTACTTGTGACTCGAACCTTCAAGCAATATAATTTTCTTTCGCAATTTTACGTGCTGTCGACATAGCAGAGACACAACCAGTTTCGCAATAGTCTTTAGGAAAACAGAAAGTTGTATCGATTTCGGTGATCATAATATCGATTGTAACATCAGAAGACTGCAACAAATGACTCACTTTATTCACCTGAAACTGAACATCGTACCAAATGATTATGTTAAGCACAAAGTTCCAAATAGAAATCCAGTCTAACAGTGACGTTGCTTTAGTCGCTTTTGCGTCGTCTCTCTTTTCCAAAGATTTTTCTCACAGATCGATAATAGCATTTCTAATGTTTTTAAGGTGAAAACGCAATGGTTGAATGCATTGATCCGTGATTCCCATCTGGTACCACACTGTTCTTTCAAAGAACTATTCAATAGTATCTCCCAATGAAAGATCGAAGCAGAAAATAAGATATATAAACGGTTAACTAAACCAAAGAATTTAACCGAAGCCAGCGACGAGCGTGAACTATCTGACATAAGGGTAATTCCATGTCAAATCATCCAGGCCATATGAAAATCATTAATAACTTAAAAATTATTTGGTTGGTGCCTATTTTGATAGCAGTTTTAGATTTTGCAGGCCAAAAAGCTTTTATAGATCATTTTTTAGGAGTAGGGAAGCTCTAGAACCAATTTTAATGGCAAAAATAGATTACAAAACGTCACTATTTTTTGCGCCCTACTCCAATTTTTTCTTTTAAAAGGACCCATAAGAATTTATACGGCATTAAACAAATAATACAAATTAATCTGAAGAGCAAATGTTAATAAGGTCATCTCATAAACGAAATTAATTTTTTAGTGAGTTTAAAGCTGGGTATTTTATTATGATTGTAATGTTATAAGATATCCATAGAGGACTGTACATGTCAGAATTACCCTGATACAAATCATGAAGATAAGAGGTCCATAAGAAAGCAACAGCAACAAAGCATCGGAACATCATCATCTACAGGGACAACCTACGAATTCAAAATCTGTAGCCGAGAATGTTTCTTAAACATTGGACTTCACAGTCACAGGAGGCGCTGCAACTTCAGGGGCACACAAAAACTTTTGTCATAGTCTTTCGAGACTGAAATGCAAATGAATGTTATAAGATACAAAAGTTCATATTATTTTTAAAATTTGTTTCTTCTGTCAGGTGTTAATTAATATTGATTAGTTTAGTGTTCATTCATGTTTGACGTTTTAGTGTTTATCTATATTTTCAAAAATTGGATATATCTAATAGATAGATAGGAATAGACTGAGAGAGAGATAGACTGAAAGAGAGATAGTGAATAGACTGAAAGAGATAGACTGAAAGGGAAGGAAAAGAAAAGGCTGAAAGAGATAGATAGACTAAAAGAGAAGTACATGAATAGACTGAAAGGGATAGATAGACTGAAATTAATTTATTATAACGCGTACTACATGAAATTAAATTTAGTAAATAAAAACTCCAGCTATATTGAAAATTTTAATGATCGTTTGTTTAGTTTGAGTCTGATCCACAATGGTTGCTCGATGAATGTGAACTTTGACTCGACTACGTGGAGCAAATAGTAGCGACGCATTGTGGAATAAAGTTTATATAGACCGACAACTTAATGTAATACGTTAGGTCCTCAGGGTGTGTTGTATTGATATGCTCCTGTATCTGACTCGGACAATAAATATCTGCCCTGTCGGTGGGACTTAAAATACTCCGAATGTATCCCCTACAGAGAGTAAGAACCCCCAAAATGATATTTTAGGTATGATAATTAAACTGGTGAGGCTTATTTTTTGGGGTGGGCTGGGGTGGAGGTGGACGTGCAGATTGGTCATAAACGCCACTAGATGTGTATAAATTAAAAGTATTGGGTGGAGGCGCGTGGTGTAATGGTTAGAGTCAAAGGAAATGGACTCGTCGATCCGAGTTTAAATCCTGGACGAAGTTGTATGCATATCACAGTTTCCTTGGGAAAGGTATGAATACCACTACTCTCCCTCCTGCTATAAGTAAATAGTAGAGCATACTGGGTTCTTTAACCTTGGCTAGGTAACCAGTCTAGGAGAAGGAAAACTCTGAATTCAAACCTGTTAAACTTCGCTAAAATCTTGACCTTGTGTCATATCCTGCTTGATGAGAAGGAGCTGGTAAATAAATATCACAATATCCATAATGGTTGCTCAATAAATGTGAACTTTGACCAGACTACGTGTAGAAAATAGTATAATATATATAGCAAATAGTAATATTGTGGAATAAAGTTTATATAGACCGACACCTTAATGTAATGGGTTACCTGAACTTTTTCTCTGAATGTTTGAGACTCGATGATTAATATTATCTGCCCAATTGGACGCATGGCCTAGTGGATAAGGTAGTTCGGTTAAGACAGTTCTAAGTAAAAAAAAAATTGACCTTGTGTCATATCCTGCTTGATGCTGAGGAGTTGGTAAATATATAAATATATAAATTGAAAGTATTTCCTTATTTCTCGGTTGTTAGACAGATCTGATTACTAGCTTGTTTCATCATCTGTATGAATAGTTTAAAAAACATTTAAGTAATGATTATCAGAAATTGGCTTGAAACATCTTGCAGGCATAAACTGTTCATTCGCAATTCAACAGTTTCAGCCTGGATTCACTTTAAAAAAAACATGTTGAACAAACAGAATTTGATTCGAGAATTCGTTGGATAAGTGAATAAAAAAAATTGGAAATGCATCTAAAATATTGCGGTATCTTACTTTTAAATATTTATTTCAGGGCAAAAGAAACAGCGTCTGGTGATGAGACTCCAATTCTGGAGATCTGGGGAGTGTGGAATAACCTTTCATTGCCATTTCTACCGGGTCAACTTTGACTCGAGTGTGATAGAACTCGTCATGGTTCCATCTATCGATCAAATAGATCAGTTCGAAAATTACTTGTATTGGATTGAATATACTTGAAATGATAACTGTATGCCCATAAATAAAAAAAATATAATGAAACATTGAAAATATAGTTATCTATTAATAATGGAGATTCGCTTCCGGTTTTTGTCTGTAAAAAAAACTACGTCACTGCTTACGTCACATTACCCAAAATCGTCATAACATAGAATAAATACACTCAAAATTTGAACATGCAACATTAGACAGTCCTCATTGTTTTTTAAAACAAGTTTTAATGAATACATGACTGGTATTATATATCTATATATAAGTAAAGTAAAGTCGACAGGGCGGCCTAAAGTCGGTATCAGCCAGTCAGCGAGGGAGTCTATCCCCTTTTCAATAGCGCTAGACCAAGGAGATTGTTTTTTAGCATCTGAGGTGGTGCGCCACACCTACCATCAGCTTCTTACTTTACCGCACAGATCCGCTGAGTTGGCGAAGACCAGTATCGAACTAGGAACCTTGTGGTTTCTAGCCGAACGCTCTACCGACTGAGCTAACCCAGCCCCTTGAAATTGTTTTATTTTTTAATCCTTTAATGAATTTGATGATTTTACTTACTTAGGGTGCAAACTCGCTGACATTGAATTTTTTACTCCCACCCCTCAGGCAATATGTTTCAAAAATCTATTTTTACATAGCCCGGAGGGCGTTTTTTTATTTTGCTAGTAATTGTAATTAATTTTCGGCATTAGATAACCCATAAGAACTTTGAATGCCGTTAAAGAAATATGTGTGACACTCTGTATAGGAAATCTTCAGAAACTCAATTTTGTAAACTAATTTGCTAATATAGTTTTTTCATAAAAGTCTAGAAAGCAGGAATGTTGCGAAACCCCTAAACATTTCAATAATTTCAGGGAGAGTTTTTTTTTACCAGTAATATTACCGTACAAAAATCATTGCCTTGTGTTTGCTTACCCTTGTGTTGTAGGTGACTCCCCTGTGACCAGAACAATGGACTTACCCAAAGGGTATATTTAGCAGAGCAAAGCTACTCAAGTGAGAAGTAGCAAATGCATGTCTTCATGTACGCGGTACCAATGAAACCCTCCTCATTTTGTACTTGAGATGTGTTGAATACATCTGTTCTTTACTTTTATCTCCGTGTTGAGTATTTATTTATTGACCCCTAAACAGGTCATAACACCTTGTTAATCAGGAAAGACTGTCCTTTTTAAAACTAATCCTGTCATTACTCTTTTTAACTTTTGAAACGGCACCATTTTTGGTTTCTGTTAATTTTTTTAAATTTATAAATACGAGGCTAATTAGGAGGTGCGCATGGTGTAAAGCCGGTGCTCGTGTGTAATGGTCATCGTCGTAAAAAAATGGACACAGTGACCCGAGTTCAAAACGCGGACGAGATTGTTTGCATTTCATATGGCGCTAATATCATAGGAAAAGGTATACCTCCAATTATTCATCCTACATCTATGGATAGATAGGAGGTTAGACTGGACAATTTAATACTGCTTAGGCAAACCGCCTAGGAGAAGGAAAACTCTGAATTCAAATCTATTAAATTCACTTAAAGATTTTACTTTGTTTCGCATCCTACGCTTGTGGAGGCATTAATAAACATCTATACATATATAAAGGGCAGTTGTGTGTATGTATGTCCGGATGACATCTATACATATATAAAGGCAGTTGTGTGAATGTAATGTCTATACATATATAAAGTTGTGTGTATGTATGATGAATCTATACATATATGTGTGTATGTATGTCCGGATGACATCTATACATATATAAAGTGCAGTTGTGTGTATGTATATCCGGATGACATCTATACATATATAAAGGACAGTTGTGTGTATGTATTTTCGAATGTAATCTATACATATATAAAGGGCAGTTGTGTGTATGTATGTCCGGATGACATCTATACATATATAAAGTGCAGTTGTGTGTATGTATATCCGGATGACATCTATACATATATATAAAGGGCAGTTGTGTGTATGTATGTCCGGATGACATCTATCTATACATATATAAAGTGCAGTTGTGTGTATATGTATGTCCGGAGGAAATTTCGAAAATAAAACAATTAACGACAAAGTATATATATACATACACATTAAATATCACCAGGGCTTGGTTTTAGAGTGAAAATAATAGAGATTTGATAAATTAAAAAATAAAAGTTAAATGACAACAGCTAAATAAATGATTTTTTTTTTCATTTGATATTTTAGATAATAGACATTAACATTTCTTTTCAGAGTAGCTGGATCAATGCAAGGTCTATTTTTAAAAATTTCTTTTACATAAGGTTTTAAATGGGGCATCTGACGAGGATTCTACTCACGATTCAGTAATAATGGAATCTGCGGGACTAACTTTAAAATCCACTCTACCCAGGCGACGCCGAGTAGCCGCTGCTAGTATATATATAAATACGAAGGCCATTCAATGAATAAGGTGAATTTTGCATTAGAGGTTGGCAATAAGAAGTACTGTTTACAATTCACCTTTTTTTAATGAGATCAATAATTATGTCTCCTTTCATCTTCCAGAAGACTATCAGAATATCCTTTATTGGCCACTGCTCCCAGAACTTTTTGTTTACCGAAGAGTCAAAGTGTTTCTACTCTATGGACTGTCTTTTCGACTCAGGCTCGTAGTGTCAAATCTATGTTTAGCCCAATTGTAAACATCTTTTGCTAAAACGTGCTTCTCCCTACACATCGCGCATTCTTCTGTAAATTTCACATATTTCGCACTTCCCAGAGACCAAAAATTTGATGACAGACCTCTGTTTACACATAGGGCACTCTGTTTGATTTGCCATCATTTTGTATAGCCTCAAAACAAATATTTTTATGAGATTAAAATATGTGTTGTCATAAAACAATTCCAAACAACACAGAACCAACATTTATGGAAAAAAATTCCGAAAAAAAAAAAAGAAAAAAAAGTTTAACATTTATTTAAAAAAAAAAATTCTCCTTATTTATTGAACTAGCAGCGGCTACCCGGCGTCGCCTGTGTAGAGGGGGGATTTTTAAAAGTTAGCCTTGCAGATCCATTATTACTTATCGTGAGTGAAATCCTCTAAAAAAAAAAATAGATACAAATGATGCAATTAGTTCAATCAATCAATATTATATTTCAAAGCGAAAAAAAAAAAAAATACAAAAAAAAGAAGATAAATAAAATAACAGGCAAATGTCTTTCTCTTCTGTTACTTTTCAAATTTGAATTTCTAAATATTTTCCCAAATATAAATCCAACTTCATTATTTTTGTTCAAAAACCAAGCCCTGGTGATATTTAATGTGAATATATATTTACTTTGTCGTTAATTGTTTTATTTTCGAAGTTTCCTCCGGACATACAGATTCCCACAACTGCCCTTTATATATATGTATAGATGACCTTTGTATAATTGATAAGTTCCAGATTTTTCCCCCAGACAATTAAACCTCTTCTTACTAATATTAGTGTTGTGATCCCGTTTTGGCCGACCCATTCTTCAATCTTTGTTAGGTGTAAAAATCCAAGAGGAAACAAACAAACAAAAACACAATGATTCTGAAAAACTTGGGCATCAAAGAAAAAAACATACTAGCAAACAAACAAAAGAAAACTAAAGAAAAAAGTAAAAAAGAAAGACAAAAAAGAAAGAAAAATAAAAATAAAAATAGAAAAAGGAATAAAAAGGAAAAAAGAAAAATAGAAAAAACAAAAACTAAAAAAGAGAAAAAAGAAAAAGAGAAAAAAGGAAAAAATAAGAGAATGAAGAAAATAGAATAATAAAAGGAAAAAGAATAAAAAGGAAAAGAATAAAAAAGAAAATAGAAAAATAGAAAAACAGAAAAGAAAAAAGAAAAAAGAAGAAAAACCCAAGTTCAATTTTTAGACAAGGTTGCATGTGTTTCATTTCGCGCTAATACTCTCGGGAAACTCCATTTCTTCTCCCCACCCCTCACAGCTATGTGTAAACAATAAGGTAGACTGGGCTTTTAAGCTTAAAAAAGCAACTAGGAAAAGCAAAACTCTGAATTTTGGTTGTTTGATTGGTTTTTACGGCATACCAACCTTTTTCGGGTCATTTAATACCGTAGTCATTTTGATTAACAAGGGACACAAGTTGCTTACAGTACCTGCTGTTGCTTAATGGTTACCCAATTAAGTATTGAACAGGTTCATCGCTGCTCAACTTCTGTAATAACTCAGAATTCAGAAACAGTTATACAACCCAGGACAATGATAGTTTTTTTGCTAGTGGTACCATGTAACCCTGCCTAATGTTGCTATAAGAATGGATGGAGGCGCGTGGATTAATGGTTAGAGTCGCAGGAAATGGACTCATCAACCCGAGTTCCTGGACGAAGCTGTTGGCATTTCACATGGCGCTAATACCCTTGGGAAAGGTATGAATCCAACGCTCCCTCCAGCTAATGATAATGGGGTATAAGAAAAAGAAAATCTGGTAGCGAAAAGATATTTCAAAGGCAATCAAGATTTGTCTATACTAATTTTCCTATTGAAGGAGAAAGACAACAGAAAATTGGCAATGTCTGTGAATAATTGCCTAAGGAGTGGGAATTTAAAATGTTTATGTATTTACCAACCCCTCCGCCCAGGGGGATGTGACTCAAGGTCAATTTTTAAGTGGAATTTAACACGTTACAGAGTTTTCCTTCTCCTAGACTGGTTGCCGTACCAAGGTTAAAGAACCCAGTCCACACTATTATTTACCCATAACTGGAGAGAAAATAATTGGGTGTGTAAAGGGTATTTGCACAACCAACCTCGTCCAGGATTTAAACTCTTGCCGCCGTGTCCATCTCCTACGACAATAACCATTACACATTAGGCGCTTCAAAAAAGTTATGAAAAGTTTAGATATATGCATACGTTAAAATTTGTTTCATTGTTCAATATATTTTTCTAGGGCCGAGTTCGTCGATAGAAAAAAACCGCAAGATTCCTTGTTCGATACCGGCCCTCGCCAACTCAGCGTATGAGTAACACATGGATCCGTGCGGTAAAGTAAGGAGCTGATGGTAGGTGTGGCACTCCACCTCAAACGCTAAAACAATCTCCTTGGTCTAGCGCTAGTGAAAAGGAGATAGACTCCTTCGCTGGTTGGCTGATACTGACTTTAGGCCACCTCGACGACAACGACTTAGAATAATTATTACTTCTAGTTTATCTTCAGAAAATACTAACACTAAGCGAACGGGATTAAGAGTTGTCTTTTTTGTTTTTTAATTTCCTAATATTACTTGCAACTGTTCTAGCTTTTCTATATTTCTGTAGACTCTTTAAAATATGACGGAAAAAAAACTTTGGTGTTTAAAAGATTAAGATAACAGAAAACTGAGTACATTTGAGAAGAATTCCTTCGGGACTATAGTGGGAGTTTCTCATATGAATCACACCAAAATGGATGATATAAGGAGTGACCTTGGAATACCAAATAAAATCACTGACATTATCAAGAAGAAAAGATTGAAGTGGTTTGATCACATGGTATGCCAGTTATGTCAACCATTCATACAAAAACACCAACAGAAAACCCAGTGGACGACCACCAAATACATGGAGGGACATAAAACCACTTCTGTTAAAAAAGTGAAAAGACTAGCAAAAGATAGGATAAGCTGGATGTTTGTTTGTTTTGTTTTTACGGCATATCAACCTCGGTGGATCATTTAATACTGACAAACTTTTTGAAATAAAGTAATTCTTAATGGATACTCAGTTTTGTTTATGAACATGTTTTTCTATTTAACCCATAGATGGGACCCTAACAGATACTCCGGGTCAGAGTGGACCAAGGAGCAATGGTGATGAAAGGGTGCTCCACATTCCCCAAACCTCCAAAACTGGACTCACCATCAGATAGAGTTTAACGTCATTCCCAGGACATGTAGACCCTCAGCCACCGCCTTCTAGCATCCATATGATAAAAAGGATTGGGGGTTGCCATAATCGCAATAGTGTTAGGGCAATCATATAGGTACTAGGGCTTGACGTGACCAGCCGATTGATCGGAGGGGGCCTCTCCGACCGCCCGTCTAGCCCAAGAAAGAGACAAAGTGGAGTATTGCAAGTCATGGACTGCTCAACCACCTGGGTTCTATCCTTAAGCATCACGGGTTGCCATCCACAGCCAACAGGTAGCCCCATTGGGGGAGTCTTACCCCTCTGTAGAGGTGCAGTCGGTGCATTCTAACGCCCCACCAACAGGGCGGGGATAAAGTGGAGGTCTTGTGTGGACTAAGATAGTATTACTATAATAAATAATATTATTCTGAAAAAGTGAAAAGACTGGCATAGACAAGATAAACTGGACGTCTTTTGGGACAAATAAAACTGGAAACATATCCAGCTCTGCTAACAGTGAAAAGACTGGCAAAGAACCGGATGAAATGAGGAGCATTTTGGGGACTAATAAGAGAGGACACAGAACCAGATCTGTTAACATAAAACAGGACACATAACCAGCTCTGCTAACACACACACACACACACACACACACACACACACACACACACACATATATATATATATATATATATATATATATATATATATATATGCCTGTCAGAATGGCGGGCTTATATACGTATGAATCGAAAGCAGCTCTGATATCGGTGGAAAAGACTGGCTAAAGACAAGATAAAATGGAAGTTTTGTGGGGTCTAATAAGAGTATAGGGTCACATCAATTACTTGCTAGTTATTCTGTTAGGCGCTAGGTGGCATTGCAAGCACCCATATTAAAGTAGAAGGGCTAAAGTCAAAGGTCCCTTTTCCATCTTCTGTCTTTAGCTTTAGCTGCAACTCCTGTCCAGGGGACAGGGCGTTTTGAGACCCAACCAACTACCGCATGGTAGGCGAAAACATGGTTTACATGTGTTGCCAGAGCGTTCGGCTAGAAACCACAAGGTTCCTAGTTCGATACCGGCCCTCGCCAACTGAGCGTTTGGGTAGCACAGGGATCTGTGCGGTAAAGTAAGGAGCTGATGGTAGATGTGGCACTCCACCTCAGACGATACTCAACTATCATTCTTCTACAAAATGACGCAAAACCACTTCTGCTAATAGTGAAAAGACTGGCCAAAGGACATGATAAAATGGAGGTCTTGTGGGGAGAAATATAGAATAACTTAAAAAAGGTAATGTGATCATAAAATGAAACTTAAGAAAAAATCTGGTTAAACAAAGATCTTTCAAGGGCAAATCAATAGTCATGGGTCCTTTCATGTCAGCATGGCCTTCTTTACTGACCGCTGCGCCTGAGACCTTTTATTTGCCAGTGAGTCAGAGTGGTTTCCACTCCGTGGAATGTCTTTTTGACTCAGACTCATTGTGGCAAACCCCTGTTTAACCTAGTTGTAACGCATTCTTCAGTAAATTTCTGATGGTTTGCACTTCTCAGCAAACAAATATCTGACGACAGACCTCTGTTCAAACCTGTTTGATTTGCCGCCATTTTGAATGACCGTAAAAAAATATTTTGCCAGAAGAAAATTCTGAAAAAAAATCATTTTTCTTTTTTCAATAAAATTACCCCTTATTTATTGAATGACTTTATTTACACTCACAAATTCTATACATTATGGAGTTCTTCACACCAACGTTAGCTGATGGTCTTTCACTGGAATTCTGAGTGACAACAAGTCTCCTCAGGTCTCCAGGACTCTTCTGAGTATTCTGGCAGATTGCAGCAGTGCAGTATTCTGGATGGTCTCAATTCTTCCTCTGATTTCCAGATTTTCCAGTCTCTTTCCCAATTATTATTATTATTATTATTATTATTATTATTATTATTATTATTCAGATATGTTGAGAAACTTTTAAAGAAGACAGGAGACTCAAATGAACATCCTTTCTACTACATGACAACTTGACATCATCAAGCTAGCTCATCCTTCCATTGGCCATAGTGGGCGTGACTATACACATAAAGAACTTCAAAAAAAAAAAAAAAAGAAAGAAAGAAAGCAAACAACAACAAATGTATGCTAACATCACAACAAAATCCGTTGAACTTTTCAAGTCTCTCTGTGAAGTCTGTCTAAGAAAGATAAATAGGCCAATGACAAAGGGCGTGGTAATACGACCAATCCCAAGCGAAGATTCGCTTCCAGAGGTCAACTTGATCTCATTGACATGCAGTCAATGGCACGTATGAACTATAAATGGATAATGGTTTACGGGGTCCGTCTAGAGGCGCGGTTATCGTCGAAGGAAAAGGACCCAGCGTGGCAAGTTCAAGTTCTAGGCATGGTTGTTTTGCGTTTCAATCCTATTAAAACAAAAGAGGATTTCATAAAATCATTTTCATTAAAATAATTTATTCCACCATTCCGGATACCACAGGTTCAAGCTCATTTGATGTTTTAAAAAAGTAGGAAAAGAAAAAGAAAAGAAAAAGAAAGAAAGAAAAGAATGAACGTGCCATCACGTTTATCCTCGTAGGAAATGGACTTGGCAAGCCGAGTTCAAGTTCAAGGAAAGGTAGTTGAGTGCTTCACTTCAATTAAAGTAAAATAGCATTTTTATTCAAATCATTTTCATTACAAGAACTAGCAAATATATGCACCCTCTGGGTGCAAGTATTAATGTTATAAAATATTATATTAAATTAGAAAGTCTAAAGAAACTAAATAAGAATGCAGATAAAAGGATTTGAAATAGAGAGGGGTATAATCGAGAAATATAACAGCTGTAGCTTCCTCTTCCATCACCTCCGTCTTTCCTTGCTATTTTTTTCTAATTTAACTATTTAGTTAAATCAGGAAGTAAAGAATAAAATTACAGTTATTTCTTTTTGTTAATTGATTTCTTTTAAGATTTATCTCCGAGATATTTGCTCATATTCATTAAGATAAAATCAAATAATTAGAAATCAATAATACTAAACACATATTTATTAAAATCAAATTTTAAATATCAATATGCAAATAAGGCTTGCCGTTCACACTTTAAACTGCAATTTTGTTGTATATATAAATACAATTGCATGTTATTAGTACGTAGATATGGCCAGCAGTATTAATAGTGAAAAACAATTTTATTAATAATTGAGGCTTGAATAAAAATGATTCATGGAGAATGTGATGTATAATAACAAAATGGATAGTGACGTGAGCAGTGATATAGTTTCGGTTACAGACAAACAAATACATAATCTTCATTATAATAGGATTTATAGATACTTGTTTTAGATATGTTAAACTGCTACGCTTTGTTAATTAGCCCCACATTCACCAGATAACTATAATGTGGGACAACCATTGCAGCCCCGCCCTTCTCTTTCTATTCTATCTACGAGCAGACTTAACTGGTGTTGCATCTGCCCTGTCCCCTGAATACACCGAGAAGGATGACTCTGAATTCAAACATGTTAAACTCCATTAGTCTAATGTGCCATAAAGTTGGTTCGGTTGATATTGGAGATTGGTCGCCGGAACTTCAAACTTGGCGGTAGTATCAATCGAGAACTCTATCAGTAACGACATACAGATAGATAGATTGATAGATGGATAAAAATTACATCACACACACACACACACACACACACACACACACACATACATATATATATATATATATATATATATATATATATAGGAATGACTTACCGGTGAAAATATTGGGTTGGTCTCAATATTCGGTTAAGTCAGAGCTATAACAAATATTAAGTGCGTAAGTAGGGCGGATTAGAGGTTATTTCTGTACACTATATAATAATAATAATAATAATAATAATAATAATAATATATATATATATATATATATATATATATATATATATTGCTGATGGGACCTAATAGGTCGAAATGTACATTCAGGATTGACATTTTCTCGATTTGTTTAGCCTTACATTTGAACATATATGACCGCCTAAATTCATTAATTATTAACTAATTAATTTTCAAAATTAAAGATGACTTCAATTAAGCACATATCCTCCAAAAATTGTCGGCTAAAAGTCTTATCAAATAAACATATTGTTTATTTACTTACTCTCATATATATATATATATATATATATATATATATATATATATGTGTGTGTGTGTGTGTGTGTGTGTGTGTGTATGTGTTATCACTTGTACCTGTATTGCAATAGATTTGCTCTACTAATGTATTGAGTACTTTTTATTTGCCTTACCTTTCTGAATTTTGGATCAACTAACCATTGTGACCATATTCACCGGTAAGTCACCTTTTCCATAATACACATATATATATATATATATATATATATATATATATAGAGAGAGAGAGAGAGAGAGAGATAGATAGATAGATAGATAGAAATTAACATAGATAGATAGATAGATAAATAGATAGATAGATAAAAAGGAACAGACATAGGTAGATATATCTATATATTGCATTTCAAATACTATGCTAAGTTTTCTCTGTTATTATCGCCCGTGGTCAGGATAGGAATTAACTTAGATGGGTATGAACATTGATTGATAGATAGAAATGAACATACATAGATTAAAGCTCATTTGATGGGTGTCATCACGGTTATTATAGACTTGGAAAGGCAAGTTTATGTTCGAGAAGAGTTTTTTTTTTGCGTTTCCCTTTGTGCTAATGCCCTTTGGAAAGGCATGAACTCATTTCTTATTTTCCCATCCACGGATAAATTGTCAGGTAGACTGTGTCCTTTATGCTTTGTACGGAAACCGGTCTAGGAAAAAGAAAACTTTGAATTCAATCAAACAGTGAGTTAAAGTCAAGTCGGCAGGGAGGCATAAAGTCGCTATCAGCCAAGTAGCGAGGGAGTCTATCCCCTTTTCACTAGCTCTAGACTAAGGAGATTGCTTTGGTGTCTGAGACAGAGCGCCACACCTACCGCCAGTTCCTTACTTTACCGCACAGGTCCCTGTGCTACTCATACGCTGAGTTGGTGAGGGCCGGTATCGAACAAGGAATCTTGTGGTTTCTAGTCGAACGCTCTATCGACTGAGCTAACTCGGTCCTAGAAAAATATATTGAACAATGAAACAAATTTTACTGAGCAAACCGACTTAAAAAAAAGTTACCTTTTGTCGCATCTTGCTCGGGGGAGGGGGTAAATACATACGAGGTCCGTGTATTAAGTAATGAAAATGTCTGTATGAAAAAATTATCAACTTGATTACAAATCAACCTGACGAAGATTTTGTTCCCATTCCTGGAAAAGTGTTTCTTAACTTTATTGTCTTTAGTTAGTTTTTATTATATACCCATGTTGCGAGTATATACACAATGAGTTCTTACGAGAGAGAGAGAGAGAGAGAGAGAGAGAGAGAGAGAGAGAGAGAGAGGAGAGATATAGACAGATACATATAACTTACTTGGTTGTTATTTTCTACTTCGCCGAGTCGCCATGTTGAATATTCACTTCTTTCTTTCTTCGGCCATGATGTCTACGTCTAGTAGTGGTTTCTCTTTACCTGTTGCTTCTTTCTTCTCTTCTTGGTTCTTTATTTTCTAACTAAGGGCATGCTTAATTAATTAATAACGCTTATTGCTTTTCAATGTTTTATTTGTCTTTTGTAACTCATAACGCGGAGCTGACGGCCGAAGTAGGACACATATGTCCCATCCGGAGTCTAGCTGCCAACTGGCCTAACTAAGTCAAAATCACGTGACGTGCGAAAATTCAACAGTCCAGTGGTTTTCCACTTCGTGATATGAAAAACTGTCCCCATAGAATTATCCTACAGGGTGTTGCCAATAGTCTATGTGGTGGCATAGATTATTGGCAAAAGTTTGCCACGCCCACGATCGTGAAATTGGGTTTTAATTTTTAGCATCAGGAAAATATTCACTAGGACTCAGATCAGAGAAATAATGAATCCTATAGGAATTTTCTTTTTCTCTAAAGGCGCGTTCAGATATATATATATATATATATATATATATATATATATATATATATATATATATATATATATATATATATATATATTATAGTATAGTATAGTATAGTATATGAGAAATTTGAAAAAACACAGGTTTAAATAAAATGAGTGGTAAGTTTATTAGCCGAAGCTGCAGTGTTTCGATCAGTTGAGTAAATCTTCTTCAGGGCTTTTGTTGATATAAGGAAGAGTAAAACATTTATCACAGAATAATGAGGATATATATATATATATATATATATATATATATATATATAATATATATATATATTCATTCATTCATTCATTCATTAGCATTTCTGTCTCGGAAGACTACAATAAAGATTTTATGCGCCCCTGAAGTTACAGTTACATTCTCGACCACAGATTTCGCATGTGAAGGCTGTCCCTGAAGATGTTGATGTGCCGATGCTTTGTTGCCGCTGCTGTCTTCTAGACCTCTTAGCTTCATAGTGTTGTGTCAGGGTGACTTTTGCCATGAACAGTCCTCTACGGAGATTCACTATTATATATATATATATATATATATATATATATATATATATATATAGAGAGAGAGAGAGAGAGAGAGAGAGAGAGAGAGGGGCTCTGAATTCAAACCTGTTAAACTCCTCTTAAGAAATTGGCATATGTGTCACATCCTACTCGTGCTCAAGGTTTGGTAAATATGTTTGCATAATAGATGATATTTACTAATCTTTGTATTAGTCTGGCACTTAGACCCCACATAGACTACTGAACTAGTTTATGGTTACTTAACTTTGGATGTACTTATAATACCTGTAATTTACTAAGCTTAGCTTAACTTAGCACACATGCCTCAGATTACTTACGGTAAATGCTGTTACTAAGTGGTCACACATCTAGGTACTGAGAATGCTCATCACTGCTTTAACTTTAGTGACCAGAGATCTCGGAGTAACATGATATAAGATGTCACAACAGAATCAAATGGGATGAATGAAGCTAATTAAAGCTATACACTCCTAAAGCCATCTAACTACAAAAAGAGATTTAACTTTTTTGGCAAACCTAATAAGTATTACTTAGACCAAGCCAGCGTTGGTAGTACTATGGTGTATATGCAGAAGGAATCGACTCACTAACAATGGCTTTCGAGACTATCAAACCAAGGACTTGATTTGAAAATCACATAGACGAGAAACTGACAGTTACCAAGCACCGTTGAATTTATGTCTTCGCTATCATTACTTAGACATACATGCTCTATTAATGATATTGAGCACTCTTTACTTATAAATATAGCAAACTATATTTTCAATATTAACTAATTGAATTATATATATATATATTCATTATAGTGTACAATACATTTAAGGTGTGATTTTTTACCATTGGTTTCAAAGCAGCATGTTAGCCACTTACCGTCAAGACAACGCGGCCGTTAATGAATGCAGGGAATGTCAGTTTATTTATATATCTGCATTTCTTAACGGGCGCGCTGTTTTGACGATAAGTGATTAACATGCTGCTTTGAAACCAATGGTTACAATCGCACCTTAAATGAATTGTACACTATAATTAATAGATAAATACAGCTTTTACACCTGTAATCGAGCACTTTATTCTTAATTTTCCAAGACTAGAAAAACTATATATATATATATATATATATATATGCGTGTGTGTATGTGTGTGTGTGTGTGTGTGTGTGTGTGTGTGTGTGTGTGTGTGTGTGTTTACACAAAAGTATTGATATTATTACGTATTATTCTTTGCCAAACTCTACAACATGAAATTCTATAATCAAAAATAAAATTGCATAAATATGTATTAGCAGTCTACTTATTTTGATTACTACGCATTCATATTTTTGGTTACAGATTTTCAAGGCTGTAAAGTTTGGTAGTTAATAATATCTAATGATATTGCATTAGAAATAATAAAACCCCGTTACTTTGGGTCGGTTTAGCTCAGTCGGTAGAGTGTCAGACTAGGAACCACAAGGTTCTGGGTTCGATACTGGTCCTTGCCAACTCAGCGTATGAGTAGCACAAGGATCTGTGCGGTAAAGTGAGAAGCTGGTGGTAGGTGTGGTGCTCCACATCAGACGCCAAAATAATCTCCTTGGTCTAGCGCTTGGGAAAAGGGGACAGACTCACTCGTTGTCTGGCTGATACCGATTTTAGGCCACCCCGGCGACTTTTTTTTTTTAAAATTAAAAATATGAATGGTGTACTTATGGGACGATATATAAAAGTCTTAACTTTTATATATGATATATTTCTACAGAAATAATATTAGATACATGGAGTCCAATGAGGCTGTTGGATAGAACAAGTTTTTAGCTACAAAATGTTATCTTTCCAATAGAACCATCACTATTGTTTATAAATTTTGTCCAGAGATGAACAAGAATCTGTAGGTTGAGTCAATCAATGAATGTGTTTGTGTGTGTGTGTGTTTGTCAGTATTTTCCTCAATGTATACACGTAAGTGTGTGTGAGTGTGTGTATGTGTATGAGAGTGGATGTGCGTCTCCTTGTGGTGCGGGAGGTGGTTATCAAAATGATCTCACGGATCTTTACTACTGAGCAGTGAGTTTGAACCTCATTCGTGACCTTGTTTCAAAACTAAGGTATGTTTAGTAAATAGCCTTCGCGAGTGTCCGCGTCCGCTCTCTGCGTACGGGTGTGTATAATACGCGAAACGTTGTTGCCGAAAATTGTGTTGGTTCGGCGCATTTCGTGTGTTTAAGTTTTTCATCCCCCGAGTGAGGGCAGGGGATAAGTTATTATAAATTTAGATCACCCTATTTAACTTATTTCCTTTGCATCCATCCTTAATCCATTCCTGATGGATCCCAGATGGATCCACTCCTCTGTTTTAAGTCAATTTCAGAAGTGATATCACCAGTGCGCAGTCGCAATAGATTAAGATTTATCTAAAGTTTGAGCCTTCGAGTTGATATATAAATTTGTGGAGAGCACCTGTCATGTAATAACGGTTGACATGTCATTCTCGCAAACGATTGTAAGTAAGTTCGTTTCTCTTTAGGAGCTCCGTGAATGCAGTCTTATGCCCCAAGATGGCAAAAGTACAATAAACATATATTAAACTGCGCATATTCCGTCACATCTCATCGTCATTAAAATTTGATACATTGTATACTTGTAAAATCAAAAAACAAAGAAACATAAACATATTATTTGCAGTTCAAAATATAATATAGTGAGATCATATCACTAATACAGCTGACGCAGTCAGGTTGATACTATCTGGGTGTCACGTTATAGTGTTCATATACCAGAATTTTGACCATACAACAAAATGGTATATGCATAAACCAGAATCTGTTCTTGAGAATGAAACGCATAAAAATCTCTGGGACTGAGATAAAGACGAATCACCCAATCCCAGCCAGGAGTCCAGACCTAGTGTTGATTTACAAAAAGAGAGAGAACGTGTCAACTGGTGGACTTCGTGATTCCAGCAGATCACAGGGTGAAGCTGAAGAAAAATGAAAAGATGGATAAATACCCAGACCTTGCCAGAGAATTGAAAAAGCTGTGGAATATGAGAGTGAAAGTGATAACAATTGTAGTTGGTGCACTTGGAACGTGAAATAAACTTGAAAAAAAGACTGGTGGATATGGAAATCAGAGGAAGATTTGAGACCATCCAGACTACTGCACTGCTGCAATCTGCCAGAATACTCAGAAGAGTCCTGGAGATCTGAGGAGACTTGTTGTCACTCAGACTCCAGGAAATACCATCAGCTAATGCTGGTGTGAAAAACTCTCATAATAATAATAATAATAATAATAATAATAATAATGATAATAATAATAACTTTTACACCATGAGCATCTCCACGTATGTTATTCAGGACTCTTGTAGAAAACACGTAAAATTTCATCAAGAAAATTAAGGAAAATTATATATTGTGTCAAAATAAGGATCATAGTATTTCCACGAAATTACATGATAATAGGTGTATTCGGATTATGTATTATTTATATTTATTATTTATTATTTTGTTAGTTAATTTTTTATTTATTATTTAAATTTATGTATTTATTTATCTGCATTATGAATATGTAAAATGCAAACAGCCTCGTTTTGGAGTTGAACATTGGTTACCGCGTCAATTTCCTATAACGATAAATATTATACGACAAGCGCCTCTTAAAGATTCTAATTGTGCCACACCATTGTATATAAAAATCAATGTTAAAACGAGAAACCTATTTTTACTTTAACTTAATTAACAAAATGTTTTTTGTTTTTTTTCCTTTTTTCTGTGCTAAGCGAATAAATGGATCAAATGATTCTTTCCAATTTTGAGGAATTCATTAAAAAAAAAAACTGTCTAAGTGGGAAATCCTAGTTTGTTCCTATTGTAAAAACTATAAACCCCGAAGAAAAGGTTTGAAATAAACTAAAAACATAAATTAAGGTTTTATCATTACATTTAATCAATACCTGCTGTGCAAATAGAAATGTTGCTTCAAAAAAAAAAAAAAAGCTCCATTAGATGATAACTCTGGGTTAAGGCATGGTTTCGGGGCCCAAACATCATTACCACTAATCCAGCGGTATCTAACGATATCACCAGGCTTTGTTTGTTTGTCCTCAATCTTTAAGTATGTCATATCCATGCAGATGCAGTTTGAGCCTAATTCTGTATCTTATATATATATATATATATATATATATATATATATATATATATATATACTTATAAATCTCAGACAAGGCTCTTTGCATTTCACATAGCGCTAATACCATTGGGAAAGGTATGAATTTATATATTCTCCCTCCAGCTATGGGTAAAATAGTAGGGCAGACTGGGCTCTTTAACCTTGAGTAGATAGCCAGTCTAAGAGAGGGAAAACTCTGAATTCAAAATTCCTGAGGTCAGTCATTGATTGGGTTTGTGACATTCGTGCACCAATTCTGACTGTGCCAAAAAGTGCGGAATGATCCAACACTAGCCTTCACCACTATAAACAAATCACTGTGTGGGTTGTTCATTGTATGAACCTTCATGCGTCGAAATCGACGAGAGTCCATAATACTTATAAAAATCCTTGTATGAATATATGTTTGCACCTACAACAGCATACAGTATGGTTATACAGTGAGTTTTGGGGATCCCTAATACAATCATCCCTTACAACCAGTCATTTGGATTACCTTACACACACACACACACACACACACACACATATATATATATATATATATATATATATATATATATATATATATATATATGAAGTGGTCAAACGATGTGTTTGAAATGTCTATAGCTCTGCTGACGAGGCCTAATGGGCTGAAATGTACATACAGTGATCGACTTTTCTCGATTTGTTTGTGCTTTACATTTAAACCGAAATGCACGCCTAATTCATTTAGTTATAATTAATTAACAAATTAGGTATGACTTTAATTAAGCACATAATCTCCTTAAATATATATATATATATATATATATATATATATAATATAATAATGTGGATGACTTATTAATATATATATATATATATATATATATATATATATACTCATCAAAAAGTTACTACCATATTTTCAATTTTTTCATTGCAGTAGCCTAAAATGGCTCAATATATATTGTAAAATATAGATCATTTATAGGATATATATATATATATATATATATATATATATATATATATATATATATATATATGATGGACTCTCCCGTCAATTTCGACGTATGAGTGTTCATACAATGAACGTCCACACAGTGATTTGTTTATAGTGTATATATATATATATATATATATATATATATATATCCTATAAATGCTCTCTCTCTCTCTCTCTCTCTCTCTCTCTCTCTCTATATATATATATATATATATATATATATATATATATAAAATTGTTTTGGTTTCTCTGTTCAATGGCATATCAACCTTCATGGGTTATCTAATCCCAAAGCCATCCTTGTAGGAGAACAGTGGCTGTACTGTTTAACCCATATTTTAAGGACGATGGGGTTCATACATTTCTAACGAGTATTAGTCTGAATGTGAACGTTAGAGATTACTGGAGTTCGAACGTTTAGCATGATGTTGCAGTCCAGCACGTTAGCTACTATACCATGGGAACGTCTTGTAGAATAACAGTAGTGGTACTGTTTGATCCATATCTGTGGGGATAAGGTTTGGTTTGTTTTGTTTTGTTTTACGGCATATCAACCTCAGTGTGTCATTTAATGCCGATAAAGTTTTGAAATAAATCAATTCTTAATGGATACTTAATTTTTTTATAAACACATTTTTCTATTTAATCCATAGATGGGACACTAACAGGCACTACCACTCCGGGTCAGAGTGGACCAGGGAGCAACGGTAATGAAGGGGTGCTCCACATTTCCCAAACCTCCAGAACCGGAACCTCACCATCAGATAGAGTTTAACGTCATTCCCAGGACATGTAGATCCTTAACCACCGCCTTCTAGCACCCATATGATGGAAAGGGTTGGGACTTGCCATAAGGGCAATAGGGTTGGAACAATCATATAGGTGCTAGGGCTTGACGTGACCAGCCGATTGATCTGGGGATTCATACCATTCCCAAGGATATTATTCTGAAAGTGAACGTTATAGTGCAACCTAAGTTCGAAAATTCTTTCCAGCACGTTAACCTCACGTGTGCCTCAACCCCCCCCCCACCAAGAAAAAATAGGGTTAAGAAATTAACTAAAAACTTAAATCTAAGATTTTATCAATTTATCAATCCAGTTAGATATTCTTTATAATCATGAAAAAAAATAGTTGGGATATGTACGCTTTTAATGTTATTCCTTTTTTCACCTTACGAATTGAATGGCAGACAAAATGTTTTAGAAGTTTTATATATAAAAGTTGATTTATATATATTTCTTTCATATACTATATATCTTATTATAATGGAGATTGTGTGATTTTCTGTCTGTAACCGAAACTATATTACTACTTATGTCACAATTCCCTTAGTTATTGACATCACATTCTCCTTAGTTATTGACATCATATTCTCCATGATTGTATTTTTATTTTAAATTCAATTATCAATAAAATTGTTTTACATTATTAATACTGTTAACTATATCTACATACTAATAACATGCAATTATATTTATATATACCACAAAATCGCAGTTTACAGTTTGAATGGGAAGGCTAATTTGCATATTGATATTAAAAATTTGATTTTAATAAATATGTGCTTAGTATTATTGATTTCTAACTGTTTGGTTTTATTTTAATGAATATAAACAAAAATCTCTTCAATGAATCTTAAATGAAATCCATTAACAAGAAAAAATAACTGTCATTTTATTCTTTACTTACTCTTTTGACTAAATACTTAAATTAGAAAAAATAACAATGAAAGACGAGAGTGATGGAAGAGTAAGTTTCAGTTATTCTATTTTTTGATTATACCCCCCTCTGTTTCAAATCTTCTTATCTGCATTCTTATTTAGTTTCATTAGCCTTTCTAATTTATTATATTTTATTACATTAAAACTTAAATACTTGCACCCAGAGGGTGCATATATTTGCTAGTTATTATAATATATTTTATTTCTATATTTCATTTATATATCTTTTATATATACTAGCAAAATAAAAAAGACACCCTCCGGGCGATGTAAAAATAATTTTTTGAAAAACATTGCTTGAGGAGGTGGAAGTTATAAAAAAAATTACATGTCGGAGAGTTTGAACCATAAATCATGAAATCATCAAGTTTATTAAAGGAGTAAAAAAAAGATAAAACAATTTGAAATCGAAATTAAGTTCTATTAACTTTGAATATCTATTAAAAATTAAAAAAATTAAAAAACTATATATAAATATATGATACTGGGGATGTATCTATTAAAACTTGTTTAAAAAAAACAATGAGGATTGTCTAATGTTGCATGCTCAAATTTTGAGTGTCTTTATTCTATGTTATGACGATTTCGGATATAGTGACGTAAGCAGTGACGTAGTTTTTGTTACAGACAAAAACCGGAAGCGAATCTCGATTATCAATAGATATTATATATTATTATAATATATTTCATTTTTATATTTCATTTATATATATATATATATATATATATATATATATATATATATATATATATATATATATTATCTATATATTTCAGTTATACATTTTATTTATATATTTCATTTATATATAGTTTTATATATAAAAATTCATGTGTTATTAATTTTAGGATAAAAGATAAAATTCCAAAATAAGATTTTCTAAATTTCTTTTTCGTTTTTTCTTTTTCAAATATATTTAAAAGAATTTAGCACAGATATATGAAAAAGACACTAAAAAATATTCATATGTATTTTTTTGTTTCTATTCATTTATTATTCTAATTTATTTAGCATTTGAAAAAAGATTAAAATGCAAACCTATAGCAATAACTACAAATGCGAGCAAACAGTTTAATCGTATACTAGCGGAACCCGTGGATATACCACTGTGTGATAATTTAATAATTACAACGTTTGATATGTATACTTGTAACCTATTGCAAATTAGTTGAATATCTAAAAAGGATAATATTCCTGTCACCCCCCTCTTTCTCTCTCTCTCTCTCTCTCTCTCTCTCTCTCTCTCTCTCTCTCTCTCTCTCTCTCTCTCTCTTCTCTCTCAACAGACGCTACGTCTGGTTGGTGTTATAGTTTACGCATTCTCGCTCGCCCCTCTCTCTCTCTCTCTCTCTCGCCTCTCTCTCTCTCTCTCTCTCTCTCTCTCGCTCCTCTCTCTCTCTCGCTCCTCTCTCTCGCTCGCTCCTCTCGCTCTTTCCTCTCTCTCTCTCTCTCTCGCTCATCCCTCTCTCTCTGTCGCTCGCACTTCTCTGTCGCTCGCTCCCCTCTGTCGCTCGCCCCCCCCCTATATCTCTCTCGCTCATCCCTCTCTCTCGCTCGCTTTTCTCTCTCGCTCGCCCCTCTCTCTCTCTCACTCACCTCTCTCTCTCTCTCGCACCCCACCCTCTCTTTACGCTTTCTTGTTATAATCTCTTACCTTTTCTTTCTTTTCATGTTCTTTTTCTTCAAGTACTTTTTTCTTCTTTTCTGAGTATCAAAGCGGAAAGGTCCATTATTTATTTGAAGAGAAATCAGAACGTAACATTCGAACACATGCATTTACATCATATGCATTCTTTTTCTTTATTTTTTCTTCTTTCTATTCCACTGAAACAGACAATGTGATAGATTAGCTTATCTCTCGCCTTCTCTTCACCCTCTCTCTAACTTTCTCCTTTTCTCTTTATCTTTCCCATCTCCCCCCTCTCTCTATCTTTTATCTTCTCTCTCTCTATATATATTTTCCTATCTCTCCCCCTTCCTCTTTATCTTTCCTCCACTCTTTCTCTTACATTCCCCTTACCTCTCTCTATCTCCCCTCTCTCTCCTCTTCACACCTCCATCAATATTACCATCTCACTTTCTAACTTCTCCCCTTTATATCCCCCCCATATCAATATCTCTTTCTACTCCCCTCTATATATATCCCTCCCTTCCTCTTCCGTATTTCCCGTCTCTCTTCCTCTGTATCTTCTCTCTCCTTTTATCACCCTACACACACACACACACACACACGCACACACACACACACACACACACACACACATATATATATATATAAGGAATGACTTACCGGTGAAAATATTGGGTTGGTCTCAATATTTGGTTAAGTCAGAGTTATAACAAATATTAAGTGCGTAAGTAGGGCGGATTAGAGGTTATTTCTGTACACTATATAATAATAATAATAATAATAATAATAATAATAATAATATAATAATATTATATATATATATATATATATATATATATATATATATATATATATATATATATATATATATATAAAAGATATGAAAACACCGCAAAATGCTGTTAAAGTGAAAACATTTTATAACTTCGCTGATATTGAACAATAGTTATAAAATGTTTTCACTAACAGCATTTTGTGGTGTTTTCATATCTTTTTTATATATATTCATACCGTCGGATTCATTTCCTTTCTTTTAACTTATATATATATATATATATATATATATATATATATATATATATATATATATATAATAGCAATTATGTGGTTTCATATACTGATGATAATAATAACCAAAGATTAAAGATATAACTTCAGATCTTATCAGAGGTTTATTCTTTATTTCTAATCCATAGAATAAGAAATATAATTAAAGTAGGGGTACACAATAACAGTTTGGTAATAAATAATGCCTAATAATACTCATTTTAATTGAGTTAAATCCTACTTAACGGACATAAATTCCACCATTGTATGTCACCCCGCCGAAAGAAAAAAATACTAAAAATCAAGGAATTAAACGAATTTAATGAAATTTTCAGTGTTGATATATTTATGAATACACAATATAATGCACCAGTTGTTTTATTTGAAAACTTTTACATTTTTTCAGGTCAGTTAACTTTGAACCATGTATCTTTGAGGCGTAACACAGATTCACAATCATACGTGGTTCAAAGTTAATTGACCTGAAAAAAATGTAAAAATTTTGAAATAAGATAACTGGTGCATTATATCTTTTTATTCATTAATGTATCATTTCATTAAATTCGGTTTATTCCTTGATTTTTAGTATTTTTTTCTTTCGGCGGGGTCACATATGATGGTGGAAATTAATTAACCATTGAAATTAATTATTGAATCTATTATTGAGACAGTTGTTTGTGTTAGTATTGCAATGTATAATTTCAATTAAATTTAGTTTAAAAAAATATTTTTCAACATTAAATGTATAGTAATTTGGGTTTTTTGTTGTTTATTTTTTTAAGCAATAAGTAATTAAAAACAACCTTAATCTCCTAAAACCGTAACCCAATTCGCAAAATGTTAATTCATAGACTGTAGTTAAACTGTCATTGGGTACCACCAAAAAACTTTCCGTTTTAATTTTCCGACCGTCTTCAGAAGTCAGCCCAAACAAATTGTGTGGAGTTTTTTCCCCCCGTATACAGTATTTCTCTTAAATAAGCCAACACCTACCATTTTCTTGCTAAACCAAAGGTACCAGGATTTTATTATTTCTCATCATCATCATCATGTCACGCAATTAGCACGAATATCCATGACAATCTCTCGCCAACCTTCTCTATCATTCATAGTCCTAGGGAGGTCCTATGCACAGCATCCAGTATCCTCGCAGAGTTGGTCAATGTAGGTCCTTGGTGGCCAGCCCACACTGGCATGTCCATGTGTTGGCTTCCACAGGAGAACATCGCTTATGAGCTCGTCCTTGTTCCTCCAGCAGTGTCCAGCATGCCTTGTCCGTCTCACTCGGATGGTTTGTGAGATGGGTGGCATTACTTTTTCATTACGTATTGCTTAAAAACAGCCTTTGTTTATCATATATTAATCTCACCTTCTTGGGTGATGATGTAATAACTCCAAATCCTAATTAGTTAGGAGACAAAATCATTGGATAAGGATAACAAAGCATTTCCCTTCACTTTATCCAATCATCTTGATGACATACTATTCATAATATACTATTATATGAGTAAGTCGTCGGGGTGGCCTAAAGTCGGTATCAGCCAGTCAGCGAGGGAGTCTATCCCCTTTTCACTAGTGCTAGACCAAGAAGATTGTTTTTGCGTCTGAGGTGGGGCGCCACACTTACCATCAGCTCCTTACCTGTCCGCACAGATCCCTGTGCTATTCATACGCTGAGTTGGCGAGGACCGGTATCGAACTAGGAACCTTGTGGTTTCTAGCCGAACGCTCTACCGACTGAGCTAAACCCTTATTATATTAGGTCCGGTTTAGCTCAGTCGGTAGAGCATTCAACTAGGCATCGCAAGGTTCCTGGTTCGATACCGGTTCCCGCTAACTCAGAGCATAAGCCGCACAGTTTGGGTAATCTGATCTGTGCGGAAAAACAGAACCTGACGGTAGCTGTGGCGCTTCCTAGCAGGAGAAAACAATATCCGTGATTTAGCGCTAGCGAAAAGGGGATAGATTCCTTCGCTCTTCGGCTGATATCGACTTTAGTTCACTCCGAAGAATTTACTTTACGTCTTAAATACTCCGATATAATTAATTCTAAGCAAAACCCAGGGATAGTACACGTTGATCCTAAGAAGTCCATTGGAGTGTCTGAGTTTCTTAACAGGCAGGTAGTGCAAGAATATATTCGTCATTTCTCATACAAGATGGAAAGGGGGAATTTTAAATCATAGGTCATGAAAGAGATGTGGAAAGAACGTACTGCAAATCTTTTTCAATAAAATCAAGCATACCTTCCATCCGAATATGCTTTGTTATTTATCAGATAAGAAAAAAGTCTGCCAAGATCAGATGGTGAACTCACAGAACAGACATTGGCTTGCTCTGTCCCCACAAGATGCACCAATAATTATGAAAAGCAAACACCCTGTCTACATAATCGTACGTGGGTAGGTCACTAGCAATAGTGACGTCTAGTCTGCTGTCTTGATACTCTGTAACCAAAAATGTGAACATATAGCAGTCCAAAAATAGAAAAAAAAATGTAGCAGTCCAAAAATATGAACAAATGGCAGTCCAAAAATAGTTTTAAAAACGTAGCTGTCCAAAAATAGTAAACATGTAGCTGTCCTAAAGTAGTAAACATGTAGCAGTCCCAAAATAGTGAAATAAGTCGCAGTCCAAAAATGTGAACAAGTAGTAGTACAAAAATAGTTTTAAAAACATATAGCAGTCCAAAAATAGTAAACATGTAGCAGTCCAAAAATAATAAACATGTAGCAGTCCAAAAAGTAGTGAAACAAGTAGCAGTCCAAAAATATGAACAAGTCGTATTCCAAATAGTTTAAAAACACGTAGCAATCCAAAAAAAAGTACGCCCATTATATTAAAAAAACATTAAAAAACACCCTCCGGGCGATGTAAAAATGAATTTTTGAAGGATATTGCTTGAGGAGGTGGAAGTTAAAAATTAAATGTCGAAGAGTTTGAACCATAAATCATCAAATCATCAAATTTATTAAAGGAGTAAAAAAATAAAACAATTTGAAATTGAAACTAAGTTCTATTAACTTTGAATATCTATTGAAATAAAACAAACTATATATAAATATATGATACTGGGGATGTATCTATTAAAACTTGTTTTAAAAATCAATGAGGACTGTCTAATGTTGCATGCTCAAATTTTGAGTGTATTTATTCTGTTATGACGATTCGAGTATAGTGACGTAAGCAGTGACGTAGTTTTTGTTACAGACAAAAACCGGAAGCGAATCTCCATTACTAATAGATTTATGCAATGCTTTTTTTTGGTTACTAAAGTTTACCAATAATATTTTTGATAAAAGATTTTTCAAAGTTGTACAGTAAGTAAAGTCGTCGAGGTGGCCTAATGTCGGTATCAGCCAGACAGCGAGGGGGTCTATCCCCTTTTCACTAACGCTAGACCAAGGAGATTATGTTAGCATCTGAGGTGGAGCGCCACACCTACCATCAGCTCCTCACTTTACCGCACAGATCCCTGTGCTACTCATTCGCTGAGTTGGCGAGGGTCGGTATCGAACCAAGAACCTTGTGATTTTTAGCCGAACACTCTACCGAGTTTGGTAATAGTTTCCAGTTAGTTATTTTAAGGCCCGTGAGCTCGTGAGTTAGGCTCTCACTGTGTAGCCCGTAATTCTGGTTTGGTTTGGCTTAATTTTTTAACGGCCCGTTAAGTCCTTACGTCGAAATTTAATTCATTTGTAAATGATTGATTGTAATCATAACTATTTTCAATGTTTGATTGCATTTTTAATTTACTCTTTTTTTATCTATCTATAATCATTTGTTTGCACAGTTATATCAAGTATTCTTATCTAATACAAATAATTTTCACATAATTTTACGGTTTCGTGTATTCTTATCTAATATTGATAATTTATACATTTATATGTTTTCTTGTAACTATTCCAGTTTAATCATAATCATTTTTTTGCACACAGTTATAAGGTTTCAAACAGTACAATCAAATACCAACAATTAGAACACCGGTATATTTGACCGTAACTGGTACTACCGCTCCAAAAGGGCCTGTGTGTAATGCGAAAAGAAGTTCTTCTCTTCTTCTTCGAAATCCGTCGCAGACGACGATAACGTCACTCCATGTGTTCATTTATTGAAATTTGAAGGTGGTATGAATTGAAACTTGTGAGTGAGATATTTTAAGTGGAAAGGGGCTGCACAGACCCCAGTCCACTATC
>CM042179.1:23933120-23935620 GCA_023376005.1 Doryteuthis pealeii
GTAAGTAGCGGATTTATTATTATTTTATTGAAAATAACACGATTTATTGCTCAGTTTTTTATTCGGTTTCTCTCGTTGGTAAACAAGAGAGTTGTTGGGAGTTGAAAATCTTTCCAAAATGCAGTGTAGTTCGAGTGTAACGATAATCGTTGTTAGGGTTAAAATGCTGGTGATCTTGGCAGTGTGGAGTGCGCCTGCCAGATAGCATAAATAAAACGGTTATAAAGAAACCAAGTTCTGATAAAAGTGCATATATATATATTTAACTACCCCTCCGCACGAGTAGGATGCGGCACAAGGTCAATTTCTTAAGCGGAGTTTAACAGGTTTGAATTCAGAATTTTCCTTTTCCTAGACCGGTTGCCTAACCAAGGTTAAAGAGCCAGTCTGCCCTACTATTTACCCATAGCTGGAGGGAGAGTAGGATTCATACCTTTCCCAAGGGTATTAGCGCTAAGTGAAATGCAATTACCACGACCAGGATTTGAACTCGGGGCGATGTGTCCATTTCCCATGACTTTAACCATTACACCACGCACTTCCTATAAATCAGAGTAGCATATATATATATATATATATATATATATATATATATGTGTATGTGTGTGTGTGTGTGTGTGTGTGCGTGCGCGCGCGTGTGTGTGTGTACAGGGGTCAGGTAGAAGGGCCTCCAGTCTAAGGACAAAGCAATGGTGCAGGCAACCTTTCAAGAAGTTAACTCCGAAATCAAAACTTGAGAAGGAATCATCAAACCTCTGCTGAATTGTAATTATTCTTTGACAGGAAAAGTCTAAGAGAAGGTACTCTGAAATAAAACTTGCAGTTTGCATAGTCACTAGTTATCTTACTATGCTTGTCACTTTGCTGTAGCTATACAGACCTAGAGAATGGTGTGTAAGTGTTGTACTACCGTTTGTCACTATAATCCAATGATGTAGATATTCTTTGAGAAGTTAACTCCAAAATCAAATTGGAGAATACTCCAGCATCAAACCTCTACAGTCTGCATAGTCACTAGTTATCTTACTATGCTTGTCACTTTGCTCTATACCCTAGAGAATGTGTTTAACGTTTGTCACAATAATCCAATGATGTACAAATGTCTTACTACTTGATCATCTTACGTATCTTGTATATTTTTCACAAATTGAATTACTTATTAATCAGAATGTTTCAGTTGTAGATTTTGGTGGTAAAGGCGGCTATCTTCTGTCAAAATGTAGCAATCATCATCATCATCATCATCATCATCATAATAATAATAATATGTTTGTTTTTGTTGGCTTGGTTATCCAAAGGAAAACTCTCAATTCAAACCAGCAGTACTCCGCTTAGAAACTGTCCTTGTGTCATATCCTGCCCTTGTTGGTTTGGGTAAATAGATAGTTAAACAACACGTTCCTTGTCTCTCAATAAGTATAAAACCTTTTTAATGGGAACGCAGTTAGCAAAATAAAAATTATTTGAATATTTCGTTTATTTGAAGTTTATTATTGTTTAAATTTCTTATTTATTCATTTTTATTTAATTCATTATCGTACTTTAGATATACGGACATACCTTATGATCTCATCTAAAAATATAGATATATTTAGAGACGCTTATTTTTATCTTTTTTTTCTTTTTGTATGTATGATGAATAATCTACTAATTAAAGGTAAAACATCTGCAATAACAGGTGTCTACTTTCTCTTAGTAAATTTCCAATGAAATTTTTCAATCATATTTTACGAAATGTTACTTTTGATAAGACTGTTGTTGTTACTGTTGTTGTTGTTGGTGGTGGTGGTGTTATAGTTGTTGTTATTGTTGGCAGATTTTTGGATTTCTGAAACGAACAGTAAGTTTGAGAAATAATGTAAAGAAAAAAAAAGGTGTAAAATGCGGATTTAGCATGTTGTCAGTATGTTAAACATTTTTTCCTTTCTTTATTTATTATTATGTTGGCTTAATTTTTCGTGAAGATCTTAAGTCATTTGTTTGTTTTTTCGGGCTTTTTTTGTGTGTGTTTTCGTTTTTATTTACTTGGAGCGGATATTAACTAAGTAGATTTGTGAGAAAATGTCAGATGATTTCAATATTGGACTAACATTATTTAAAATTTCTAATCAACCAGTAAATAAGTAAATTAACGAATAAATTGCACACACACACACACACACACACACACACACACACACACACACACACACACACACACACATATATATATATATATATATATATATATATATATATATATATGGAGGCGTGTGGTGCAATGGTTAGTGTTGTAGAAAATGGACACGTCGACCTGAGTTCAAATCCTGGAAGAAACTTGCATTTCACATAACGCTAATAATCTTTAATATTTAACTTATGGTAGCGGATACATAAAGTCACCGGTGATACGTAACTGTCAGTTTCTCGCCTATGCGATTTCCAAATTTCGTTCTAAAATCGCATTAACGAGAAACTAAGTTGACTTAATGTCCTCTAGCCTAAGTTATTCTTCTATATG
>CM042179.1:23940620-23953120 GCA_023376005.1 Doryteuthis pealeii
GGAGTCTATCCCCTTTTCAATAGCGCTAGACCAAGGAGATTGTTTTTGGCGTCTGAGGTGGAGCGCCACACCTACCATCAGCTCCTTACTTTACCGCACAGATCCCTGTGCCACTCATACGCTGAGTTGGCGGGGACCGGTATCGAACTAGGAACCTTGTGGTTTCTAGCCGAACGCTCTACCGACTGAGCTAACCCGGCCCTTTGAATAGTAGGTCTATTTACTACGTACCCTACGTGTATGGGTTAGGCACAAGGCCCTATTAATGTGGGACCACCCACAAGCCGTGACTTATGGGTGGCGGGTGCAAAAAATGTGTTGATACCGTTGGCATTCCCCCTCAAGGGGGCGCGCCTCAGGCACTGGGCAATAAACCCAGCCCTGTCCCTTTAAATAAAGGGGGCAGGTGTTGCCTGGGGTGGGATGACTCCCTGGGATCAACGCTGTTAACTACTTCACCGATCCAGTGGTCGAAGCTCACTGGACCCCCGGCTGGGCGTTCTTTATTACTTATGTTATAAAAGTATAGAAAATGGCCATTATTCTCTTTAAATTGATTGAAGGGTTTGCTTTTGTTTTTCTGCCCGGGATAACACTATATAACACAAATTGTGTTCCTGGTTAGTATGTGTTATTTTTTAATTGCTCATGTTGTAAAAGTATAGAAAATGGCCTTAATTTCTTTCAAACTTAGCTTTTTCTGATTTGGATAACTATGTAACACAAATTTTATTCCTGGGTAGCAGGTATTTTACTCAACCCACTCGCCATGGGTAAGATGTGACATAAGATTACAAGTATGGAAGATGCAGCGAGATCAAACTCGTTATTCAGTTGATCTGTGATACGAGCTTCCTAACCACTACAGTACACCACAATAGTCACATTGTAAAACTATATAAAATGACCATCATTCTTTTCAAACATTGTTAAGTAAGATAAATTTGATGGTTAAATCCTACTTAACGACCCTAGATTCCATTATCGTATGTCACCCCGCCGAAAGAAAAAAAAATACTAAAAATCAAGGAATTAACCGAATTTAATGAAATTTTCAGTGTTGATATATTAATGAATAAATAATATAATGCACCAGTTATTTTATTTAAAAACTTTTATATTTTTTCAGGTCAATTAACTTTGAAACATTATGGTTGTGAATCTGTGTTACGCCTCAAAGATACGTTTTAGACAAGATGGAGAAATCTCGATTAAATCCTACCTAACAAACCTAAATTCCACCATCGTATGTCACCCCGCCGAAAGAAAAAAAAATATACTAAAAATCAAGGAATTAACCGAATTTAATGAAATTTTCAGTGTTGAAACATGTCTTGCGAAACGCTATTTTTTCTGATTTGATGCTAGATTTTCCCAAGCACTCAGGTTAATATTGAGGCGTTTCAAATTGTCCTTCAATGCGGAATGGTTTATTGTTGGTATCAGCCGAACAGTGAGGTAGTATCCCCATTTTGTTAGCGCTAGTCCAGGGAGATTGTTTTTTTCTGAGATGAAGCACCACACCTACCGTCAGCTTCCAGTTGCTACGTTACGCACAGATCAGATTACTCAAGCTGTGCTACTCATGCGCTGGGTTGGCGAGGATCGGTATCAAACCCTGAACCTTATTCCTGGTTCCTAGGCGAATACTCTACCGACTGAGCTATACAAGAGCAATTATTTTCTGAAATTTGAAATTAAAAAATGATAATGAGTTCATTTTTTTTTTCATTTATCATTGACTGTAAAAATTACACTTATATAAAGGAAGTTTTTTTTTTTTTTTTTACGACATATCAACCTCAGTGGGTCATCTAATGCCGACAAAGTTTTGAAATAAATACATTCTTAATGGATAGCCTATTTTTTTTTTTTCATGAACACGTTTTTCTATTTAACCCATAGATGGGACACAAACAGGTACTACCACTCCGGATCAGAGTGGACCTAGGAGCAATAGTGATGAAGGGGTGCTCCACATTCCCCAAGCCTCCCAAACTGGAACCTCACCATCAGATAGAGTTTAATGTCATTCCCGGGACATGTAGACCCTCAGCCACCGCCTTCTAGCACCCATATGATAAAGAGGGTTGAGGTTTGCCATAAGGGCAATAGGGTTGGGGGCAATCATATAGAGTGTGATGTGGCCAGCCGATTGATCGGAGGAGGCCTCTTTGTCCACCCGTCTAGCCTAAGTAAAGGACTAAGTGGAGTGTTGCATGTCATGGACTGCTCACCCACCAGGATTCTCTACATAAGAATTATGACCAACCAGTGGCCCCATTGGGCGGGGGTCTTACCCCTCTGCAGAGGTAGAGTCGGTGTATTCTAAAGCCCCAGACAACAGGGCTCATAAAGGAAGAATCGACATACACGAAATGGGCAAATATGCCACTGTAGAAACCACAAGGATCCTAGTTCGAAACCGGCCTTCACCAACTCAGTGTATGAGTAGCACAGGAATCTGTGCGGTAAAGTGATGAGCTGGTGGTATGTGTGGCACTCCACCTCAGACGCAAAAACAATCTCCTTGGTCTAGCGCTAATGAAAAGGGGATAGACTCCCTCGCTGATTGGCTGATACCGACTCTAGGTCTCCCCAACAACCTTTAATAAGATAGAGTGTTCAGCTGGGAACTTCAATGTTCCTAGTTCGATACTGGCCCTCGCCAACTCAGAATATGAGTATCACAGGGATCTGTGTGGTAAAGTGAGGAGCTGACGGTAAGTGTGGTACTCTGCCTCAGACGCTAAAAAACAATCTCCTTGGTCTAGCGCTAATGAAAAGGGAGATAGACTCCCTCGCTGATTGGCTAATACCGACTTTAGACAACCCCGACGACTTTACTTTACTTATACAGTAAAGAAAGAGATTTTCCTGTCCTCCCACCAGGCCGGATTTAACACAAGGTCTATTTTTACATAGGAATCTTAATTTAAATTTTTTTTTTTTATAGAGCATCCGGCGAAGATCGAACTCGCTATTCAGTATTAATTAATCTGCTAGACTAGCTTGCTAATCATTACACCACGATAATACAATCTAATATGTACATATGCGTGTATGTATATACCCAAGTATACGTGCGTGCGTAAGCGTGGCTTATGTGTGTGTGTCCGATATCATGCTGAATAATAAGCACATGAACACACCTAAAAAAAAAAAGAAAATGAAAGAAGACGTCTATCTGTTTGGCAATTTCACCGATAAACGGTAAATGGATTAAATAGATTTAGAGTATATTCCTCATTGGTTATATAAACGTATGTAGGAACTATCTTCGTATAGTGAGCTAGCCTTGCACACTATTACTACTATTAATGTGAGTTCGATTCTTAGTAAATGCCTCACGTTGTTGACATTGTGTCATACTCTAAGCTTAGTATATATATATATATATATATATATATATATATATATATACTACACACACGCGCGCAGACACACACACACAATATATATATATATATATATATATATATATATATATATATATATATTAGTCTGTTCTATCTATCTATCTATCTATCGTAGTCTGTTTGTATGTATGTATGTATGTATGTATGTCTATCTATCTATCTATGTCTATCTCAGTCTGTTAGTATATAAGTCTGTTCGTATCTATCTCTTTATCTCTCTCTCTCTCTCTCTCTCTCTCTCTCTCTATATATATATATATATATATATATATATATATATCACATACACATATGCATACACATAGACATACATATCTGGTTATGTACGTATAAATAAAATTGCATATGTGTATATAACTAGAAACTAATGAATTGATTGATATAGATTTCAATTCAGTCTCTCTACTCTCGCCATGGAGCAATAACTTCCAAAATAATCTGGCAAGCTGTTGCTACAAAGGTGAGCATTATCTTCGCTGTGTCTCACACATTTAATGGATTAGTATCATACTAAAAAATCTTACCAAACACATGTATATATATATTTGCCAACCCCCGACACGAGCAGGATGCGACACAAGGTCAAACTCTTAAGCGGAGTTTAACAGGTTTGAATTCAGTTTTCCTTCTCCTAGACTGGTTACCTAGCCATGGTTAAATAGCCCAGTCTGCCCTGCAATTTACCCATAGCTGGAGGGAGAATTGGATTCATTACCTTTCCTAAGGGTATTAGCACAATGTGAACAGCTTCGTCCAGGAATTGAACTCGGTTCGACGAGTCCATTTCCTATGACTCTAACCTTTACATAACGCGCCTCCATGTATATATGTGTACGATGCATGTACGCATATACAAACAATATATGTACTTGTGTATGCGTGTTTACATACAGACGAAGACATATACACACAAATTACTTATATACTCATAAAAACACATACACACATACATACTAGGGTAAGACAAAAAGTAATGCCATTTTGTTTAGGACAGGTATAATTACCTACACAGGAACATGTATCATACATCAAAATGAAGCTGGTTCTCTGTGGATCACATCCCTACTTCTCCACATAGTCATCGTTTCTCTCAATAGCAATGTTCCACCTTCGAATGAGAGCATGTATCGATGTCCTGTAAAATTGTGTTGAGTGTTCTTTGAGCCACTTCTTCACTACAGATTTCACTTCCTCGTCACTGGAATAATGTTTGCTCTTTTCCGCCCCATGAAAGAGGGTTTGAGAAGCAAACATTATTCCACACCACGTACATACATATATATGCACACACACACACCACACACACACACACACACACACACACACACACTTTTCTTGTTCAAATTATTTTTTAATGAATTAAGTTTTAAATATATGATTTAGTGATTTTTATTTTAAAGAAGTAAAAAATATAATATCATTTTTTCGTAATAATAACTACTTTGGAGTTGAATTTAGATTCAAATTTTAAATATATAATTTATTGATTTTTATTAAAGAAACGTAAACTATTTGGTCCCCATAATTTTTGTTAATGCTTATTTCACAATAAGCAATTATTCTCTTGTTCATCTTTTAGCTTTCACCTTTCCAACACAAATGTGAAGTTAGCTAAAGAAAAATAAGCGAAGCCTCAGTGAGACCACCGACGAGTGTAGGTGGGGTGTTGTGATCGTCGCACACCGTCAGGACCTGGCTATATGAAAAAAACAAAAAAAAACTATCCTTCTAAAAGTCTGTTTTTTGGGCGACAATTTTTATTTCTGGATGTGTTTTGTAGCAGCCACATCAAAGACAAAGCAGAAATAAACATTTCTAAAATGTTCTTTAAAGCTTTGGGCAATTTACCAAAATTATGTAAAAATCCGATAATTTAAAAAAAAATCTAGTCTGTTGGTTTTCAGAGATAACTTACTCCTCTCTTATGTAAATTTGTTAGTTCACATCGGTCTTCTCGGCGCTTCGTGACCATCTAGAGTGCTGTGAGGGCTTGAGGATTTTTTTTGCTGTCCGTGAGTGCTAAAAGGTACAGGGGCACCTACCCCACATTAAAAAGCCATTGTATCCCATATTGTTTGCGTAGGGAAGTGATTAAATCCCAATTCTATTCAGTTAGTCTTAATTTAACATTTTCTTTCGTCCACTAATTATTTAAAAAGACCATAAGGGTTATAGTGCTATGACTTAACATAGCAAAATATACGACTTCAGGTGAGTTTCTTGTGAAAATAATGCAGTAGCTTCATTTTGGTGGCAACATCGATAACATGAAGTTTAACACAGAATTATTTGCCCTGAAAATAAACAGCTTTTACCCTGAAAATGTACAATTCATTTGCCCTCGACCCCCACCCACGGCGAGAAAAAAAAGAATTAAAATTACTTGAGAATGTTGGAAGCCGACACAATCAAAAACAGAGATGAAAAGAAAAGTAAGAAAATAGTATTTCAGAAGATCAAGAAAACCTTTCTAAACAAAGCTCTGCAGCGGAAATCTTATCAAGGGAATAAACACCTGAAATCTCCGCCTTGGAAGATAATCTGAACAATTCTTAAAATGGACAAGAGGTGAACTCCGACAGAGAGGTTTTATGACGATTCAGAAGGCTTACACACCAGATTAAGAAGGTCTTACACCACACAAGATTCAGAAGGTCTTTCTTACACCACAAGATTCAGAAGGTCCTACACACAAGATTCAGAAGGTCTTACACCAGATTCATTACAGAAGGTCTTACACCACAAGACATCTTATCTTACACCTTCTCTTACACCACAAGATTCAGAAGGTCTTACACCACTATATTCAGAAGGTCTTACACCACAAGATTCAGAAGGTCTTACACACACAGAAGAAGGTCTTACACCACAAGATTCAGGTCTTTTCAGAAGGTCTTGCACACAAGATTCAGGTCTTACACCACTATATTCAGAAGGTCTTACACCACAAGATTCAGAAGGTCCTACACCACAAGATTCAGGTTTTACACCCCATAACATGGACAGGCTACAAGTTTAAAGAAAAGAATGAGGAAGAAGTCTAGCTAAAATTGAGAATTGCTTAGATGCGATAATTGGAGAACTCAAGTTGTCATCGTCGTCGGAGTGGCCTAAAGTCGGTATCAGCCAATCAGCTAGGGAGTCTATCCCCTTTTCACTAGAACCAGACCAAGGAGATTGTTTTTTAGCATCTGAGATGGAGCGCCAGACCTACCATCAGCTCCTTACTTTACCACACAGATCCCTGTGCTACTCATGCGTTGGCGAAGGCCGGTATCGAACTCGGAGCCCTCTACCGACTGAGCTAAGGGAAGGTCATTTTATCTATACTCGAACATGAGTGATGAGTTTTGTAAGAATTTTTTTCATAAATTCTTAATTATATATATATATATATATATATATATATATATATATATGTGTGTGTGTGTGTGTGTGTGTGTGTGTGTGTGTGTGTGTGTGTGTGTGTGTGTGATATGACCAAAATTGGGTAAGGAGCTTCTGCTGCGCCAATCTTCTAAGTGGTGAGGGCATATTTACATAACTTGAAAATCACCGTTAGAAACTTTGTAGGAAGGTCATTTTATCTATACCCGAACATGAGTGATGAGGAATCCGAAATCGCCAAATTGCAGACGCCACATTTATTTATTTAAAAAAATCGGACATTTTTTTCACAAGTATTTGATAGGGGCAAACTACAAATCCTATCATTCACAATGAATAGATGAATGAGTGAGTAAATAAATTGATAAAACTAAAATATTTCTTTGAATTTTTTTAAACGAGGCTTGATAATTTGAATTATTTGGATTATTCGGACTATTATCCTCATATTTATTGTTATCTGCACAACGTTTCGGCCGATGAGCCCTCCAGCCTTATTCAGGTATTTCTTGTCGGACTCTGGAACCTTCTCGAACTTTTTCGAGGAGGAGGGGTTCCAGAGTTCGAAAAGGTTCCAGAGTGCGACAAAAATACCTGAAGAAGGCCGAAAGGCACATCGGCTGAAACGTGGTGTAGATAAAAATAAAGATGGGGACAATAGTCCGAATAATTCAAATCATACAAAAGTGAAATAATATACGAGAAGAGTATTTTGTGCTTTCTTTCAAAATTGACAATCATGAAATAAATCACAAAAACACAAAATTATTTTTAATACATTGATAACTACTTGAAGATGATATCACACAGAGTGGCTATGTTTAGGGATCTATAGTGTATCCGGTACTCTCTGACAAACACACTGACACCAAAATTACGGTCAATTCAGGTTTAAAGCACCGGTTCACGCTAGATAGTAATGATTAGAGTCGTAGGAAATGGACTCGTCGACTTCAAGTTCAATTTCAATCCTGGACGAAACTACAGTTCACATAGCACTAATACCCTTCAGAAAGATATGAATCCAACTATTCTCTCTCCAACTAAGGGTAAAATAGTAGGCAGACTGAACTCTTTAACCTTGGTTAGGCAACCAGTCTAGGAAAAGGAAAACTCTGAATTCAAACCAGTTATATCCACTTGGGATGGTCACTACTAGAATAGGCTCAGTCCTAATTAGTGATCTATTTCACTGGGCTAAAGAGCCCTTGGTCACTACTAGAATAGGCTCAGTCCTAATTAGTGATCTATTTCACTGGGCTAAAGAGCCCTTGGTCACTACTAGAATAGGCTCAGTCCTAATTAGTGATCTATTTCACTGGCCTAAAGAGCCCTTAGTCACTACTAGAGTCCTAATTAGTGATCTATTTCACTGGGCTAAAGAGCCCTGGTCACTACTAGAATAGCTCAGTCCTAATTTGTGATCTATATCACTTATTAAAAAAAAAATAATAATTTAAAAAAAATGTAGATCGCCAAAGTTCAGCAACGATGAGCCTGTTCAGTACTCAGATGTATGACCACTTAAGCAACAGTAGATTCCGTAAGCACTCTGATATCAAAATGACTTGATTCAGCATTAAATGACACGAAAGGGGTTGATATACCGTAGGGACGGTTTAGCTCAGTCGGTAGAGCGACTGACTAGGAACCACAAGGTTCGACATTGGCCATCGCCAACTCAGCATATGAGTAGCACAGGGATCTGTGCGGTAAAGGGGGGAGTTGATGGTAGATGTGGCGCCCCGCCTCAGACCTTTAAACAATCTCCTTGGTCTAGCGCAAGTAAAAAGGGGATAGACTCCCTCGCTGTCAGGCTGATACCGACTTTAAGCCACCCTGATGGTTTACTGACACCAAAGGAGGAATTTCCCTACAAAAGTGGGAGTCACAAGATCTATTGATCTCTCCCAACGGTCGGTGATTGATTGTAAGGATGATACAAGTGAAACTAATATATCTCCATCCTTTACACTACGAGTTTATGAGTGAAAAGCAAATATTCGATAATAAAAAGGTCTGCAGGATGATTTGAATTTTTTTCAATTCAGTTTATTGGCGCGAAACATGTTTCGGATTGTTTAAAACCCTTTTCAAGGTAATATAATTGGTTTTTGGGTCCATATACATAAGCATTATAGACTGATCACTATATATAAAATAAGCATGAATATATATATATATATATATATATATATATATATATATATATATATATGTGTGTGTGTGTGTGTGTGTGTGTGTGTGTGTGTGTGTGTGTGTGTCGGTGTGTCGTGTGTCTGTTTTTTTATTTTGTGTTATTGTAATTAAATTATCAATGTGATCGTGTGTGTGTGTGTAGTGTGTTTACTTTGTATCGTAGTAATTAAACTATCAATCTATCTACCTTTCTACTATTATATATATATATATATATATATATATATATATATATATATATATATATATATATATATAAAGTGTTGTTATGGGTCCAACAGCAGAAAATTAGATATTTTATAAAAAAGAAGGTCCGCAAAATGGATTTTAAAAAAAATTGTATTATTATTCTACATTTGTGACACGTATTTCAGATTTTCTGAGATCGTCTTCATGTGTTAATTAACCATATTCTACATATAAATACACACACACACACACACACACACACACATACATATATATAAATATACATATATTTATGTACACACACACACACACACGCATATATATATATATATATATATATATATATATATATATATATATTATATATGAAGTAAATGGAAGTTAATCTGACAGTATGAATTTAACATTTTTAACATCATTTGTTTTTTCTAAAAATGTTAAATTCATTATATATATAATATATATATATATAATATATATATATATATATTGTAATATATACATATATTGTAATATATATGTATATATTGTAATATACCACACACACACATACACACACACACACACACACACACATATATATATATATATATATATATATACATATTATATATAACATATATATGTATACATTTATATTATATATATATATATATATATATATATATATATATATATATATATATATAAGGAGACAATTTTAAATCTCTCTGAACTGATTGTAAGGATGATACAAGTGAAACTAATCTATATGTATCCTTTACACAACGAGCTCACGCGTGTGGTCCTAAGTTCTACTGCAAAAACCCGTTTGTGTGGAGAATTGTTATTTATTTAGCAAGAACAATTTAACTATGTCAATCAAACTCCCCACATAGGAACCACATTATCAAGTATGTATACATGCAGGTATGCATACGTGTACTTAGTTTGATTGGTTGCTAGTCACTTACAAAGCTTTGCTTAGTATGGCACAAGGACAGAAATGAGGAGCACCCAGTAAGAATGATCTGTTAATATCTACATACTAACCATTACACCACACCAAGATGCTTTAGTCATGTACTAAGCTTAGCTTAGTTTTGATTAAGAAGTATGGGGCACCCAGTGAGAATCAAACTCAGTAACAATCGGCTGTTATCCTAGCTTGCTTATACCATATGAATATAGAGCCACTTTAGTTACAGATTGTCATATAAGCAATATACCATTCGAGGCACCCAGTTTATCAAAAAGACAGCTATGCTAGGTACATATATTTTGAAAGCAAGGTAGACACGCTATATATATATATATATATATATATATATATATATATATATATATATATATATATATATATATATATATATATATATATATGTGTGTGTGTGTGTGTGTGTGTGTGTGTGTGTGTGTGTTTCACAGTGTGTATATTTGTTCACAAATATATATAAATGTATGTAAACCAACGATATATATATATATATATATATATATATATATATATATATATATATTATATATATATGTGCCTAACTATATATATAAATATATATATGTATGTGGGTGTGTGTTTTGCTCACAGTGTGTGTATGTTTGTTCACAAATATACATAAATATATGAAAACCAACGATATATATATAATATATATATATATATATATAATATATATATATATATATATATATTTATAAAATAATAAAATAAAAATACAATGCGTAAAAAATAAAGACAAAAATATGTTTTACGCATTGTATTGCCTTCGAATTTTATTATTTTATAACATACTTCAAGTATGATAATGCTTCAAGCAAATTACCAATTACTTTTATATATATAATATATATATATATATATATATATGCTACCGCTATGTATATATACATATATATATATATATATATATATATATATATGTGTGTGTGTGTGTGTGTGTGTGTGTGTGTGCGTGTGAGTGTGTTTGTTTACAGTGTGTATATGTTTTTTTCACAAATATATATAAATGTATGCAAGCCAACGATATGTACAGTATTCAGGTAACTATATAATGCTATAACACAATTCAGTACATGTCTATGTGCACGTTTTCGTGTACATATATAAATCTCCCATATATATATATATATATTATATATATATATATAATATATATATATATATTAATTATGTATGTTATGTTCTTGTGAACGCTGTTTGTTTGGTATTTTTAAGCATTGGAAAAAAGAACAAAAACAAGAAAAACACACCAAAAATCAGAATTTCAATATTCAATTGTTCTGTTCCTGGTTTGATCAATTCCGATATTTCGGGTGAACATTCACCCTTTTTCAAGGTATATGAGACGGTCTGAAGAAGAAAAAAATTAAATGCTGTACAAAAAAAGTAATTAAATGGCGTATTTTAGCCGTTCATTTTCTTTCGAAATTGTGTGACGTAACTCATCCGAAATACGATCATGGTAATCGTTCGAAATGTTGCATGACTTTGATCATGAAAGTCATGCGCAACTTAAAGAAAATTAAACAATAAAAAGATAATAAATAAAAAAAATAAAAATGATATTACGTCACAGCATTAGTCTTCGGCTCCTCGACGTGTTTTAGGCCGCAATACGCGTTTTTATGGAATTTCTGCATTTCTTAAATATATTGTTGTGAGATATTAGGTATGGGATGTGTGAAAGTATTTGTATGTTTTAAAATGCCGAGGTCAGTATTCAAACCATTTTTAAGTGTATTGAGTTTGATTATCCATTTTATTTCTTCTTGTTTGCGTATTTGTGTTGTTGCAAAGTTACTGTCTATTAAAATATATTTCATATCATCAAGTGTGTGTTCTGGTTAGTTAAAGTGTTTTGCTACAGGTGAGTAGGGTGATTTTTGTCGAATGGTTAGTTTGTGGTTATCAAATCTGAACCTGAAAGGTGTTTGGGTTTCTCCTATGTATTTACTGTTGTTGCATCTCTTGCAGAAAATTAAATATATGATATTCGAGCTGTCACAGGTGAGGTTGGGGGGTTGGATTTCGATGTCAGTATGAGGTATTGTAAAGGGCCAGTCTGTTATTATTTGCTTACATACTAAGCACCTTGGTTTGTTGCATTTGTAGTTTCCCTTGTGTTGGGTTTTGTGTAAGTGTTTCTTGGAAGAGGTGAGGATAGTGTGTAAGTTAGGTTGTTGTCACTTAGCGTTGATGGGTGGTTTGTGGAATGTGGATTGGATATTAGGGTCCAGTTATATATATATATATATATATATATATATATATATATATATATATATATATATATATATATATATATATATATATATGAAGTGAATGTA
>CM042179.1:23955620-23985570 GCA_023376005.1 Doryteuthis pealeii
CACACGCGCGCACGCACGCGCACACACACACACACACACACACACACACACACACACACACACATATATATATATATTTATATATATAATATATATATTATGTAATATATATATATATATATATAATATATATAAATATATATATATATATATTGTAATACATACACACACACACAACACACACTCATATATATATATATATATATTATATATATATATATATATATATATATATATATATATATATATATATATATATATATAAGGAGACAATTTTAAATCTCTCTGAACTGATGGATTCGTTAGTAACCCAACGGAGGAGTTCAGGCAGTGGTTTTAGCGGGTCATGTAGTGTTGCCATGGTTACTATTCCCACATCTGCTGCAGAAAGAGATAGGGTAATTGGAAGAAAGTGAGCGAGAGAGGCTAAAAAAAAAGGCAAAGATTGAAAGAAATGGGAGAAAAAAGGCAAGAGGGAGAGGAAGGTTATAGAAAGAGTAAGAGATGGTGGTTAGGAAAATTATATTATTTTTGTTGTCGTTGTCGTTGTTTATAAGAAAAAAAGGAGGGAGGAAAAAATGAATGTGTGTATGAACGCGTCAAAAAGTTGATAATAATGTAATAAATCAAAGCAAGTGAGACACTCGACGAAATAGATAGGTTGATAGCGAAAGAGAGAGAGAGAGAGAGAGAGAGAGAGAGAGAGAGAGAGAGAGAGAGATGGAGAGAGATTGGTTGGGGGGAGTGATATATAGAATAGAATGGAAAGTGTGCGTTGGGTGGGGGTAATGAGTATGGGGGAAATAAAGAGTGACTTAAAAAGAAATTTTGTGAATTAAAAAAAGAAAACGGGATGAAAGTGTGAGAAAGAAATGTATGAATGGAAAGAAAGATCATATGAGTAAACGGGCGTAAGAAAGAAAAAAGAAAGAAAGAAAAAAGAAAGAAAGAAAGAAAGAAAGAAGGGGCAAGGAAGATAGGGGTAAAATTCACATCATAAAATTTGGTGTAAAGAGAAAAAAAAACGAATGGAATAGAAAAATGAGAAAAGGAAATATAAAAGGTAAATTTGTTAAAGAGGACCCCCCCCCCCGAAAAAAAAAGCTGGGAAATGAAGGAAAAACAAAGAAAAGAAAAGAGATAATATGAATGAAAACAGAAAGAAAGATACATAATGAATGAATAAAGGCGAAATTATAAGGTGTGGAAAAAAGATGAAAACAATTAAAAACAAAAGAAGAAGAAAAAGAAGAAAGAAAGAGAGGGAGGAATGTGAAGAGAAAAAGATGAAAAAGAAAGAAATCAGAAAAATTAAAATCATGGTAAGAAAGAAAGAAAGAAAGAAAGAAGAAAGAAAGAAAGAAAAAGACATAAAAATGTGAGGGGGAAAGAAAAAAGAATGAAGGAATACGAATTAAAAAGAAAAGAAAGAAATACAGTAAAAAGAAGAAAAAAAAGAAAAGAAAAACATAAAAGAAATCCAGAAAAATAAGGATCGAGAAAGAAAGAAAAAGAAAAAAAGAAAGAAAAGGAGAAAGAAAGAAAATCAATGAATAAGAAAGTATAAGGTGTGGAAAAAGGAGGAAACAAATAAAAACGAATTAAAAATGTAAGAGAGAAAACAAAATGGAAAAGCGAAGAAAAGAAAAGAAGAAAGGGAGAGAAAAAAAAAGAATTAAAAAAAAAGAAAGTAAAGCCAATTAAAATAAAGATAAAGAAGAATTGGAAATAAAAGAAGAAAGAAAGAGAAGTAAAACGGAACGCGCAGGTAGAAGATAAAGGGAAATAAAGAAGTTATGGTAGGGAAAGAAAGATAGAAAAAAAAAGAAAAAAAAAAGAAAAAAAGAAAGAAGGGAAAATGAAGAGAGAAAGAGGTGTAACATAGAGTGATAAGAAGGACGGAAGAGAGTTTGAATAGAGAAACTAAACACGAGGGTTGAGTACAACTATCCTTGACCAGTGCTTGTGCCACTACTGCTAAGAAATTCACCTTGACCTTCTTGTAACAATTTGGTTCTATCCTCCATCTTTGTGTGCTTTTCATCACAAAGACACACCCTTTGGCTTTAAGCAGACCTGGAATGGCGCTGGTTAAGCCAAAAATGAACTGCTCTTTGCAAAGAGCTAAGAAAAATGGGTGTGAAAACACTCCCACTTTCCGAAATATTTCATTGATCTTTCTACCGCACTAACTGACCACCCAGACGGGATTTTTATCAGCCAGCTAAAAACCACCAACTCCCAACCCCCCAACTAATCTATTTACCACACCAGACATTGACCAAAAGAGGCTACAGGGTGTGGTGCACCCCTACTGTGCCTTCAGATGACTCATTTTGACAAACTACATAGCCTAGCTTTCTATCCATCTTCGGTGAAGTTGAAGAGAATAACAATAAAACACTTAAAATATCTTCAATCTTTCTTCATTATTACTGGTTTGCTACCCACCGTTTTGTCGACGAGACTTTTTACTTAAAACATTTGATGGAAAGGGACTAAAGTGCTAGACGCCAAAGGCTATACATTCTGGAAATGTTCACAACCTTTCAATACACACACACACACACACACACACACACACACATACACACACACACACACACACACACACAACAGTCATATTTATGTTCTATTTTTAAAGTTTTAGCTTCCTAGATATAAATACTATCTTACTTTTTATTTTTCTAACAATCAAAACCCACCGATCTTTACCGTCTTTTTCCTTAGTAATTAAATTTGTAGGCATTTATAACAAAGAAGTCACCTTCAATAAAACTCGAACACTCACATCCCATAGGATCTTAAAGTGACTGTATACTATGATGGGTAATGTGACAAGATTCATTGTCAATTTCCCACTGTCGCCAATGGTCAGTGTCCAAGCCCAGATTTAAGAAAGAAAAAAGCCAGGCAAATCCCCTCCTCTGACTGCCGCAACACAATCTTTCCCACAATTTCCTTTATTGCGTTTTTTGGTTTATAACAAGTGACAGTGTATAGATTCGAATTTCGTGTTATTCTCTCTCTCTCTCTCTCTCTCTCTCTCTCTCTCTCTCTCTCTCTCTCTCTCTCTCTCTCTCTGTGTGTGTGTGTGTGTTAAAAAAAAGAAAAAGAAGTCAGCCAGAATTTTTTTTAAATTGTGGAATAAAAAAAGTTTTATAAACTAGCTGAACTTGTGGAAATTCCTAGGTTTGATTAGTATATATATATATATATATATATATATATATATATATATATATAATATATATATAGTAAACTACAGACACGTGTTTCGAGGTATCACCTCTCATCAGTGCAGTTATACCGTTTTAGCAGCTACCTCTGCCCGGGTTCGAGACCCGAACGAACTTACGCTCGCCAATCATATATATATATATATATAGAGAGAGAGAGAGAGAGACAGACAGACAGACAGACAGAGACAGAGAGATCAAAGTTTGAATATAGTCAACAGCGCTCGGTGACTTTTAGTTTTTCGCGATAGGCGAGAAACTGACCGTCACGAAGTGCTGATATTTTACTATAGGGATATATATTTACCAACCCCTCCGCATGAGCAGGATGTGACACAAGGTCAATTTCTTAAGTGGAGTTTAACAGATTTGAATTCAGAGTTTTCCTTTTCCTAGACTGGTTACCTAGCCAAGGTTAAAGAGCCCAGTCTGCCCAGCTATTTGCCCATAGTTGTAGAAAGAATTGGATTCATACCTTTCCCAAGGGTATTAGCGCTATGTGAAATTCAAACAGCTTCGTCCAGGAAGTGAACTCGAGTCGACGAGTCCATTTCCTACGACTCTAACCATTAGACCACGTGCCTCCAGTTTCACTATAGGGATACCTTCTTCTGAAATGACAGTTTACTTCAACCAAACGATGTCTACACGCAATAAGGAGAGTTTGTTATCCTCCAGCAGCAAGGGACACTCCAAATGAGGAATACGAAAACTGTCGCCTAGAAGCAGCAGCTGAATGCATACCGACCAAACTACCCCCTGGGACACAGAAGCAGTTAGAGAAGAGAGAAAATATATTAAAAAGGCACCCAACGTAATAAAACAAACCCAACTAACACCAACTTACAATACCTTAAGAAAGCCCAGGTAGAACTAACTAAAACATACAAAAAAGAACACATAGAATACATCCAAGAGCAAATCAACAAAATTAGACATTCGGTAGAAGACAAATAGTCGCGATTAGCATGCCAAACTGTAAATTAAATTAGTGATAGGAAAAATAACTCGGGATCAAAGTTAAAGGCAACCAGCCTAAAAGAAAGACTTTACAAGTGGAAAGATGACTTTCAGAAACAAGTATGCCCACACACCCCAAAAAAATAATGGAAAATAATACCCAAAACATCGTGAATAACCAACTAGACATCAGCCTAAGAGACTTTACAATGGAAGTCCTAAAAAAACTAAAAACTGGAAAAACCACAGGCCTCGACGAAATACTTTCTGGGGTGTGAAAAATAAGGAAATTTGATGCTATACTACTATGACTATGCAATGTAGTATATATATATATAAAGTAAGTAAAGTCGACGGGGCGGCCTAAAGTCGGTATCAGCCAGTCAGCGAGGGAGTCTATCCCCTTTTCAATAGCGCTAGACCAAGAAGATTGTTTTGGCGTCTGAGGTGGAGCGCCACACCTACTATCAGCTCCTTACTTTACCGCACAGATTCTTGTGTTACTCATACGCTGAGTTGGCGAGGGCCGGTATCGAACTAGGAACCTTGTGGTTTCTAGCCGGACGCTCTACCGACTGAGCTAATATATATATATATATATATTTTGCTAACCCCTCCGTACGAGCAGGATGCGACACAAGGTCAATTTCTTAAGCGGAGTTTAACAAGTTTTAATTCAGAGTTTTTCTTCTAGACTAGTTACCTAGCCATGGTTAAAGAGCTCAGTCTGTCCTGCTATTTACCCATAGCTGGAGGGAGAATTGGATTCATACATTTCCCAAGGGTATTAGCGCTCTGTGAAATGCAAACAGCTTCGTCCAAGAATTGAACTCGGGTTGACAAGCCCATTTCCTACGACTCGAACCATTAGACCGCGCGCCTCACATGCAGTATATACACAAAATACGATATAAAAATGAACGAAAAGCTTTTCCGCGGAAATCGATCCATACCTTCTCAGATCCTGACAATTCATCGAATCATAGAAGGGATTCTTGGGGCAACGCTGATATTTGTAGATTTCTCTATGGCATTTGACTCCATACACAGAGGGGAAATGGAGCAAATATTACTAACATACGGCCTCTTCAAAGAATCAGTTACCGTTATAATGATCAACAAAGACACTAAAGCAATGGTGACACAGGTTTCTTTGTCATTGCCGCTGGAGTCCTACAAGGAGATACATTAGCACCATATATATTTATAATATTCCTAGACTACGTACTTCGGACATCATTAGATCCCATAAAAGAAAAAGGTCCACACTAAAAAAGGCAAGAAGCAGGCGATATCCCACATAGACTATTACGGATGCGGACTACGTAGATGATCTAGCACTTCTTGCAAATACACCTGTACAAGCCGAATACTTACTACATAACCCGGAGAAGGCAGCAGGGAACATCGGCCTCTATTTGAACTCCTATAAAACTAAGTTTAAAAAGGAAGGAGGCATCTCCACACTCGACGGTAAGCCTCTAAAGTCGCTGAAACAATTCACGTACCTAGGTAGTAATATCTCATCCACAGAAAGCGATGTTAATGCACGTATAGGGAATGTAGGGTCTGCTATAGACAAATTATCAATCGCATGGAAATCTGATCTCACTGCTAAATTAAAGCGACTATTCTTCCAAGCCGTAGTTATATCAGTGCTACTGTATGGCTGCACCACTTGGACCCTAACAAAGCACGTAGAGAATGAGCTAAATGGGAGTTGTAGAAGAATGCTGCGCGCGATAATAAACAAATCGTAGAAATATCACCTCACAAGAAAGCAGCAAAGACCTACTTCATCGAAAATTAATAAAATAACATTGAATTTGGTATTTTTAGCAAGCCCCTAACGGGTCTAATGATGCCCACCTCTGAGCGGATACTTGATGCTGTGTAGAGGACCGCCCGAGGACGATGAATGATAGGGACGGTTGGCGAGAGATTTTCATGGATATCCGTACTACTAGCACGACATGATGATAATGATGATGTCTAAAACCGTTTGAAATTCATCACCAATTAATGGAGGTGTGTAGCGAGTCGTGCATAGATGTCGAAAACGTCTGCAAGTGGTATAGGGAGTTTGCAGCGACAGCAAGGTTCAACAATTCCTCAACGACATGATGGCGAGGACGTATGACATGGGCATACAAAAACTGCCACAGAGCATGGAATAAAGACATCAACCGAAATGGTGATTATGTAGAAAAATAGATTCATGCTGAAACTTTAAAATGATATTATGAGGAATATGAAACGAAGATATGAAGAGAAATAAAAAGACACAACTGTTTCGAAGTAGAGATGGAGACTTTATTGATTATACCATTAACTCTGGACGCCAGAGTCCAGACGCTCAGAACTTTTTATTTATTTATTTATTTTTAATTTAATTTAATTTTATTTAAATCTCCACAATATAAATATCATTGACTATAAAAGATAAACGTTTCTGTGATTTTTAAATATATTGCAGATCTTACTTTTAGTATTTTTTTTTGTATGTGCGTGCATGCGTGCGTGCGAGCGCGCCCGCACGCGCGTGTGTGTACGAGCACGCGAAATACAATACAAGATAGATTGAACAATTTAAACAGATAAACCAAGGTGCTGAAAATGGTATTTTATTAATTAATTAATTTTTTTTTTTTTTTCATGATGAAAAAAATATTTTCCGTAACTCTTTTAGTACTGTGCAGTTTTTTTAAATTTTTTATTTTTATTGTTGTTGCAGTTCACAACTAACTTTCCCTGTAATATATAAATTAATACATTCGAGGGTCGTTAAAAAAAAGTTTTAAGCCTCAACAAAAAAAGAAGAACAACTTAAAACTAAACTAAAAAGAAAAAAAAGAAAGAAAAATCTAACCCATCACTTCTCTACTCAAATCATAGGAAATGGACACGGTGATACGAGTTCAAATTCTGTATGAAGCTGTTTACATTTCACATAGCGCTAATATCCTTGGGAAAGGTATGCATCCAACTATTTTCCCTCAAGCTGTGGGTAAATAGTAGGACAGACTGGACACTTTAACCTTGGTATGGCAGCTAGTCTCAAGGAGAAGGAAAACTCTGGATTCAAATGTGTTAAATTCAGCTTTAAAAAATTGACCTTGTGTCACATCCTGCACGAGCAGGATGTGACACAAGGTCAATTTGACTCATTTGAACAACCGTTTTTACCCTTTTGATGTCGACGGATTGATTTCTACTTTTTTACTTTTCTAGATGAAGCAAACCTTTACTTAATTTTGTTTTCGTCTTCATCATTTTATAAACATCTGTGTCTTTAGCATCGTCTTACTTTCTGACATGCAGCAGATATAGTGTTATTAGCGTTGTTATTTTATTATTCTGTAAAGTTACAATATCGTAATTACTAAATGGTTATTACTCTTACTAGCAACAGAAAACACCCTCAGGGTGTCGTAAAAATTAATTTTTGAAAGAAATTGCCTGAGATGGTGCGAGTTAAAAATTCAATGTCAGAGGGTTTGTATAATAAGAAAGCAAAATCCTCATATCTATTAAAGGGGTAAAAAAAATAATAATAATAATAATTTGAAATGAAAACTGAGCCCCGTCCCTCTCAAATAAAATGTTTCGTGCATGTAATAATCAAACAATTATTTTGAATATTTTCTACATCAATTTTACACAAAATCGTAGGTATTTATTTATTTGTAAACTTTTTAGTTAACTTCTTGTTACAGTAAAAAAGGGACGAGAGTAAAAAAAAAAAACAATTTTTAAAATTGCTTACTCAAATTTTGGGTGTATATAGCATAAGAATATTGTGACGTAAGCTATGACGTAGAGCTATGACGTAGTTTTTGTTACAGACAGAAATACAGACAATCTCCATTAGTAATAGATAGATACAGCAACAACTGAATTATGAATTAAGGAACAAACAAACAATAATTAGATAAATTAACAGGCGAAAAAATTGCAAGTGAAGGATAAATAGATTTTTTTTTAAATATAAATATAAATAAGAAACAAATAAATCAAATACAAACAAATAAGTAAATTTGATATCGGCAATAAATTTAAAAATCAAATAATACTTATAGAAAAACACGATGGTGGTATCATAGTGTACCAAAGAAGAATTCACATAGGCGAATCGCTGAGTTACAGACAGAGTAGTTTTATTCCAAATTGTTTCTAAGCATTATGTACCACCAATTTTCCCTGTGAAATTTACCCCTCCCCTCTTATAGTTAACACAATGAAACTTACATTTATTGATAATGCCTTTTTATTCCAGGGAATTAAAAGATTCGACTTTCGAGCCGATGTCGGGCCGCGGACTATCACACCTCCATATATATATTATATATATATATATATAATATATATGTATATATAAATTTTAAAAAATCAATTTTTTATTACCTCCCCTACGGAGTTTGCGCCTCCATTGATGATTCTCCATCTGATGAGACTTAAATTGGGGAGCTTTTTTAAATCAACTTAGATTGTCTTAGATATCACATATAGAATCATTCTTACTACCAAGTTTTGGATACCTAACATCTATATATATATATATATATATATATATATATATATATATATATATATATATATATATATAGAGAGAGAGAGAGAGAGAGAGAGAGAGAGAGAGAGAGACGCAAACTCCGTAGGGGAGGTAATAAAATAATTAATTAATAAAATTTTCAAACTATTACCAAAAATTAGGGAATTGTCCGATTTTAATGAAATTTTCATTACTTTATTCATTGACTTAATGTAGGATCTGCCAATTTTGTTGCCATATGCATATTTTACAAAATGAATTTTACCTCCCGATTGAAAAAAAATATAGCAAAATTCTGGGAATTATCCGATTTTAATGTTATTTTCAGTATTGCTTTATCAATGAATGACTTTTACAATGTATCAGTTATTTTATTTCCAAACTTTCTGATTTTTTCAGGTCACTCAACTTTGACCACCTCCCTTATTTTGAGGGCGCAAAATATCGGTGGGGTTATATACTTTTGAAACTAATTACAGTATAAATAAAAAAGACAGACAACCGTAGGTGGCAATAGAAGAAAAAAATTATAAAGGAGAAAGTTAGCACCGAAAATCAGAAAATTAAATGTAAAAAAAAATTTCAATTTAAAAAAAAATTTTTTACTCTGTTGTTTTTGTATATAATTAGTTTCTAGAATATCAGTGAAAAAATATACATTGATATTTGTTCTGTTTAAAAGGGTGGGGGCCTAACATTTCAATTTAGTTTTCCCCCAAAATTATTAGATAACAAAAATAAAGTAGACTAGTTATTTGATAACGATTTGTTTTTACAATCTAAAAATATGAAATTCGAAAAACAAAATTAGGCGTTTCATATTCTAAATAAATTTTATCTATTAATTAGGTATATTAATTGTTTCCTCAACGCATATATGATAGCCAAAAATTGTAGTATTTATTTTAAAGAATTTTGATTTATTTTATTAAATCGGTTTGATTGAAACGAATCAGTAATTGAAAAAGAAAGAAAAAAGAATTTGCTGATTAAAAAGTCAACACTGAAAATTTTATTCAAATCAGATAATTCCCTGGTTTTTGGCAATGTTATTTATATCAACATGAGTCTCCCCATTTATCAACATACGTCTCGCAGAATTTTGTAAACAAAAACGCCATATTTTTTGGTCATATCCTACTTAACGGACATAAATTCCACCATCGTATGTCACCTCGCCGAAAGAAAAAAAATACTAAAAATCAAGGAATTAACCGAATTTAATGAAATTTTCAGTGTTGATATATTTATGAATAAACAATATAATGCACCAGTTATTTTATTTGAAAACTCTTACATTTGTTAAAGTCAGTTAACGTTGAATCATGTATCTTTGAGGCGTAACACAGATTCACAAACATACGTAGTTCAAACTTAATTGACCTGAAAAAAATTACTTGATTTTTAGTATTTTTTCTTTTCTTTCGGCGGGGTGACATATGGTGGTGGAATTTAGGTCCGTTAAGTAGGATTTGACCAAAATGTTTTTGAATGCTGATAAATATGGCCTGTTTAGAGCGCGCATATATCTACACTTAGCTATTTTTTTTATAAAAAATTAATTGTTTAAAATGAATTAAAAATAAATTCCATATGTAATATTATTTTGCTTTTTGTGTTACTATTTTTTGACTAAAACAAAAATTTGACGAGAAATAATCAATTTAATTCATTTTAATTCGTTTTTAGAATGAAAACGAGTGAATAAATTGGCAGTGCTTAACTTAATGTTATAATGAATAACTTATTTTATATGTTAAAAAAATCGAAAAAAGTTTTTATCAAATCCGGTCCTAATTTTTACATTTTTAGAAAGATCAAATCCTGAAACACACACACACACACACACACACACACACACACACACACACACACACTTCAAAGATGTCTGCAAGAGAGACATGAAGACATGCCACTCGTGGGAGGCTTGTGCAGAAGACCGTGCGACCTGGCGCCTCTTCGTCAAACAAAGAACAAAAAGAAGTGAAAAAGAGAGGAAAAAAACTGCCACAGAAAAGAGGGCTAAAAGGAAGGAGAGACAACAGTACACCCAACACCTACAGAAAGCATCACCTTTTGTTTGCAGCCACTGCACCAGATACTGCCATTCAAGGATCGGTCTGTTCAGCCACTCACGTAGCTGTAGATAAAAAATTTAAAAAATGGACACTACGCCATCATCTAAAATAGACGGAAGGTTGCCAACCACCATATATTGAATAAATAAAAAACAAAAAATTCAATCTCCCCAAAAAGTGATTTAAAAATGTAAAAATTATTTTCTTAAAACTTTTCAATTTTTATTCACTTTGAAATTTAATAGTGAATTTTAAACGACTGGAAGCATATAAAGTCAATATTTTCACCAGAGCTTTAATTAATCTATCCAAAAATGTAAGTTTAAAAATGCGCAATTTTGCGCAACATATTTTCCGAGATTTTTATATATTTAAAAAATTAGGACTAACTATACTTCTTTTTCTTGCGGAAGACTAAAGGGACGTAAGTTATTTCCCTTTTTTTTTCAAAATATCCGGATTTTTAGTTTGGGAGCTTGAACCAATTGTTTAGTGCGCGTATCATAGTGGTATTGTCATTTTTTTTCTTAGATACTTTGGGTACGCCGTGTAACATTTTTTTGTAAGGAATATATATATATATACACACACACACACAACCTTAAGTTTTACTTCCGCTGTCGTTTATCGCAACAGAAAAAAATTATACACACACACACACAACCACATACCTAAAAAATGCACAATGTTTCCTTTCGATACACACACTTACAGCGTCCCATACTCACGCCATAAAATAGAATATTTGATGTCATATTTCAAAACCGTCTCCTTTTCCAAACCTCAAATTTTTTTTGAACAGACTGAATGACAAGGAGCACCACTCGCTTTTCTCGTTATTCTGTGATAAATAATTTCTTATCTTATGCCCTGAAGATGATCTAATTAATAGATCGAAACACTGCAGCGTCGGCCAATAAACTCACCACTTAACCCATTTTAACCTGTGTTTTTTCATTTTTCTTAATATACTACACACACACACACACACACACACACACACACACACACACATATATATATATATATATATATATATATATATATATATATATATCAATCGGTAGAGCGTTCGGCTAGAACCCACAAGGTTCCTATTTCGATACCGGCCCTCGCCAACTCAGCGTCTGAGTAGCACAGGGATCTGTGCGGTAAAGTAAGGAGTTGCTGGTAGGTGTGGCCCTCCACCTCAGAGGCAAAAACAATCTCCTTGGCCTAGCGCTAGTGAGAAGGGAATAGACTTCCTCGCTGATTGGCTGTTACCGACTTTAGGCCACCCCGACGACTTTACTTATATATATATAGTGTAATGAATGAAATAGACTTTAATGGACTTTTAGTTTGCCATATTTTGTTAAGAGTTATTGAAAATTAGAATTTGTAATTAACTCTTTTTTTGTTTAATTATCACGAAACCAAAAATTATTTCAAACAAGAAAATTATCCTGTCTCTAGGGATAGCAAATCAATATTTTGTCGATCCGCCTTCAGCATTGATAGCAACTTTTTATACGCCGTAACAGAGAGTCAATTAGGCGTTTGCATTCAATAGATGTCATTTCATACTCTTGTTGGGTCAGTAAAATGGTAATTCCTGTGTGCGGAGTTGAGTGTGCGATAGACTCTCTGTGATTGGATATACCAATCACGTGATATGAGCCCAGGGGTTTTGGCGCAAAATTCCAAAATTCACGAGAGACCCCCGGACCAGCGTCGACGAGGAAGCGACTTGAAAACCTCTCCAAAAAATCACCCTAAGATACCAGATATCTTCACCAGCACGCCGGTAAGTCCCTCAAACTCAATTTTATACACAGGAAGGACATTATGTTGTTACTCATTGTTTTATTTGTTTGTTAATAAATTGTTAGAATTAAACTAAGTTTAAATTCATTTATTTATTGCTGTTAGAATTAAATGCTATACTAACAGAATAACAGGAAGGACTTTATATTGTTAATCATTGTCTTATTTGTCTTTAATAAATTGTTAGAATTAAACTAAGTTTTAATTCATTTATTTGTTGCTGTTAGTCTTAGAATTAAATGCTATACTAACAGAATAACAGGACTTTATATGTTAAGTTTTAATTCATTTATTTGTTGCTGTTAGTCTTAGAATGCTATACTTTATATTGTTACATTGTTTTATTTGTCTTTAATAAATTATTAGAATTAAACTACTTTAGTCTTAGAATGAAATGCTATATACTCTTTTAAGAGATAATTTTATTTCTTCTTTATTGTTCGGCAGACATGAATCCAACCCGTCTTAAGGATAATCACTGGCTTCCCAATCAATTGGTTATTTGGTTGGGTTTTACGGCATGTCAGCCCTTGTTGGGTTATTTTATGCTAAAGACATTTTGTTTTATTCATTCTTGATGGGTATTCAATTTTTTTAATTTAATTTTTAACACGTTCTTTAAAAATAATTTTGAATTTATTCAACCCATAGATGCGACCCTAAGAGGCACTACTACCCCGGGTCAGAGTGGACTTGGGAGTAATGACGATAAAGGGATACTTCATCCTCCCCAGAGCTCCACCATTGAAACTTCACCATTAGATGCAGTTTAACGTCATACCCACGACATTAAAACCTCTAGCCACTGCCTTCTAGCTCATATATGATAGAAATGGAATATGTCCAACATATCAAATTCCGGTTTCAGCCGGGGGTCCAGTGAGCTTCAGCCGCTGGACCTTACAAGTTAACATCGTTGATCCCAGGGGGTCATCCCCTCAGGCAACACATGTCTCTTTGATTTAAAGAGCTGGGTTTATTGCCCATTGCCCGAGGCGCCCCCATGAAGGGGAATGCCGACGGGATCAACGCATTTTTTGTACCTACCACCCATGAGCTTCGGTTTGTGGTGAGCCCACATAAAAATGTCATTATGTCACGCCCTCATAAGTGGGATGAGAGGCAAATACCTATATGATAGAAAGGGTTGGGGTCTTACCAAACTTTCCAATGAAACTTGCCAGTCCATATATTTTATATCATAACTTTACAACTACTTGTAAGTGTCTCTTGCAGAATGAGACGGAGCGTTATGATGTTAAAAGATAAATACCTTTCTTCTGAAAAGCATCTCTCCAGTTAGAACCATAAAGAGTTCCAAAACCTCTTTCTACACGGAACTTTTGACGGTGCCATCAAATGGGCACAGAAGCCTTACAAGATTTCAGCCTATCGACTGTCCTCGCCCAACAACAACAACAAAAAAAACAAAAACAAAAAAAAACAAACAACAACAACAACAAACAAAATACCTTCGCAACATTCACCACTGTGATTTCAGCATTATAAAAATGGAAAAATAAAGAAAGTAAATATTGGTAAATTTGGTCATTTTGGTTTTGAAAATAAACATACTATTTGCTTCATATCTTTTTTTTTTTTTTATTAAAAATAAAATTATATTTATTAAATATTTTATTAAAAACTTTTATTAACTTTTTATTAAATATTAATTTTTTATCAAATATAAAATAATATCTTATTAAATATTTTAGAAAGATATTTAATCTTTTAAAATATATTTAAAAATTAAATATTAACTTTTTATTAAAAATAGAATAATATTTACTATCTTTTTTCACTCTGGGAAGATTAAAGAGGATTTTAGATATGTTTTTCTACAATAAATAAGCTTTCCAACGATACCAAATTTACGTTTCATTAAAATATAAAGATTGAAATTCGTTCATAAATTTTAATTTTTTCAAATTTAAAAACATTTTTTATATAGATTATAATCGGCAACTGTTAAGATTCATCTAGAAATAGTCCATTGTGGTTTGTTCGTGATCCGGCCATTGGGGCCACTTCTCTGGGACTATTTGTATAATGTTAATATGCGCCAGTATATTACGTGACTTGTTTTTAGGCGCAAAAATTATTGGCGCCAAATTCACTTTCTGTATTACTTCCTCCAATAAATTTGTCCACGCTTGACGTATAAATTATTTTACCGAGTTTGTCTCGTCTTTTCATTAACATCATGAATACTTCTCGCGCATCAGTGTTAACAGCAACGTTTTGATTTGCTTGTTTTTTTGGGTTTTTTTTTATTTTGATTCTAAAAATTATTCTGTAAAGTTACAATATCGTAATTATTAAATGGTTATTACTCTTATACAGCAACAACTGAATTATGAATTAAGGAACAAACAAACAATAATTAGATAAATTAACAGGCGAAAAAATTGCAAGTGAAGGATAAATAGATTTTTAAAAATATAAATCTATAAATAATGGAGATACGCTTCCGGTTTTTGTCTGTAACAAAAATTACGTCACTGCTTAAGTCACATTACCCAAAATCATCATAACATAGAATAAATACACTCAAAATTTGAACATGCAGCATTAGACAATCCTCATTGTTTTTTTAAACAAGTTTTAATAAATACATGACTGGTATTATATATCTATATATAGTTTGTTTTATTTTAATACATATATTTAAAGTTTACATTTCAAATTGTTTTATTTTTTAATCCTTTAATGAATTTGATGATTTCACTTACTTAGGGTACAAACTTGCTGACATTATATTTTTTACTCCCACCCCTCAGGTAATATGTTTCAAAAATCTATTTTTATATCGCCCGGAGGGTGTTTTTTTATTTTGTACTAATATGAATAAGAAACAAATAAATCAAATACAAACAAATAAGTAAATTTGATATCGGCAATAAATTTAAAAATCAAATAATACTTATAGAAAAACACGATGGTGGTATCATAGTGTACCAAAGAAGAATTCACATAGGCGAATCGCTGAGTTAAACACAGAGTAGTTTTCTTCCAACATTGTTTCTAAGCATTAGGTACCACCAATTTTCCCTGTGAAATTTACCCCCCCCCCCCTCTTATATTTAACACAATGAAACTTATATAAAGGTTAATGACTACCGACTTTTTTAAAAATTCTATGAAAAACCAATTAATGGTCCGATTTTCTCGTAAATTTCCATAATTACTTATCTTTGGATGAAAATATGTCTGAAATAGTTTTTTGTCCTAAAATATATTAGGGTGAATATTATTTTTACGAGGTCTACCCCCCCCCCACACACACACACTATTTTATTTTATGAAATATGAAAAAATGAATCGGCAAAAAACGAATTTTACCTTTTTTCTATAACGATAAGAGTCTGAATAATTATATCAGAATATTTCTATAAGTGTCCACGTGAGATTTTTTTTTTTTTAGTAAAAGAACCATGAATACAGAATTCTGCTAAAAAATATCAATAAAGAAACTGATCGTGTCGTAAAAAATGGACTATTTTACTTATTTTTAAAAATAACAGTCGGTAATTTTTCCCCAATCGGATAATTTGATCTTTGAATTAACTTTTTTTCTTTGTAACAACACTTTATGTTGGTTATTTCTTTTTTTTTTGCGAGATCTTTAAAAAAAAAAAAGGTTAAATTTTTTTACGCTTCTTCCTTCAATATGACCTAAACTGATCACGTGACCTATTTTGGAGGTACCTAATTATTCCTATTCGATGCATTCTTCTTTCGACCGGCATTTTTTTTTCTCTTCTTCTCCTGCTGATGTCGCTGGTTCCATCCCGTATTGTCTTAAAATTCCTGCTGATAATTGCCCATGAGCACTGAACCTCCACAGCTATCTCCTTTTTGCATCAAACTAACATTGGCTAAGTGACGAACGACCGTTTTCACATCTTCCGAAATATCTGGCTTTCGTCCCATGCTCTCTCGTAACATGCACTCAAGATCAGTGTATTTTCAATTTCGAAATGAGCTTTATTCCTCAAGGGTAAATATCAACTCAAACGTAACCTCTAGCATCATGTTCTCACTTTGTAGTTTTGATAACGTTACTCCATATAAATTACTAGCAGCGGCTACCCGGCGTCGCCTGGGTAGAAGGGGGGATTTTTAAGTTAGTCCCGCAGATCCATTATTACTGAATCGTGAGTTGAATCCTCGTTGGATGCCACATACTTGCAACCTTGTGTCACATCCTACCCGTGGCGAACGAGTGGGGGTAAATACCTACTATTCCGGAATCAAATTCATGTTACATAGTATTAAACAGACAAGAAAAGTTTGAAAAGAAGTAAGGCCATTTTCTATACTTTACAACATAAGCAACTAGCAGCGGCTACCCGGCATCGCCTAGGTAGAGGGGGATTTTTTTATAAAGTTAGTCCCGCAGATCCATTATTACTGAATCGTGAGTTGAATCCTCGTGGAATGTACCATTTAAATCCCTACGTAAAAAAAATAGACCTTGCATTGATCCAGCTACCCTGAAAAGAAATGTTAATGTCTACCATCTAAAATATTAAATGAAAAAAAGAATTCCATGCTGTTATCATTTAAATTTTATCTTTTAATTATCTTCACAAATATAAATCAAATCTCTATTATTTTTGCTCAAAAACCAAGCCCTGGTGATATTTAATGTGTGTATATATTTACTTTGTCGTTAATTGTTTTATTTTCGAGGTTTCACCCGGACATACAGATGCACACAACTGCCCTTTATATATGTATAGATGGATCTGGATTAGAAATATGCCCCTTTTTTAATATAGTCTCTTTAATAAGGCGCTAGTTAAACGTGTCAGTTAACATAATTTTGAAATTCTTAAGGATCAATATACGTTCTAATGTTTAAAGTATTCATAATTCGATAGTTTATTCCATATTTAGTGTTGAATAATGCGCAAATTTCTAAAACGTTTTATTTATTATATTCATAGTTTTTATAAAAATTCATGCAGTCCAAAATTATTCACAATCCCTTTATAAAATAATATTGCTGTATTGTAATATGTCTTCTTTTTTTTTTTAAATTCGACATTTGATACAAAACACCCTGTAAAAATTAAATTGTATTAACCTGATTCTATAACATTTTGGAAAGTTCTGAAAAAGACCAATTTTTGAGTGCTACATACCACAATAACTCATTCATTCTGCAACAATGGTGAATAATGCTGAATTTAACAAGAAGTTCAGAATGAAGATAATTGATGTGTACAAAGAAGGTGATGAATATACTACACAATATAGATATAAACGACTTAATACGTAATAATATTTTACACACTTCTATTTTTCTTAAAAATTCAGACAATTAATACTTATCTGGTCTTTCAAACATTGGTGTCTGTAAGAAACGCATCACATATTTTCACATATCTCCTCATGTACCAATCACGTTTTGACTTTCGACTTCGCATGTATCAATCACGTCTTGGCTTTTGTCTTCACGTCTACCAATCCGGGCATGAACTTTCAAAATAAACGCTGATCAATAAACGTGAAGAACAAAAGCCAAGACAGTGATGATACATGCCGAAGTCGAAAGTCAAAACGTGATTGGTACATGAGGAGAATATGTGAAAGATAATGTGATGCGTTTCTTACAGACACAATGGTTTGAAAGACCAGAGTAAGTATTAATTGTCTGATATTTTTAAAAGAACAATAGAAGTGTGTTAAAATATTATTACGTATTAAGTCGTTTATATCTATATTGTGTAGTATAATTCATCACCTTCTTTGTACACATCAATTATTCTTCAATTCTGAACTTCCTTGTTAAAATTCAAGCTTATTCACATTGTTGCAGATGAATGAGCTTTTTATTTGGTGGTATTAGCACCAAAATTGGTCTTTTTCAAGAACTTTCCAAAATGTTATAGAATTCAGGTTTAATACAATTTAAATTTTTACAGGGTGTTTTGTATCAAATGGTCAATTTAAAAAAAAAAAAGATAATGACATATTTACAATACAGCAAATATTTATAAAGGGATTTGGTGAATAATTTTGGGACTGAATGAATTTTTATAAAACTATGAAATATAATAAATAAAACGTTTTAAGAAATTTGCGCATTATTCAACACTAAATATGGAATAAACTATCGAAATTATGATATAACTTTAAACATTAGAACGTATATTGAATCCTTAAGATGTTCAAAATTATGTTAACTGACAACCGTTTAACTAGCGCCTTATTAAAGAGACTATATTAAAAAAGGGGCATATTCTAATCCAGATCCATCTATACAATATAAAGGGCAGTTGTGTGCAATCTGTATTCGGGTGAAACCTCGAAAAATAAAACAATTAACGACAAAGTAAGATATATACACACATTAAATATCACCAAAAGGGGCTATGGTTTTTGAGCAAATAATAGGATTTGATTTAATATTTGTGAAGATAATTAAAAAGATAAAATTTAAATGATAACAGTAGGAATTCTTTTTTTCATTTAATAATTTTTAGATGGTAGACATTACATTTCTTTTCAAGGGTAGCCTGGATAATGGCAAGGTCTATTTTTTTTACGTAGGGTTTAAATGGTACATTCCACGGAGATTCAACTCACGATTCAGTAATAATGGATCTGCGGGACTAACTTTAATTAGAATAAAAATCCGCCCTCTACCTAGGCGATGCCGGGTAGCCCGCTGCTAGTTGTCTTATGTTGGTAAGTTAGAAAATGGCCTTACTTCTTTTCAAACTTTTCTTGTCTGTTTAATACTATGTAACATGAAATTTGATTCCGGAATAGTAGGTATTTACCCCTCACTCACGTTCGCCACGGGTTAGGATGTGACACAAGGTTGCAGTATGTGCAGTCCAACGAGGATTCAACTCAACTGATTCAGTATAATGGATCTGCGGGACTAAACTTTAAAAAATCCCCTTCTAACCCAGGCGACGCCGGGTAGCCGCTGCTAGTAATTTAATATGGTAGTAAACGTTATCAAAACTACAAAGTGAGAAACATAGATTGCTAGAGGTTTACGTCTTGAGTTGATATTTACCCTTTGAGGAATAAGCGTGCGATTTCGAAAATTGAAAATAGCACTGATCTTAGGTGCTGTTTACGGAGACGCATGGGACGAAAAGCCCAGATACTGATTCGGAAGAATGTGAAAAACGGTCGTTCGTCCTTAGCCAAATAGTTAGTGTTGGAGCAAAGAGGAGAGTAGCTGGAGGTTCGAGTGCTCTGATGGGCAATTATCCAAGTCAGGAGATTTTTAAGAAAAATACGGTTTATGGAACCATGCGACATCAAGCAGGAGAAGAAAGAGAAAAAAACGATAAGATGCCGGTCGAAAGAAAGAATGCAATCGAATAGGAATAATTAGGTACCTCCAAATAGGTCACGTCTTTTGTATCAGTTTAGGTCATATTGAAGGAAGAAGCGTAAAAAAATTTTAAACCTTTTTTTTTTTTTAAGGGAGATCTCAGCAAAAAATAAGAAAAATAACACAAACATAAAATGTGTTGTTACAACGAAAAAAAAAAAGTTAATTCAAAAGATCTAAAATTATCCGATTGTTGGGGAAATTACCGACCTGTTTCTATTTTAAAAAAATAAAGTAAAATAGTCATTTTATTTACGACACGATCAGTTTCTTTATTTGATATTTTTTTAGGCCAGAGATTCTGTTATTCAAATTGGTTCTGTTTACCTAAAAAAAGAAAAAAATCTTCACGGTGGACACTAATAGGAAATTAATTCTGATATAAAGATTATTCAGCACTCTTATCGTTATATGAAAAAGTAAGATTCGTTTTTTGGGCCGATTCAGTTTGTTTCAATATTTCATAAAATAGAAGTAAAGTGTGTGTGTGTGTGGGGGGGGGGGGGTAACCTCGTAAAAATAATTTACCCTAAAATTATTTTAGGATCAAAAATACGTATTTCAATGACGATATTTTCATCCAAAGATAAGTAGATTATGGAATTTTAGCGAAGAGAAGATCGGACCAGTTAATTGGTTTTCACATAGAATTTTTAAAAAAGTCCGGTAGTCATTAACCTTTATATAAGTTTCATTGTGTTAAATATAAGGAGGGGGGGGGGGTAAAGTGGTCCAGCGAGGTGATGTGAAATTGGTGGTACCTAATGGGCTGTAGGAAACAATGTTGGAAGAAAACTACTGCTGTGTTTAACTCAGGCGATTCGCCTATGTTGAATTCTTTTCTTTGGTACACTATGAATACCACATCGGTTGTTTTTCTATAAGTATCATTTGATTTTAAATTGTTAATTGCGCGATTATCGAAATTTACGTGTTTATTTGTTTGTATTGTTGATTTATTTGTTTCTATTTCATAATTATACAAGAATAAAAAAATCACGCCATCCCGGCGAATAAAGAATAGATTTTTGAACATACTTACCTGAGGGGTGGGAGTAAAAAAATATAATGTCAGCAAGTTTGTACCCTAAGTAAGTGAAATTCATCAAAAATTCATTAAGATTAAAATAAAACAATTTGAAAATGTAAACTTTAAATATATGTACTTAAATAAAACAAACCTATATATAGATATAGTATACCGTAAGTCATTATTTTATTAAAACTTGTTTAAGGAAAAACAATGAGGATTGTCTAACTGTGCAATTTCAAGATTTTGAGTGTATTTATTCTAATGTTATGATGATTTTTGGGTAATGTTGGACTTTAGGCAGTGTACGTAATTTTTGTTAAGACAAAAAACCGGAAGTCGTATCTCCTCATTATTTATGTATTTTATAATTTTTAAAAATCTAATTTATCCTTGCACTTGCATTTTTTCCGCCTGTTAATTTATCTAGATTATTGTTTGTTGTGTTCTTAATTCATAAATTCAGTTGTTTTGCTGTTATAAGGTAATAACCATTTAATAATTACGATATTGTAAGCTATTACAGAATAATTTTTAGATTCAAATAAAAAGAAAAACTCAAAAAATACAAGCTAATATCAAAACGTTGCTGTTAACACTGTGCGCGAGGATAGGTGATTTTTTATATAGATGTTAGATGAAAAAGGACGAGACAAACTCGGTAAAATAATTTATACGTCAAAGCGTGGACAAACTGTATTGGAGGAAGTATATACAGAAAGTGAATTTGGCGCCAGATGAATTTTTGCGGGCCTAAAAACAAGTCCACTGTATATACCTGGCGCTATATTAACATTATACAAATTAGTCCGCAGAGAAGTGGCCCCAATGGCCGGATCAACGAACAATACCACCAGTTGTGACTATTTCTAGATGAATCTTAACAGTTGCCCGATTATATGTAATCCTAATATATAAAAATTGTTTTTAAAATTTTTGAAAAAATTTTAAAATTTCATGAACGAATTCTCATCTTATATTTTATGAAACGTAAATTTGGTATGCGCTGTTGGGAAGAGTCTTTATTTATTGCGTAGAAAAAACATATCTAATTCCTCTTTAAATCTTGCCCAAGTAGTGGAAAAGATAGTAAATATTATTCTATGTTGTTGTAATAAGAAGTTAAATTATTTTAAATTTAGTTTAAATTATATTTTAAAAAGAAGTTAATAATCTTTCTAAAAATTTAATAAGTAATATTTGATTGTTATATTTGATAAAAAATTAATATTTTAACTAAAAAGTTAAATAAAAGTTTTTAAAATAAAATATTTTAATAAATATAATATTTTAATAAAAAAAAAAAAAAGAATATGAAGCAAAATAAGTATGTTTTATTTTCAAACCTAAGAAATGACCAAAAAAAATTTACAAATGATTTAACTTTCTTTTTTTTCCATTAGTTTATAATGCTGAAATCATCCAGTGGTGAATCAGTTGCGAAGGTAATTTGTTTTGTTGTGTTGTTGTTTTGTTTTTTATTTTTGTTGTTTGTGCGTGTTTTTTTGTTGTTGTTGTTGGGGGCGAGGACCAGTCGATAGGCTGAATATCTTGTAGGCTTCTGTGCCATTTGGATGGCACCGTCAAAAGTTCCGGTGTAGAAGAGGTTTTTGGAGACTCTTTATGGTTCGTAGACTGGAGAGATGCTTTTTCAAGAAGAAAGGTATTGTATCTTTTAAACATCATAACTGCTTCCGTCTCATTCTGCAAAGAGACACTTACAAGTAGTTTAAGTATGATATAAAATAAATATGGACTGGTCAAGTTTCATTGAAGTTATGGTAAGACGCCCAAACCCTTTCTATCATATAGGTATTTGCCTCTCATCTCCACTTATGAGGGCGTGAACATAATGCATTTTTAATGTGGGCTCACACAAACCGAAGCTTCATGGGTGGTAGGTACATAAATTGCGTTGAATTGTCCCCGTCGGCATTCCTCCTTCATGGGTGGCGCCTCGGCAATGGGCAATAAACCCAGGCTTCTTTTAAATCACAAGAGAACATGTGTTGCCTGAGGGGATGACCGCCTGGGGAATCAACGATGTAACTTGTAAGGTGCTCAGCGGCTGAAGCTCACTGGACCCCGGCTGAAACCGGAATTTGATATGTTGGAGCATTAGTTCCATTTTCTATCATATATGAGCTAGATGAGGCAGTGGCTAGAGGTTTAATGTCGTGGGTATGGACGTTAAACTGCATCTAATGGTGAAGTTCAATGGTGGAGGCTCCTGGGAGCGATTGAGTATCCCTTTATCGTCCATTACTCCCAAAGTCCACTCTGACGCCGTAAAGTAGTGCCTCTAGGGTCGCATCTATGGGTTGAATAAATTCAATATTATTTTTTAAAGAACGTGTTTAAAAATTAAATTAAAAAAAATTGAAATCCATCAGAATGAAATAGAAACAGAATGTCTTTAGCATAAAAAGTAATCCCAAACAATGGGCTGACATGCGTAAAACCCAACCAAATAACCAATTTGAGATTGGAAAGTCCAGTGATTATCCTTAAGACGGGTTGGATTTCATAGTCTGCCGAACAAATAAGAGAAGAATAAAATTATCTCTTTAAAAGAGTATTCGTGTTAGTATAGCGCATTTCATTCTAAGAACCTAAACAGCAACAAATAAATGAATTTATAAACTTTAGTTTAATTTAAATAACTTTGATTAAAAAGACATAATAATAAACAATGAGTGAATGTTGTTGCATAATAAGTCCTTCGCTGTTTATTGTGTTCGTATAGCATTTAATGTCTAAAGATAACAGTAAGATATATATAAAAGTATATATCGTATATTAGCAACAAATAAATTGAATTAAACTTGTTTAATTCTAATAATGTTATTAAAATGAGCAATAGAGACAATGATTACAATTATAAGTCTCTTGCCTTGCTTATTGTGTGTTAGTATATGCATTTCATTCTTTAAAGACTAAGGCAACAATAATTGAGATTATAAAAACTTATGTTTGAATATTCTACCAGGATTTATGTTTAAAGACAGAATAAGAACTAATGGATTAGAGCAATATGAAGTCCCTTCTGTTTATTCTGTTAGTATAGCTATTTAATTCTTTAATAGGACCAACAGGCAACAATAAATGAATTAAACTTAAGTTTTAATTCTACAATTTATTAAAGACAAATGACAATGAATTTAATCAATATTAGTAAGTCCTTCCTTGTTATTCGTTGTTAGTATAGGGCATTGTAGTTCTTAAGCGAGCGAAGTAAAAATGAAGTATTGGAATTTAAAGACTTAAGTGTTGAATTCTTAACAGTTGTAAATTAAGCAAACAAATATATAAACAATGAGGTTAAAGCAACGATAGAGTCCTCCTGTTGTATAAAATTGGTAGTTTGGAGTGGACTATACCCGGCGTGCTTGGTGAGATGTATCTGGTATCTAGGGTGAATTTTTTGGAGGAGGTTTTCGAATGTCGCTGTCCTCGTCGATCGCTGGTTCCGGGGGTCTCTCGTGAATTTTGGAATTTTGGCGTCATAACCCCTGGGCTCGATATGCCGTGATGTTGGTAATATGTTCGCAATCGAACAGAGAGTTCCTTAGTGCTACACTACCAACTGCCGACACACAGGAAGTTACCATTGTTGACTTGAGCCCATACTAAGAGTATGTAGAAGTGGACGTCTAGTTGAAATGCAAGAACGGCCTGAAGTAGGCTTCTCTGTTACTGGCGTATAAAAAGTTGCTTATCATATGCTTGAATGGTCGGATGCGACAAAGACTATTGTGGATTTGCTATTCGCTGGTAGTAGACATGGATAGTAATTTTCTTTTTGTATTTTGATAAATTAGATTTTTGTGTTTCGGTTGATGTGAAATGTAAACGAAGAAGAAAAGAAGTAATTTACAATATTCTATATTTTTCAATAACTCTTATACACAAATATGGCAAAATCCTAGAAAGTCCATTTAAAGTTAAGTTTCGAGTTCATTCTAACGTATATTTATATTAGATGTAAGTAAAGAGTCGGTCGGGGTGCGCCTATGGTGAGTCGGTTGACAGGCCAATCAGCGATGGAAAGTCTATTCCTGTTGTTTCGTCTACGTGATGCGCTAGTCCAAAGAGGAGTTGTTTTTGCGCTCTGGAGGGTGGAGGGCGTCACGAGCCTATCGCGAGCAACTGCCTTACTTTGTAGCCGCACAGTCCCTGTGCTACTTCAGTACGTGCTGAGTTGGCGAGGTACGGTAATCGAAAATAGGACGCTTGTGGGTTTCTAGCCGAAAGCGCTTCTATTTCCGATGTGATATATATGTGATATAAGTATAGTATTTATTAGTATTAGATATTAGTGTTATATATTAGTTAGTGTGTGTGTGTGTGTGTGTGTGTGTGTGTGTGTGTGTGTGTGTAGGTATTATGTTGAAGAAAATATGAATAAAAACACAGGTTAAATGGTGGTTAAGTGGTGGTTTAGTTTGGCCGGACGGCTTGCATGTGTGTTCGATGCTATTATAGTTAATGATCTATCTTGTCAAGGGCCATAAGATAAGAAATTGATTTTATCACATGAATACACGAGGAAAAGCGAGTGAGCGTGCTTCCTTGTCATTCAGTCTGTTTCAAAAAAAAATGTTGAGGTTTTGGGAAAATGGAGACGGTTTGTGAAATATGACATCAAATATTCTATTTGTATGGCGTGGAGGTATGTGACGCTTGTAAGTGTGTGTTATCGAAAGGAAACATTGTGCATTTTTTATATGTGGTTGTTGTGTGTGTGTGTATATTTTTTTTTCATGTTGCGATAAACGACAGCAGGAAGTAAAACTTAAGGTTGTGTGTGTGTAGTGTATATTATAGTATATATTCCTTACAAAAAAAGTGTGGTACACGGCGGTTACTCCAAAACCGTATCTAAGAAAAAAAAATGACAATATCACTATGATACGCGCTACTAGAACAATTTTGCGTTCAAGGCTCTCCAAACTAAAAAATCCGGATATTTTGGAAGAAAAAAAAAAAGGGAAATATACTTACGTCCCTTTTAGTCTTCCGGCAAGAAACAAGAAGTCATAGTTAGTCCAATTTTGTTAAATATATATAAAGTCTCCGGAAAAATATGTTGCGCAAAATTGCGGCAATTTTTAAAACTAACATGTTTTTGGATAGATTAATTAAAGCTCTGGTAAAATCATTGAGCTTTATATTGCGTCCTAGTCGTGTTAAAAATTTCAACTGATTAAATTTCAAGTGATAAAAATGAAAAGGGTTTTAAGAAAAATAATTTTTAACATGTTTTAAATCACTTTTTGGGGAGATTGAAATTTATTGTTTTTTATTTATTCAATATATTGGTGGTTGGCAACCTTCCGTCTATTTTAGATGATGGCGTATGTCCTTTTTTAAATTTTTTTATCTACAGCTACGTGAGTGGGCTGAACAGACCGATCCTTGAATGGCAGTATCTGGTGCAGTGGCTGCAAACAAAAGGTGAATGCTTTCTGTAGGTGTTGGTGTACTGTTGTCTCTCCTTCCTTTTAGCCCTCTTTTTCTGTGGCAGTTTTTTTTCCTCTCTTTTTCAACTTCTTGTTTGTTCTTTTGTTTGACGAAGAAGGCGCCAGGTCGACGTGTCTTTGCTGCACATCCGCCTCGAGCACGAGTGGCAGTCTTTGGCATGTCGTTCTTTGCGCAAGACGATCTTATGAAGTGTGTGGTGTGTGTGTGGTGTGTGTGTGTGTGTGTGTGTGTGGTGTGTGTTTTACAGGATTTGGGATTTCTTTCTAAAAATAATGGTAAAAATTAGACCGAATTTTTGATAAAAGACATTTTTTTTCGATTCTTGTAAACAAGTAATAAATAAGTTGATTCATTTTATACGATTTAAGTTTAAGTCACTGCCTAAATTTATTCACTCGTTTTCATTGCTATAAAACGAAATTTAATAATGAATTACAATTGATTATTCTCGTGTCAAATTTTGTTTTAGCTCAAAGAAATATTAAACACAAAAACAAAATTAAGTGATGTACATGATGGAATGTCTATTTTTAATTCATTTTAAACCAATTAATGTTTTTATAAACGAAAAAAGTAGCTAAGTGTATGATATATGCGGCGCTCTAATGAACAGGCCCATATTTATCAGCATGGGTCAAGAAGCCATTTTGGTTCCAAATCCTACTTATCGGACTCTAAATGGTCATTCCACCATATGTGTCACCGGCGCCGGCCGAAAGAATAAAGAAAAATATACTAAAATCAAGTAATTTTTTTTCAGGGTCAATTAAGTTTGAACTACGTATGTTTTGTGAATCTGTGTTATACGCCTCAAAGGATTTACATGATTCAACGTTACTGACTATTGGAACGAAGATGGTATGAGAGATTTTCAATAAAATATCTGGTGCATTATATATTGTTTATGTCATAATACTATCAAACACTGAAAATTATGCATGTGAATTCTGGGTTAGATTGGCCTTGATTTTTATATTTTTTTCTTTCGGCGAGGTTGACATTACGATGGTTGGAAATTTAGTGTCCGTTAAGGTAGGATATGATCGCAAAAATATGGCGTTGTTTTATGTTTTGACAAAAAGATTTCTGCGGACGTATGTTGAATAATGTGGGAGGACTCATGTTGATATAGAATGAACATTGCCAAAAAAGACCAGGGAATTTATTCTGATTTTGAATAAAATTTTTCAGTGTTCGACTTTTGAGAGTCAGCAAATTCTTTTTTTTCTTTCTTTTTTCACCATTAACTGATTCGTTTCAATCAAAACCGATTTAAATAAAATAATCAAATTCTTTAAGATAATACTAGCAATTTTTGGGCTAGTGCATATATGTGCGTTGGAGTGAAACAATTAATGATAGCGCTAAATTAATAGATGAAGAGATTTTATTTAGAAATATGTAAACGCCTTAATTTTTTGTTTTTCGGAAATTTCATAATTTTTAGATTGTAAAAACAATACGTTTATCAAATAACTAGTCTAGCTTTATTAGTTTGTTGATCTATAGATTGTTGTGGGGGAAGAATCGTAAATTGGAAATGTTTAAGGGATCCCCACCCTGTTTAAATCAGAACTGATGAGATATCAAATGTATATTTCGTTTCACTGATAGTTCTAGAACACTAATTTATATATCAAAAACAACAGAGTAGAAAAATTTTTTTTTTAAATTGAAAGAATTTTTTTTTTAACATTTAATTTTCTCTGATTTTCCGGTTGGCTGAGGAACTGTTCTTGCCTTTAGTATATTTTTTTGTCTTCTATTGCCCACGCGTAACGGTTGTCTGTCTGTGTTTGGTGTGATTTTATTAGTTGTGTTAATTAGTGTTTCAAAGTAGTGTAACCGCAGCCTGTATATTGTTGTCGGCCTCTCTTGAAAGTAAGGGAGTGGTTGGGGTCAATGAGTTGAGTGTTGAGCCGTTGAAAAAGATCATGGAAGAAGTTGTTGGAAAATAAAATAGACTTGGATTAGCATTTGTAAATGAGGGTCATGTGTTGCATTGAATATACTTGCAATGACTTGTGAAAGTAACTATGTAAATCGGATAGTTCCCAGAGATTTGTTGCTAAGTATTGTTTTTTTTCAATCGGGGAGGTGTGTAGTAGTGTATCATTTTTGTAAAATAGTGTCATTATGGTGGCAACAAAAATTGGCAGTATCCTATCATAAGTGCAATCGAAGTAATGAGTGAATTGATCTTCGAATTAAAGATAGAACAATGATCGCCTAAATTTGTGTTGGTAAGTATGTGTTTGAAATGAAATTTTTATTAATTATGTATTTTATTTACCGTCCCTATGTCTATGGATGGGTGGTCGATCCGCGCTGTTTTGTTGTCTGAGGTTGTGCGGGTTCTCTGTTCGTCTCGTTGTGTCTCTGTGTCGTGTCGGTGTGGTGTTCCGGGTCTCTCTGCGTTTCGGTCTCTCTTCTATAATTTATCGTAGTTATGTATTACTTGATATGTTAGTATTATATTATAGTAGTGTAATGATTATAGTATATTATATTATATAGTATAGGTTATGGGATGTTAGTGTTATGACAAAAAGGTTTTGTGCTTGGTGTATAGGGAATGATTCTTTATGTGATTCGTAAGACAAGTCTAAAGTTGATTTTAAAGAGCTCCCGACTAATTTTAAGTCTCATCAGATGGAGAATACATCAATGGAGGCGCCAAACGTCCGTAGGGGAAGGGTATAAAAATTGATTTTTGTTAAAATTTATAAATACTATATATAATATATTATATATATATATATATATATATATGGAAGGTGTGATTAGGTCCGCGGGTCCGCGACATGCGGCTGCGAAGTCGAATCGCTTTGTAATTCCCGCGGAAGTAAGAATAGGCAATTATGCACTAAATGTAAGTTTCCCGATTGTGTTAGACTATAAGAGAGGAGGGGGTAAATTTGCTACAGGGAAAGGAATTGGTGGGTACAGTAATTGTTCTTAGAAATCAATTGTTGGAAACAAAACTGAGGCTCTGGTCAGTGTACTCAGCGATTCGCCTGAATGTGAATTCTGTCTTTGTGGTACAGCTATGATAGCCGGACCTATACTGTGTTGTTTCTATATATGTATGTTGTATTTTGGATTTTTTATAATTTTTATTGGCCGATTATCAAAATTTACTTTTTGTTTGTATTGTGAATTTATTTGTTTCTTATTTATAATTTATTTTAAAAAAAATCTATTTATTCGCTTTCAAACTTGCATTTTTTCGCACTGTTAATTTTATCTAATTATCTGTTTGTTTTTGTTCCTTAAATTCATGAATTCAAGTTGTTGCTGTACTATCCGTATTAGCTAATGGAAGATTGGTCCTGTATTTCTGTCTGTAACCAAGAAAGCTACGTCATAGCTCTCTAATCGTCCATAGCTTACGTTCACCGGAATAATTCTATATGGCTATAGTACTACCCAAGA
>CM042179.1:23985670-24023170 GCA_023376005.1 Doryteuthis pealeii
GAGGCGCAAACTCCGTAGGGGAGGTAATAAAATAATTAATTAATAAAATTTTCAAACTATTACCAAAAATTAGGGAATTGTCCGATTTTAATGAAATTTTCAACTACTTTATTCATTGACTTAATGTAGGATCTGCCAATTTGTTGCCATATGCAATTTTTACAAAAAATGAAATTTTTACCTCCCGATTGAAAAAAATATAGCAAAATTTTGGAATTATCCGATTTTAATGTTATGTTTTCAGTAGTGCTTATCATGAATTACTTACAATGTATTCAGGGTTATTATTTCCAAACTTTCTGATTTTTTCAGGTCACTCAACTTTGACCACCTCCCTTATTTGAGGGCCAAAATTCGTGGGGTTAATATACTTTTTGAAACTAATTACAGTATAAATAAAAGATAGAAAACCGTAGGTGCAATAGAAGAAAAAAATTATAAAGGAGAAAGTTAGCACCGAAAATCAGAAAATTAAATGTTCAAAAAAAATTTCAATTTAAAAAAAAAAAAATTTTACTCTGTTGTTTTTTATTATTAATTAGTTCTAGAATATCAGTGAAAAAAATTACATTGATATTTGTTCTGTTTAAAAGGGTGGGGGCCTAACATTTCAATTTAGTTTTCCCCCAAAATTATTAGATAACAAAAATAAAGTAGACTAGTTATTGATAACCGATTTGTTTTACATCTAAAAATATGAAATTCGAAAAAACAAATAGGTGTTTCATATTCTAAATAAATTTTATTTATTAATTAGGTATATGAATTGTTCCTCAACGCATTATGATAGCCAAAAATTGTAGTATTTATTTTAAAGAATTTTGATTTATTTATTAAATCGGTTGATTGAAACGAATCAGTATTGAAAAAGAAAGAAAAAAGAATTTGCTGATAAAAAGTCAACACTGAAAATTTATTCAAATCAGATAATTCCCTGGTTTTTGGCAATGTTATTTATATCAACCCGAGTCTCCCCATTTTATCAAATACGTCTCGCGAATTTTGTAAACAAAAAACGCCATATTTTTTTGGTCATATCCTACTTAACGGACATAAATTCCACCATCGTATGTCACCCCGCCGAAAGAAAAAAAATACTAAAAATCAAGGAATTAAACCGAATTTAATGAAATTTCAGTGTTGATATATTTATGAATAAACAATATAATGCACCAGTTATTTTATTTGAAAACTCTTACATTTGTTCAAGTCAGTTAACGTTGAATCATGTATCTTTGAGGCGTAACACAGATTCACAAACTTAATTGACCTGAAAAAAATTCCTTGATTTTTAGTATTTTTTCTTTTCTTTCGGCGGGGTGACATATGGTGGTGGAATTTAGGTCCGTTAAGTAGGATTTAACCAAAATGTTTTTGAATGCTGATAAATATGGCCTGTTTAGAGCGCGCATATATCTACACTTAGCTATTTTTTTTATAAAAAAATAATTGTTTAAAATGAATTAAAAATAAATTCCATATGTAATATTATTTTGCTTTTTGTGTTACTATTTTTTGACTAAAACAAAAATTTGACGACAAATAATCAATTTAATTCATTTTAATTCATTTTTAGAATGAAAACGAGCGAATAATTGGCAGTGCTTAACTTAATGTTATAATGAATAAACTTATTTTATATGTTAAAAAAAATCGAAAAGTTTTATCAAATGGAGGACGTGACCTTTGTTCATTTGAAAAAAAAAAATCCGGTCCTAATTTTTACATTTTTAGAAGATCAAATCTGAAACACACACACACACACACACACACACACACACACACACACACACACACACACACACACACTTCAAAGATGTCTGCAAGAGAGACATGAAGACATGCCACTCGTGGGAGGCTTGTGCAGAAGACCGTGCGACCTGGCGCCTCTTCGTCAAACAAAGAACAAAAAGAAGTGAAAAGAGAGGAAAAAGCTGCCACAGAAAAGAGGGCTAAAGGGAAGGAGAGACAACAGCACACCCAACACCTACAGAAAGCATCACCTTTTGTTTGCAGCCACTGCACCAGAGACTGCCATTCAAGGATCGGTCTGTTCAGCACTCACGTAGCTGTAGATAAAAAATTTAAAAAAATGGACACTACGCCATCATCTAAAATAGACGGAAAGGTTGCCAACCACCATATATTGAATAAATAAAAAACAAAAAATTCAATCTCCCAAAAAGTGATTTAAAAATGTAAAAATTATTTTCTTAAAACTTTTCAATTTTTATTCACTTTGAAAATTAATAGTGGAATTTTAAACGACTGGAAGCATATAAAGTCAATATTTTCACCAGAGCTTTAATTAATCTATCCAAAAATGTAAGTTTAAAAATGCGCAATTTTGGGGCAACATATTTTCCGAGATTTTTATATATTTAAAAAATTAGGACTAACTATACTTCTTTTTCTTGCGAAGACTAAAGGGACGTAAGTTATTTCCCTTTTTTTTTCAAAAATATCCGGATTTTTAGTTTGGGAGCTTGAACCAATTGTTTAGTGCGCGTATCATAGTGGTATTGTCATTTTTTTTTCTTAGATACTTTGGGTACGCCGTGTGTAACATTTTTTTGTAAGGATATATATATATATACACACACACACACACAACCTTAAGTTTTACTTCCGCTGTCGTTTATCGCAACAGAAAAAATTTATACACACACACACACAACCACATACCTAAAAAATGCACAATGTTTCCTTTCGATACACACACTTACAGCGTCCCATACTCACGCCATAAAATAGAATATTTGATGTCATATTTCAAAACCGTCTCCTTTTTCAAACCTCAAATTTTTTTTGAAACAGACTGAATGACAAGGAGTACCACTCGCTTTTCTCGTTATTCTGTGATAATAATTTCTTATCTTATGCCCTGAAGATGATCTAATTAATAGATCGAAACACTGCAGCGTCGGCCAATAAACTCACCACTTAACCCATTTTAACCTGTGTTTTTTCATTTTTCTTAATATACTACACACACACACACACACACACACACACACACACACATATATATATATATATATATATATATATATATATTATATATATATATCAATCGGTAGAGCGTTCGGCTAGAACCCACAACCTATTTCGATACCGGCCCTCGCCAACTCAGCGTCTGAGTAGCACAGGGATCTGTGCGGTAAAGTAAGGAGTTGCTGGTAGGTGTGGCCCTCCACCTCAGAAGCAAAAAACAATCTCCTTGGCCTAGCGCTAGTGAGAAGGGAATAGACTTTCCTCGCTGATTGGCTGTTACGACTTTAGGCCACCCCGACGACTTTACTTATATATTATATATAGTGTAATGAATGAAATAGACTTTTAATGGACTTTTAGTTTGCCATATTTTGTTAAGAGATATTGAAAATTAGAATTTGTAATTAACTTTTTTTGTTTAATTATCACGAAACCAAAAATTATTTCAAACAAGAAAATTATCCTGTCTCTAGGGATAGCAAATCAATATTTTGTCGATCCGCCTTCAGCATTGATAGCAACTTTTTATACGCCGTAACAGAGAGTCAATTAGGCGTTTGCATTCAATAGATGTCATTTCATACTCTTGTTGGGTCAGTAAAATGGTAATTTCCTGTGTGCGGAGTTGAGTGTGCGATAGACTCTCTGTGATTGGATATACCAATCACGTGATATGAGCCCAGGGGTTTTGGCGCAAAATTCCAAAATTCACGAGAGACCCCCGGACCAGCGTCGACGAGGAAGCGACTTGAAAACCTCTCCAAAAAATCACCCTAAGATACCAGATATCTTCCCAGCACGCCGGTAAGTCCCTCAAACTCAATTTTATACACAGGAAGGACTTTATGTTGTTACTCATTGTTTTATTGTTTGTTAATAAATTGTTAGAATTAAACTAAGTTTAAATTCATTTATTTATTGCTGTTAGAATTAAATGCTATACTAACAGAATAACAGGAAGGCCTTTATATTGTTAATCATTGTCTTATTTGTCTTTAATAAATTGTTAGAATTAAACTAAGTTTTAATTCATTTATTTGTTGCTGTTAGTCTTAGAATGAAATGCTATACTAACACAATACTCTTTTAAGAGATAATTTTATTTCTTCTTTATTGTTCGGCAGACATGAATCCAACCCCGTCTTAAGGATAATCACTGGCTTCCCAATCAATTGGTTATTTGGTTTGTTGGTTGGGTTTTACGGCATGACAGCCCTTGTTGGGTTATTTTATGCTAAAGACATTTTGTTTTATTCATTCTTGATGGGTATTCAATTTTTTTAAATTTAATTTTTAACACGTTCTTTAAAAATAATTTTGAATTTATTCAACCCATAGATGCGACCCTAAGAGGCACTACTACCCCGGGTCAGAGTGGACTTTGGAGTAATGACGATAAAGGGATACTTCATCCTCCCCAGAGCTCCACCATTGAAACTTTCACCATTTAGATGCAGTTTAACGTCATACCCACGACACTAAAACCTCTAGCCACTGCCTTCTAGCTCATATAGGATAGAAAGGGAATATGTCCAATATATCAAATTCCGGTTTCAACCGGGGGTCCAGTGAGCTTCAGCCGCTCATCCCCTCAGGCAACACATGTCTCTTTGATTTAAAGAGCTGGGTTTATTGCCCAGTGCCCGAGGCGCCCCCATGAAGGGGAATGCCGACGGAATCAACGCATTTTTTGTACCTACCACCCATGAGCTTCGGTTTGTGGTGAGCCCACATAAAAATGTCATTGTGTCCCGCCCTCATAAGTGGGATGAGAGGCAAATACCTATATGATAGAAAGGGTTGGGGTCTTACCAAACTTTCCAATGAAACTTGCCAGTCCATATATTTTATACCATAACTTTACAACTACTTGTAAGTGTCTCTAGCAGAAGGAGACGGAGCGTTATGATGTTAAAAGATAAATACCTTTCTTCTGAAAAGCATCTCTCCAATTAGAACCATAAAGAGTTCCAAAACCTCTTTCTACACGGAACTTTTGACGGTGCCATCAAATGGGCACAGAAGCCTTACAAGATTTCAGCCCATCGACTGTCCTCGCCCAACAACAAAAAAAACAAAACAAAAAAAAAAAAACAAACAAAAAAACAAAAACAAACAACAACAACAAACAAAATACCTTCACAACATTTACCACTGTGATTTCAGCATTATAAAAATGGAAAAATAAAGAAAGTAAATATTGGCAAATTTGGTCATTTTGGTTTTGAAAATAAACATACTATTTGCTTCATATCTTTTTTCTTTTATTTATTAAAAATAAAATATATTTATTAAATATTTTATTAAAAACTTTTATTAACTTTTTATTAAATATTAATTTTTTTATCAAATATAAAATAATATCTTATTAAATATTTTAGAAAGATATTTAATCTTTTAAAATATATTTAAAAATTAAATATTAACTTTTTATTAAAAATAGAATAATATTTACTATCTTTTTTTCACTCTGGGAGATTAAAGAGGATTTTAGATATGTTTTTCTACAATAAAATAGCTTTCCAACGATACCAAATTTACGTTTCATTAAAATATAAAGATTGAAATTCGTTCATAAATTTTAATTTTTTCAAATTTAAAAACATTTTTTTATATAGATTATAATCGGCAACTGTTAAGATTCATCTAGAAATAGTCCATTGTGGTTTGTTCGTGATCCGGCCATTGGGGCCACTTCTCTGGGACTATTTGTATAATGTTAATATGCGCCAGTATATCACGTGACTTGTTTTTAGGCCCAAAAATTATTGGCGCCAAATTCACTCTCTGTATTACTTCCTCCAATAAATTTTGTCCACGCTTGACGTATAAATTATTTTACCGAGTTTGTCTCGTCTTTTCATTAACATCATGAATACTTCTCGCGCATCAGTGTTAACAGCAACGTTTTGATTTGCTTGTTTTTTTTTTGTTTTTTTTTATTTTGATTCTAAAAATTATTCTGTAAAGTTACAATATCGTAATTATTAAATGGTTATTACTCTTATACAGCAACAACTGAATTATGAATTAAGGAACAAACAAACAATAATTAGATAAATTAACAGGCGAAAAAATTGCAAGTGAAGGATAAATAGATTTTTAAAAATATAAATCTATAAATAATGGAGATACGCTTCCGGTTGTTGTCTGTAACAAAAATTACGTTACTGCTTACGTCACATTACCCAAAATCGTCATAACATAGAATAAATACACTCAAAATTTGAACATGCAGCATTAGACAATCCTCATTGTTTTTTTAAAACAAGTTTTAATAAATACATGACTGGTATTATATATCTATATATAGTTTGTTTTATTTTAATACATATATTTAAAGTTTACATTTCAAATTGTTTTATTTTTTAATCCTTTAATGAATTTGATGATTTCACTTACTTAGGGTACAAACTCGCTGACATTATATTTTTTACTCCCACCCCTCAGGCAATATGTTTCAAAAATCTATTTTTATATCGCCCGGAGGGTGTTTTTTTATTTTGTACTAATATGAATAAGAAACAAATAAATCAAATACAAACAAATAAGTAAATTTGATATCGGCAATAAATTTAAAAATCAAATAATACTTATAGAAAAACACGATGGTGGTATCATAGTGTACCAAAGAAGAATTCACATAGGCGAATCGCTGAGTTAAACACAGAGTAGTTTTCTTCCAAAATTGTTTCTAAACATTAGGTACCACCAATTTTCCCTGTGAAAATTACCCCCCCCCCCCGCTTATATTTAACACAATGAAACTTATATAAAGGTTAATGACTACCGACTTTTTTAAAAAATTCTATGAAAAATCAATTAATGGTCCGATTTTCTCGTAAATTTCCATAATTACTTATCTTTGGATGAAAATATGTCTGAAATAGTTTTTTTGTCCTAAAATATATTAGGGTGAATATTATTTTTTACGAGGTCTACCCCCCCCCCCACACACACACACACTATTTTATTTTATGAAATATGAAAAAATGAATCGGCAAAAAACGAATTTTACCTTTTTTCTATAACGATAATAGTCTGAATAATTATATCAGAATATTTCTATAAGTGTCCACGTGAGATTTTTTTTTTTTAGTAAAAGAACCATGAATACAGAATTCTGCTAAAAAATATCAATAAAGAAACTGATCGTGTCGTAAAAAACGGACTATTTACTTATTTTTTAAAAATAACAGTCGGTAATTTTTCCCCAATCGGATAATTTGCTCTTTGAATTAACTTTTTTTCTTTGTAACAACTCTTTATGTTGGTTATTTCTTCTTTTTTTGCGAGATCTTAAAAAAAAAAAAGGTTAAAAATTTTTTTACGCTTCTTCCTTCAATATGACCTAAACTGATCACGTGACCTATTTTGGAGGTACCTAATTATTCCTATTCGATGCATTCTTCTTTCGACCGGCATTTTTTTCTCTTCTTCTCCTGCTGATGTCGCTGGTTCCATCCCGTATTGTCTTAAAATTCCTGCTGATAATTGCCCATGAGCACTGAACCTCCACAGCTATCTCCTTTTTGCATCAAACTAACATTGGCTAAGTGACGAACGACCGTTTTCACATCTTCCGAAATATCTGGCTTTCGTCCCATGCTCTCTCGTAACATGCACTCAAGATCAGTGTATTTTCAATTTCGAAATGAGCTTTATTCCTCAAGGGTAAATATCAACTCAAACGTAACCTCTAGCATCATGTTCTCACTTTGTAGTTTTGATAACGTTACTCCATATAAATTACTAGCAGCGGCTACCCGGCGTCGCCTGGGTAGAAGGGGGGATTTTTAAGTTAGTCCCGCAGATCCATTATTACTGAATCGTGAGTTGAATCCTCGTTGGATGCCACATACTTGCAACCTTGTGTCACATCCTACCCGTGGCGAACGAGTGGGGGTAAATACCTACTATTCCGGAATCAAATTCATGTTACATAGTATTAAACAGACAAGAAAAGTTTGAAAAGAAGTAAGGCCATTTTCTATACTTTACAACATAAGCAACTAGCAGCGGCTACCCGGCATCGCCTAGGTAGAGGGGGATTTTTTTATAAAGTTAGTCCCGCAGATCCATTATAATGAATCGTGAGTTGAATCCTCGTGGAATGTACCATTTAAATCCCTACGTAAAAAAAAATAGACCTTGCATTGATCCAGCTACCCTGAAAAGAAATGTTAATGTCTACCATCTAAAATATTAAATGAAAAAAAGAATTCCATGCTGTTATCATTTAAATTTTATCTTTTAATTATCTTCACGAATATAAATCAAATCTCTATTATTTTTGCTCAAAAACCAAGCCCTGGTGATATTTAATGTGTATATATATTTACTTCGTCGTTAATTGTTTTATTTTCGAGGTTTCACCCGGACATACAGATGCACACAACTGCCCTTTATATATGTATAGATGGATCTGGATTAGAAATATGCCCCTTTTTTAATATAGTCTCTTTAATAAGGCGCTAGTTAAACGTGTCAGTTAACATAATTTTGAAATTCTTAAGGATCAATATACGTTCTAATGTTTAAAGTATTCATAATTCGATAGTTTATTCCATATTTAGTGTTGAATAATGCGCAAATTTCTAAAACGTTTTATTTATTATATTCACTAGCAAATATATGCACCCTCTGGGTGCAAGTATTTAAGTTTTAATGTAATAAAATATCATATTAAATTAGAAAGGCTAATGAAACTAAATAAGAATGCAGATAAAAAGATTTGAAACAGAGGAGGGTATAATCGAAAATTGGAACAACTGAAACTTACTCTTCCATCACTTCCGTTTTTCATTGTTATTTTTTTCTAATTTAAGTATTTAGTTAAAATAGGAAGCAAAGAATAAAATGACAGTTATTTTTTCTTGTTAATGGATTTCATTTAAGATTCATTGAAGAGATGTTTGCTTATATTCATTAAAATAAAACCAAACAATTAGAAATCAATAATACTAAGCACATATTTATTAAAATCACATTTTTAATATCAATATGCAAATTAGCCTTCCCGTTCACACTGTAAACCGCTATTTAGTTGTATATATAAATATAATTGCATGTTGTTAGTATGTAGATATGGTTAACAGTATTAATAATGTAAAACAATTTTATTAATAATTGTGGTTTAAATAAAAAATAAAATCATTGAGAATGTGATGTCAATAACTAAGGGAATTGTAACTTGAGTAGTAATATAGTTTCGGTTACAGACAGAAAAACACACAATCTCCATTATAATAAGATAGTTTTTATAAAAATTCATGCAGTCCAAAATTATTCACAATCCCTTTATAAAATAATATTGCTGTATTGTAATATGTCTTCTTTTTTTTTAAAATTCGACATTTGATACAAAACACCCTGTAAAAATTAAATTGTATTAACCTGATTCTATAACATTTTGGAAAGTTCTGAAAAAGACCAATTTTTGAGTGCTACATACCACAATAACTCATTCATTCTGCAACAATGGTGAATAATGCTGAATTTAACAAGAAGTTCAGAATGAAGATAATTGATGTGTACAAACAAGGTGATGAATATACTACACAATATAGATATAAACGACTTAATACGTAATAATATTTTACACACTTCTATTTTTCTTAAAAATTCAGACAATTAATACTTATCTGGTCTTTCAAACATTGGTGTCTGTAAGAAACGCATCACATATTTTCACATATCTCCTCATGTACCAATCACGTTTTGACTTTCGACTTCGCATGTATCAATCACGTCTTGGCTTTTGTCTTCACGTCTACCAATCCGGGCATGAACTTTCAAAATAAACGCTGATCAATAAACGGTTATGAGCCTTTCTCTCTATACACATTTCCAGCTCAAGTCATTTAAGAACATCCATCACCGTCTGAACAAAAAAAATCTCTTTTTCGTTTCTATTATATTGTTCTGGGGAAGGTTTAGCATAAACTTGTTAGAATCTTTGTATATAGTTATTTACTAAGCTTAGCTTAGATATGGCACAAGGCCAGAAGTATGGGGCTCCCAGTGAGAATCGAACTCACTAACAATGGTCTGCAAATCTACCTTGCTAACCATTACACCACGTGAGGTGCCCAGAATCTTTGTATATAGTTATTTACTAAGCTTAGATGCGGCACAAGGCCAGAAGTATGGGGCACCCAGTGAGAATCGAACTCACTAACAATGGTCTGCAAATCTACCTTGCTAACCATTACACCACGTGAGGTGCCCAGAATCTTTGTGTATAGTTATTTACTAAGCTTAGGTTAGATATGGCACAAGGCCAGAAGTATGGGGCTCCCAATGAGAATCGAACTCACTAACAATGGTCTGAAATCTACCTGCTAACCATTACACCACGTGAGGTGCCCAGAATCTTTGTATATAGTTATTTACTAAGGTAGCTTAGATGCGGCACAAGGCCAGAAGTATGGGGCACCCAGTGAGAATCGAACTCACTAACAATGGTCTGCAAATCTACCTTGCTAACCATTACACCACGTGAGGTGCCCAGAATCTTTGTATATAGTTATTTACTAAGGTAGCTTAGATGCGGCACAAGGCCAGAAGTATGGGGCACCCAGTGAGAATCGAACTCACTAACAATGGTCTGCAAATCTACCTTGCTAACCATTACACCACGTGAGGTGCCCAGAATCTTTGTATATAGTTATTTACTAAGCTTAGCTTAGATGCGGCACAAGGCCAGAAGTATGGGGCACCCAGTGAGAATCGAACTCACTAACAATGGTCTGCAAATCTACCTTGCTAACCATTACACCACGTGAGGTGCCCAGAATCTTTGTGTATAGTTATTTACTAAGCTTAGCTTAGATATGGCACAAGGCCAGAAGTATGGGGCACCCAGTGAGAATCGAACTCACTAACAATGGTCTGCAAATCTACCTTGCTAACCATTACACCACGTGAGGTGCCCAGAATCTTTGTATATAGTTATTTACTAAGCTTAGCTTAGATATGGCACAAGGCCAGAAGTATGGGGCACCCAGTGAGAATCGAACTCACTAACAATGGTCTGCAAATCTACCTTGCTAACCATTACACCACGTGAGGTGCCCAGAATCTTTGTATATAGTTATTTACTAAGCTTAGATGCGGCACAAGGCCAGAAGTATGGGGCACCCAGTGAGAATCGAACTCACTAACAATGGTTTGCGAAGCGAGCTTGCTAACCATTACACCACGTGAGGTGCCCAGAATCTTTGTGTATAGTTATTTACTAAGCTTAGGTTAGATATGGCACAAGGCCAGAAGTATGGGGCTCCCAATGAGAATCGAACTCACTAACAATGGTCTGAAATCTACCTTGCTAACCATTACACCACGTGAGGTGCCCAGAATCTTTGTATATAGTTATTTACTAAGGGTAGCTTAGATGCGGCACAAGGCCAGAAGTATGGGGCACCCAGTGAGAATCGAACTCACTAACAATGGTCTGCAAATCTACCTTGCTAACCATTACACCACGTGAGGTGCCCAGAATCTTTGTATATAGTTATTTACTAAGCTTAGCTTAGATGCGGCACAAGGCCAGAAGTATGGGGCACCCAGTGAGAATCGAACTCACTAACAATGGTCTGCAAATCTACCTTGCTAACCATTACACCACGTGAGGTGCCCAGAATCTTTGTGTATAGTTATTTACTAAGCTTAGCTTAGATATGGCACAAGGCCAGAAGTATGGGGCACCCAGTGAGAATCGAACTCACTAACAATGGTCTGCAAATCTACCTTGCTAACCATTACACCACGTGAGGTGCCCAGAATTTTGTATATAGTTATTTACTAAGCTTAGCTTAGATATGGCACAAGGCCAGAAGTATGGGGCTCCCAGTGAGAATCGAACTCACTAACAATGGTCTGCAAATCTACCTTGCTAACCATTACACCACGTGAGGTGCCCAGAATCTTTGTATATAGTTATTTACTAAGCTTAGATGCGGCACAAGGCCAGAAGTATGGGGCACCCAGTGAGAATCGAACTCACTAACAATGGTCTGCAAATCTACCTTGCTAACCATTACACCACGTGAGGTGCCCAGAATCTTTGTGTATAGTTATTTACTAAGCTTAGGTTAGATATGGCACAAGGCCAGAAGTATGGGGCTCCCAATGAGAATCGAACTCACTAACAATGGTCTGAAATCTACCTTGCTAACCATTACACCACGTGAGGTGCCCAGAATTTTGTATATAGTTATTTACTAAGGGTAGCTTAGATGCGGCACAAGGCCAGAAGTATGGGGCACCCAGTGAGAATCGAACTCACTAACAATGGTCTGCAAATCTACCTTGCTAACCATTACACCACGTGAGGTGCCCAGAATCTTTGTATATAGTTATTTACTAAGGGTAGCTTAGATGCGGCACAAGGCCAGAAGTATGGGGCACCCAGTGAGAATCGAACTCACTAACAATGGTCTGCAAATCTACCTTGCTAACCATTACACCACGTGAGGTGCCCAGAATCTTTGTATATAGTTATTTACTAAGCTTAGCTTAGATGCGGCACAAGGCCAGAAGTATGGGGCACCCAGTGAGAATCGAACTCACTAACAATGGTCTGCAAATCTACCTTGCTAACCATTACACCACGTGAGGTGCCCAGAATCTTTGTATATAGTTATTTACTAAGCTTAGCTTAGATATGGCACAAGGCCAGAAGTATGGGGCTCCCAATGAGAATCGAACTCACTAACAATGGTTTGCGAAGCGAGCTTGCTAACCATTACACCACGTGAGGTGCCCAGAATCTTTGTATATAGTTATTTACTAAGCTTAGCTTAGATGCGGCACAAGGCCAGAAGTATGGGGCTCCCAATGAGAATCGAACTCACTAACAATGGTTGCGAAGCGAGCTTGCTAACCATTACACCACGTGAGGTGCCCAGAATCTTTGTATATAGTTATTTACTAAGCTTAGCTTAGATGCGGCACAAGGCCAGAAGTATGGGGCTCCCAATGAAAATCGAACTCACTAACAATGGTTTGCGAAGCGAGCTTGCTAACCATTACACCACGTGAGGTGCCCAGAATCTTTGTATATAGTTATTTACTAAGCTTAGCTTAGATGCGGCACAAGGCCAGAAGTATGGGGCTCCCAATGAAAATCGAACTCATTAACAATGGTTTGCGAAGCGAGCTTGCTAACCATTACACCACGTGAGGTGCCCAGAATCTTTGTATATAGTTATTTACTAAGCTTAGCTTAGATGCGGCACAAGGCCAGAAGTATGGGGCTCCCAATGAAAATCGAACTCATTAACAATGGTTTGCGAAGCGAGCTTGCTAACCATTACACCACGTGAGGTGCCCAGAATCTTTGTATATAGTTATTTACTAAGCTTAGCTTAGATATGGCACAAGGCCAGAAGTATGGGGCTCCCAATGAGAATCGAACTCACTAACAATGGTTTGCGAAGCGAGCTTGCTAACCATTACACCACGTGAGGTGCCCAGAATCTTTGTGTATAGTTATTTACTAAGCTTAGCTTAGATGCGGCACAAGGCCAGAAGTCTGGGGCTCCCAATGAGAATCGAACTCACTAACAATGGTTTGCGAAGCGAGCTTGCTAACCATTACACCACGTGAGGTGCCCAGAATCTTTGTATATAGTTATTTACTAAGCTTAGCTTAGATATGGCACAAGGCCAGAAGTATGGGGCTCCCAATGAGAATCGAACTCACTAACAATGGTTTGCGAAGCGAGCTTGCTAACCATTACACCACGTGAGGTGCCCAGAATCTTTGTGTATAGTTATTTACTAAGCTTAGCTTAGATGCGGCACAAGGCCAGAAGTCTGGGGCTCCCAATGAGAATCGAACTCACTAACAATGGTTTGCGAAGCGAGCTTGCTAACCATTACACCACGTGAGGTGCCCAGAATCTTTGTATATAGTTATTTACTAAGCTTAGCTTAGATATGGCACAAGGCCAGAAGTATGGGGCTCCCAATTAGAATCGAACTCACTAACAATGGTTTGCGAAGCGAGCTGCTAACCATTACACCACGTGAGGTGCCCAGAATCTTTGTATATAAGGTGTGCTACAATTTCCCACCAAAATTTATAGACTAGGCGAGGTCACGTGGTATATTCTTCCACCAATCAACAGCCATAATGTTCGGCTGATTCACTACTTAAACACTCATCTTTTCATAGTCCACTTGCGACAATTGACGAAGGGACGTACAATACTGAGGATTCTTTTACCAGAGGATTACCAAAGATTTCTGCTGGACAAGCGCTCTTGCTTGAAGGCTAAAGGATGGCCCATAAAAACTTAACAAAACCGAAACGTTTAAACGTCGACATCAACACCAAAATTAATTCATCTTTTTTTTTCTCTTTTTCTTTTTTTTTTTTTTGAACACTTTGTTTTTCTAATTTATATACAAGAACAAATGTATAAAATGTCAGTTCCCAGCAATCTTTAAATAGCTTTTTAAACATTGGGCCGGGTTAGCTCAGTCGGTAGAGCGTTCGGCTCGAAACAACAAGGTTCCTAGTTCGATAACGATCCTTGCCAACTCAGCGTATGAGTAGCATAGAGATCTGTGCGTTAAAGTAAGGAGCTGATGGTAGGTGCGGCGCGCCACCTCAGATGCCAAAAACAATCTTCTTGGTCTAGCGCTATTGAAAAGGGGATAGACTCCCTCGCTGACTGGCTGATACCGACTTTAGGCCGCCCCGACGACTTTATTTATTTTTACCACATAATACTGAAATTGTTTGATTATATCACTTTGTTATATTTCGTTGAAACATTGATTATATTGTCTGATTACATTACCATCTTACATTCAACTACTGATTACATTATCTTGTTATATTACGTTGGAGGCGCGTGGTCTAATGGTTAGAGTCGTAGGAAATGGACTCGTCGACCCGAGTTCAATTCCTGGACAAAGCTGTTTACATTTCACATTCCGCTAATAATCTTGGGAAAGGTATGAATCCAATTCTCCCTCCAGATATGGATAAATAGCAGGGTGGATTGGGCTCTTTAACCATGTCTAGGTAACCAGTCTAGGAGAAGGAAAACTCTGAATTCAAACCTGTTAAACCCTGTTTAAGAAATTGACCTTGTGTCGCATCCTGCTTGTGCAGAGGGGGTGATAAATATATATATTACGTTGTAACATTGAATACACTGTTTGGATAACTACCTAATTTAGTTCTGTTGGCGAGACTTAGAATATGTCGAATGTATTTTCTGCATAGAGGTAAGAAACCCACTTCTAGAAAAAAACAGGGTCTGTCCGAGGTATTAAACTTCATTCGGTGGAAAAGCTGTAGTTATGCTCTTCCACGGAATGGTAGTACCTATTGGTAAAATAGATCTGTTTGAAAATGATCAGTACTTGATAGAAATACTTGAAAACATATGAATGTGTGCAAACAAATTATTATAGAAAAATAAAAAGGGCAAGGTATTTGCCTCTCATCCCACTCATGAGGGCGTGACACAAGGACATTTTTATGTGGGCTCACTGACAAGCCGAAGCTCATGGGTGGTAGGCACAGAAAATGCGTCGATCCCGTCGGCATTCCCCCTCGAGGGGGGCACCTCAGGCTCTGGACAATTAACCCAACCCTGCCCCTTTAAATCAAGGGGGCAGGTGTTGCCTGGGGGATAGCCCCCTGGGATCGACGCTATTAATTTAACACACCAATCCAGTGGCCGAAGCACACCGGACCCCCGCCCCAAAGGACGGGTTGGCAATGTGTTTTTAAAACAAATTAAAAAGTGCAATGGAACATTGAAAATATAGTTATTATTGCAATCAAACTTCGGCATTAAATGGCGTGTTTTTGGTGTTATTTTTTTCTCTCTTGAAGATGTGCTCTTTTTTAACATGATTTATTTCATTGTTATAATTAAGAAATTCATAGATTTTTTTTTTTTTTGCTTAGGCTCTGTTATTAAGGGAACAATTAAAATAAGTGACAATTTACAATTCTAAATTCGTTATAAAAGTTTAAAACAAGAGGGAGGAGCTGTGACACCGAAATATTGGCCATACCTACAATACGCAGTTTTGTTGAGGAACACTTGAAGTTTATTACTGCAACTTACATTCGACTCACCCCTAAAGATTAGACACACTTCCTAATCCCATCTTCATCATTATCATGATGATACTCATCCAGCTTTTTTGTAGTGAAATCACATCATGTAGTTTTGACTTGGTTCACTAAGACTTTACATTAACTGAAGTTTATAAGAAATTATTTTAAACTGTTTCACACTAGTGTTGAATTTGTAACTCGTGATTTGCCCTTTTAGTTGATCTCTGTCGACTGTTAACATAGTAACTATCATGGACATGCTCCAATTATTTTTCATTTTTACTGATGGTCTCCCAGGGTTTTTACTTTTACACAAACATCCTGTTGTTTCAAATTTCTTGTATGTATTTACCCAATCCCTCCTCGATAATGAATCTAAAAATATTGTTATTATTTTACCCTGGTGATCACAAATACTTTTTACCACAAAGGTTACCAATATATATTAGTGAATAAAAAGGCCTTAAATACCAAGGGAATCGTAATTATGGACCATTTCCACTCGTGGGTATCTGAGATCTGAGATAATAGGACCAGCCTAGAATCAAATCTCAGATACCCACGAGTGGAAATGGTCCATAATCACAATACCATGGTATTTAAGGCCTTTTTATTCACAAATAAATTTTCTCTGTTTATAATAATTAAACATTTAGCTCACATACGGAACCTGAACTCTACAACAAACTACTGGTAGAGAATAGGACCAGCCTAGAATCACCTTGTACCAAGAAACTTGGTACTCCAACAAAGAATAGCTCTGCTGATGAGGCCTAATAGGCCGAAATGTGAGGAGGTTAATCCGATAATATGTGGAGAAAAGTAGACAAACACGGGATGTTATGGAAACTGGATGTTTCAGAATGGTGAAAAACAGTAGGTTGTCAGTAGGGGCAGGGGTAGCTGGGGTGGGGGGGTAGTGGATTTTCTTCCCTCTAAATGGGGAGTGTTTATGTGGAGATGCAGGTGTTTGGTCAGAATGTTGGAATGGTGAGGATGGGTCAAAGTGGATGGGTATGTGTATGTGTTTGGGAGCTGGATTTGTCATTAGTTGTGTATGTGTGAGTTTTATTTAGTTACTGTTTTTCACCATTCTGAAAATGTCCTTCATTGAAGCAAGAACTGGGCTTTTGTCCTGATGATGGTCAAAATGGCCGAAACGTTGCATCGTCGACAATAAACATCCAGTTTCCATAACATCTCGTGTTTGTCTACTTTTCTCCACACACACACACACATATATATATATATATATATATATATATATATATATATATATATATATAAATATATATATATTCAAAAGATTCTAAGCATAACCCAGAAGGAGTCGGAGAAACAAAACAGTTATTTACCATTTTTTATATTCCCCTTTGACATCAATGATCAAGCATTGCAATCCCATCACAGATGAAGGTGGCATCTTAGTTCTTGACAGAACTCCTCTGAAACACACATGACCCCATCTTTGTTTCCAAAATGGCAACCTCGTAGGTGGGATTTGAATTTAGGAAACAGGGAGAAGTCAAATTGATCTAATTCAATGCCGCAGTTGGCTGATCTATCTTCTGCATCCCAAGCTGTGTGAATAGGCGCGTTATCCTGGAGCAACAGCACACCTGCCCTCAGCTTTCCTCCACGTTTTGACTTGATTGCTTCTTATAGTTGTCTTAATTCTGATGTCTAGTACTGTCCATTAACAGTTTTCCCCTTTCCCATGTAGTCTATCATGATTAAATTTTCAGAATGACAACCCCCCAACACACCAACACCAAAAAAATAAAAATAAAAATAAAAACAGAAACAAAAAGACCGAGGTCATCCCTTTGCTAACAGACACTGTCTGCTTGAACTTCTTCGGGACTTCATTCAAATTCAGATTCAGGTTTAAAGTGGTGACCCAGGTTTCGTTAGAGTTACTCATCTGCAGCAGAAATTCTTAGTGTTCTGGAAATGCCCCTCCCCCTTTCTGCTGGTGGTGTCAGTATTCTTAGGACTCATCTTGTAGACATCTTGCTCATCCCCAAGATCTCGGTTAAAACGGTGTAGATTGAACTAAAACTAATTCTTGTGGATTTAGCTTTTTTCTGGGCAGTAAGAAATCAGTCACCTAAAACTATATGGCAAATGGCATCAACTTGTTCATTAGTGGTTGAGAATTAAAGTGTTTCTACTATTTGTATTGAATCTTTGATTCATGTTCTTCTTGAGTTACTAATCTATAGCAGAAATTCTTAGGGTTAGTCTGGATGCAAGTAAAAAGTGTTCTGGAAATGTTAACGCTTTTCATCTTGTGCTCTGGTGTCAGTATTCTTAGGACTCATCTTGTAGACAACTTGCTCACCCCCAAGATCTCAGTTAAAACGGTGTAGACTGAACCAGAACTTATTCTTGTCGACTTAGCTGGGTAATAAGACATCAATCACCCAAAACCATATGGTGAATAGCATCAACACGTTCAGTAGTGGTTGAGGATTTTGAGCAATTTGACCAAGGGTCATCTATGCTGTCCCTGCCCTACTTGTATAGGAAAGGGGAGTCTTTTGAAAATATCAGTACCGTCTTCATTTCTTATTTCTGATGCATAGTAGTGTCCATTAATAGTTTGTTTTTCTTTTGCCTTTTCCAGGTAGTCTATTATGATATATATGCAAATTAGCCTTCCCATTCACACTGTAAACCGCTATTTTGTTGTATATATAAATACAATTGTATGTTATTAGTATGTAGATATGGTCAACAGTATTATTAATAGAAAATGATTTTATTAATAATTGAGGTTTAGATAAAAATAAAATTATGGAGAATGTGAAGTTAATAACTAAGGGAATTGTGACTTGAGTAGTAATATAGGGTTATTTCCTATAACTCCAACATAAACAAATGGGAGCCACTCTTGACAGATAAATTATTTATAGTAGTGTCCATTTATAGTTTTTTCTTTCCTTTTCCAAGTAGTCTATTATGATTTGCCAACAGATGCTGTCTGCTTGAATTAGTTCGGGTGTGGAAAACTAAAGTGTTTCTACTATTTGCTTTTAATTTTTGATTCAGGTTACTAATCTGGGGCAGAAATTCTTAGGTTTAACCTGGAAGCAAGTAAGAAGTGTTCTGGAAATGTCCACCCTTTTCATCTTGTGTTCTGGTGTTAAAATCTTTGAGACTCATCTTGTAGACAGCTTGCTCATCCCCAAGACCTCTGTTAAAACTTGAATTACTGTAGCATGAATTCTTAGAGTTAGCCTGGAAGCAAGTAAGAAGTATTCTCGAAATGTTAACGCTTTTCAGCTTATGCTCTTGGGACTCATCTTGTAGACAGTTTGCTCATCCCCAAGATCTTAGTTAAAACGGTGTAGACTGGACCAGAACTAATTCTTGCGGACTTAGCTATCTGCTGGACAGTTATAAATCAGTCATCCAAACTATATGGCAAATGGCATCTACTTGTTCATCAGTGGTTGAGAATTTTGAACGGCTTGACCAAGGGTCTACATCTGTGCTGTCCTACATCCAACATCTTCACTGTTGCAAAGGAAGGAGAGTCCTCGGCAACTATCTACAGGGTGTCCATAAAGTCTGGGTACATGGAGATTTCACTATTGTATATATGTTATTTTTTCGAGAAGGCAGATATGGTAATTTAGCAGTAAATAAATATTCTCTCTTTTTTGAGAGAAATAAAATTATACCATAGAATATAGATATGAAACAAATCAATACCATACAACATAATCCCCACTAATGCTAACACATTATTAAAACCAATTACTTAAAAGTATTAATATAAATACACGATATGTATTACTTCCTAGCCGTCAGGCATAACATAACCCCAGATGAGTTTATATGCCGTTAAAATCAATAAACCAAGGTAATGGATCTTGATGGTTATTGGTTCCTGTAAGAAAAGTTTGGCGTAAAGAAAACCGATACTGAGTTCAAAGCAGACATATTAATTGGACCTCAGATCCGGTAATTGATGAGTGATAATTTAAAACCACTTGAGTCTGCACCATGAGAGGCATTTCTGTTGATTGTGCTAAAATTACATTGAAATAGTGGACAATTAGTGGACAACATGCTAAGAGTCTATCAACAAACGAATTGTCTCTTAAAATTCACTTCTTGCAATCTCATCTCGATTTTTTCAACCTAATCCGGGTGAGATAAGTGATGAGCACGAAGAAAGATTCCACCATGATATTTCGCTGAGAGAAAACTAGGTAATCTGAACATTAGCTACATAAATGAGAGTAACCTCCCCTTGTTTCGTTCACTATGAGGAAGACGTGTGTTTTGTTTTGTAAACACGGATTTTTCGACAAATTGGTTATACCTATACTTCTCTAATATACAGGTACTCTCATAGAAATATTAACGTTTTTTTTTAAATCGATTTAAAAATGTTAACACCCTTTTAGAAATACCTTTAATATATTTTCAAACAGTCTCCACATGTTCACCATCCCTGTCAACATATGCTTAGAATCTCCCACAGGTGATTTAAAAAAAGATTTTAATATTTCTATGAGACGCTAATAACATTGGGAAAGGTATGAATCCAACTACTCTCCCTCCAGCTATGGGTAAATAGTTGGACAGGCTGGGCTCTTTAACCTTGGTTAGGCAACCGGTCTAGGAGAAGGAAAACTCTGAATTCAAACCTGTAAAACTCCGCTTGGGGTGGTCACAACTAGAATAAGCTCAGCTATGGGTAAATAGTAGGGCAGACTGGGCTCTTTAACCTTGGTTAGGCAACCAGTCTAGGAGAAGGAAAACTCTGAATTCAAACCTGTAAAACTCCGCTTGGGGTGGTCACAACTAGAATAGGCTCAGTCCTATTAGTGATCTTAAAAAACGGAAACAACAACCGTTTGTTACTACAAGAGATTTACTGTACAGAATAGTACAAAGTACATACAAATTAGGTAGAAAAAAAGCAATAATAGTTCAATGTTTAAAGTTTAGGTTTGGTGGTAATCTGAACATTAGCTACATAAATGAGAGTAACCTCCCCTTGTTTCTTTCACTTAGAGGGAGCCGTCTGTTTTGGTCGGCTATTTTCATTTCACGGTAATCAATACAACTGCGTGTTTTAATACAAAAATATCATAAAATGTGTTCTTAATAACAATTAAGTTCATTTCAAATAATGCACAAGCACAATTAAGAACACAGTTTGTCATATTTTCGTGTTAAAACATTCAGTTCTATTGAAAATGGCTGACCAAAACTGACGGCTTCCTCAAAGTGAAAGAAACAAGGGGAGGTTACTCTCATTTATGTAGCTAATGTTCAGATTACTGGTTTGGTTAGGTTTGGTAAGTTTGGCAGATAATATGCCTGCGGAAATTTATCTGTTGGTCGAATTTCTTAACAGCTCATTAACACGTGGCCCAGTTTAATTTGTAGTTGGAGATTTGGGTGTTGGCTCTCTGCCCTCTGGTGGTAGAGAGAAGTACAGCTTTGATGTCGCCGTCTTAGGCTGTGTCACGAAGCGATGTCTTACTGTCCTGTGTTGTATCTAGGGGATGCTACTGGCAAAAGAGATCCGAGTTGGCCGGTGGCAGCGAGACAAAGAGAGGGCGAACCTTCCGGGTTTCTTACTTTTATAGTCGGTCCCCAGGTGGAGGTGTGTGCGGGGTTCGGTGGTCGGCCTATTTTGGCCATTCGCACGTGTGTCCAAATAAATTCGAAATATCTGAAGGGTTGGGGCCCATTGTTTGAAAACCTCTGATCTAGATGACAAAGGTGCTTCAACCCAAATATAGTGGATGATTACTTATAGTCTTTTTTTTGCTGGGTACCATATATTTTATCATATTAACAGGAAGGCATTCAAAATTCGGATGAAGAAAACTCAATAAACAAATAAAAAAATAAAAAATAACACTAAAAAAAAATACAACTTGCAAACTTTATTGCATTGCGGCCAGACTTATTTGCTGAAATCCATCTTGGCTCTGGGATATACAGGATTAGACGTCTTGCTGCCGTGATGGTCAACACTACAAGTATCTAGGAAGGAATTCAATGTAGGTGCCAATCTATGGTATTGCTTGATTGGTCTACTACTACCAAGGGCAACAGGAGACCAATCAAGCAATACCAATCTTATTTTTCCAATAGTTTCTACGGAAGGAGACCCGCACTCCACACAAGCGCTGGTAAGAGGAATAACAAAGTAGATAGCGAGCTCTTAAAATCTACCGGTGGCAGGCAAATAATTTCGGATGAAAAGAAGACAAAAACAACAAATTAAAATGTTTGAAAATTAAAACAACATATATTCAAAAGTACAAAAAGGATGTTGCTATTTTAGTGGCATTTACGACACGACTTATCTTGCTGAAGTAAGGTGAAGTTGTGCTAGAATACAATTCTACTCGCTGTCGATAGGGAATGCTTGAAAGTCGCGTCTCGCCTGGTGAAAACTCATACGATAAGTGAAGGGTTTTAATTTTGGCGCCAATATCGTATATTGGCGATTCGCCCTCTGGCGGCAGGGGGAGATAATTCAACTATCATTTTTCTGATACTGGAGGAAATATTTCACTTTTCAACGCTATTGACAAATGCTTAATTGTATATATTGAAGGAACATGTTCTATGAAATAATACAATATTTTTTCTGATTGAAATTCTTATATTTTAAACAGATGGGTATTGTTTAGTTGTTTTGCTTTACGTCATATCAACTACTTTCGGTTCATTTAATACATAATCAAGTCATTTTGATTAACAAAGGACTCAGATTGCTCGGAGTACCTTCTAATGCTTAAGTGGTCACCCAATAAAATATTGAACGGGCTAGTCGGTGCTTAACTTCGGGGATCTAGTGGGAACCAGTGCTTTCAGCGAGACTTGACCGTAATATCTATTAAGGATGGAGATTCGCTTCCGGTTTTTGTCTGTAACAAAAACTACGTCACTGTTTACGTCACACTGCCTAAAATCGTCATAAATAGAATACACTCAAAATTTGAGCATGCAATGTTAGACAGTCCTTATTGGTTTTTTAAACAAGTTTTAATAAATACATACCTGGTATTATCTATCTATATATAGTTTTTTTTTTTTAATTTTAATATATATTTAAAGTTATCAGAACATTTCAATTTTTTTATTTTTTACTCCTTTAATAAATTTATTTTATGTTTTACTCCTTTAATAAATTTTATGATTTTACTTTACTTATGATACAAACTCTCTGATATTAAATTTTCAACTCCCATCCCCTCAGGCAATATTTATTTTACGTCGCTTAGAGGGCGTTTTTTTATTTTGCTAGTTAAACTGATGGAATATAATATAAATATGATATGATATAATAAAGTATTTACTAGGTTTTGAGTAGTCAAGTTTGATTTCCATCGTAATGATATACAATATAATATGAAAGGTGGATAAACATTGTGTATATAACATTTAAATATGTATAAAGAACGTGACATGATGGCTAAATTTTTGTTGTCGTTGTTGTTGGTGGTATTTTCTTCCTTTGTTTTCGTGCAATGAATTACAGAGCAAGGTGAAACCAGATAATCTATTTTCAGTTATTGTAGAACGTTACGTAACAGTGGAAATCATTTATAGCCATGTCAATACGATAATATAAACTTGTCTCTCACACAACCAATATCTTGGTCACGGAAACCAGTTGTAACAGTAAAATACGCCGATTGAACCTCTGCAGAAGATTAAAATCACCTCCATTTTTTATTATTATTATTTTATTTCATATCTAAAATAATAATAAATAGAATACAATGTGTACATGCACAAACTCTTGGCCGAAACACGTGTTGGTAATTCATTAAATTAATTTTATCCATTCAACATTTTCTTTCCTTTGTTTATTTATCATTTTAACATATATATATATATATATATATATATATATATATATATGTGTGTGTGTGTGTGTGTGTGTGTGTGTGCGCGGGCATTGGGGGGTCGATTTTACACTTTTTTAAACTATCAAATTACAATAAACACCGAAAGTTGTAAACTGGTTTATTAAGTACTGATACCAAAAATTAGATATTGAACTGGTATTGATCGGATGGGGCCTCTCCGACCGCCTTTCTAGCCAATGTCATGGACTGCTCATCCACCCGGATTCCATCCTTAAGTATTACACTTCATCACCCACGGCCAACAGGTTGTGTATTTGTCTATTAAGTGCTGATACAAAAAAAAAAGATCTTTCACATGTACCAATTCTTGAGGAAATGGCATCAAAAATCGTAGACAAAAATGCACTGAAAAGTCCTCGGTTTTTGTAAATTTAATTTGAACTTTAATTATACTTTGATTATTTAATTTAATTTTGATGATTTTTCAATGCATTTTTCTCTATGATCTTTGATGCTATTTCCTCAAAAATTGGTACATGTGAAAGATCTTTTTTTTATCAGTACTTAATAGACAAATACACAAACTGTTGACCGTGGGTGATGAAGTGTAATACTTAAGGACGGAATTAATACTTAAGGTCCCTTCTATGGGTTAAATGAATTAAAAAAATGAGTTTTGAATGTTTTTTATAAATGTGTTAAAAATGAGTTTGAAAAAAAAATGGATACCAAACAAGACTGAATAAAACAAAAACGTCTTCGACATAAAATAACCCAATAAAGGTTGACATGCCGTTAAATCCAATCAACCAACCAATTGTAATATGTTAGGTATAATAATAATAATTATATATTTTCAGCTAGTATATTAAGCCTGAGACCTGTCAGCTGTTCCTTATAAACATTCGTCTTAATTCCACAGAATATTTATAATCTTTCCACAGATTATCTAACATTGCCTTAAAGGAGTTTAGAGATGGGGCATTCACTATTGATGATGGTAGTTTATTCCATGTATTCACCACTCTGTTACTAAAATAATTTTGGCTTGCATTTGCTTTACAAATTCTTTTAAAGAGTTTTAATTTATGACCCCTGGTATTGATATTTTGAGCAATATTTAGTAGATCAAAGTTCGTTGAATAAAATCCATGTGTATATTTGTAGACTTCAATCATATCCCCTGTGTCGTCCTCTTGTTCAATTTCCTTGTAGTCGGGTGTTTCTACTCAAAAGAATATCAATTTCTTTATTGCTATTTCTTTTTTTTTAAGAGAGAGTCCAAAGTGAGAACCAACTTCTCTGGTAACAAATATGAAAGTTCATTCACCAAACAAAAAGAATAACAATAGTTCTACCGTTTTATATTGTAATGATTAATGGGTAATTTATGAGGAAGTGCGCCCCGGTCTCCTGCCTCAAAAATTGCTACCCGGTGACTATCAAAATAACAATTCCAGCTCGTCGTAATTCTTGTTTATTTATCGTAATTTGTCGTAATTCTTGTTTAGATATGAAGATGGATATATAGCTTGGAATACACTGAGATAGATAAATAGATAAACAAATAAAATAATATAGATATGAACAAATGGAGATAGATAGATAGATAGATATTTTCGACAAGTAAATGTATTTGGGGGTGGGGGTCGCATCTTTTTTGTCGTAATTCTTGTTTATTTAAACTAAAAACAAGACAGTAAAACAAACATGAATAAAAAATCTTAGTATTTAAAGTAATATAGATAAATATGAACAAATTGAGATAGATAGATAGATATGAAGATGAATAGTTTTGAATAGACTGAGCTGGGTCGTTATTTTAATAGTCACCGGGTAGCAATTTTTGAGGCAGGAGACCGGGACGCACTTCCTCATAAATTACCGATTAATGAAATGGCGGTTGCCGATTGTTTTAAAAAAGGGGGGAGTAAGAATTCCAAAAATGCAATAACGGAACCAACAGACGCTGAATTCAAAAATCGAGCGCCAAAAAGAAGAAGCGGGAATTCAGAAGTTTTTGAGGATGACAAGCAAGTAGTCCACAGTGGACTGGAGCATGGAACGTACCATAATTAGACCCCCATCAAACATTTATGGGTCTTAGTTTTTATGAAACTAAAGAAAATTTCCAGTTCAACAAAAAAATCAAGTTAAAAGCTCAACTCTATGAAAAATGACGAGCTTTTGAAGATTGTCGATACATCGTTTTCAAGGTTACCTTATCTTAGCCTATTCCATAAATGTTGCATTTTACCCATATACCAATTAAGAGCTATAAAATGACAAAACTGTGCCCAATTATCCAAATTTCTTCTCAGCAACCCAAAATAATATCTTAATTTACTGAAGTTAATCATTTATTAGACTTCAGACCCTTCAAGTGCAAAAAAATAAGATTTTCGGTAAGAATTTTTGCCAATTTATGCAAAATTAACCAAAAATTCAACCTTTTTTACGGCGGAAATTTGACGGAAAACCGTGAATATTTCAAAATGCCACAAGCCAGATTTGCTCCAGAGTATATTTTCTGAAAATATAGGTCTGAATGCCTTAGAAAATCCGAATTTTATTAAATCTGACTTGTGGCAATTAGAAAAAATGAATTTTAGACAAAAGTCATAATTTTAAAAAAACAAACGCGAGTCGTAATCCCAGCGACATCTATATATTAACATATTTTCACATATTTCGAGTTTCGTTCAATTTTCTTTTCAATATGATACGCTTCCAGCTGACCCTCGGGAAGATACACCTGCAAATTTGTTTTTGGCCAAAAATGCCCAAATACAGTTTGGTAATTTGTCCCCAGATCCCACAAAAATTGAAATTTTTAGAAAATTATTTTTGCGTAGAAATTGGCTTAGCAATACGCTTCCAACAAGTCCTCAACCAATATCAGGGGATTATTTTAAGGGAAGATATGTCCGAAAACATGTTTTTGGCGCACTTTTAGCCCAAAACCTAAATATGGCAATTTGGGCCCAGATCCCCCAAAATTCGAAAATTTTGAAAATTTTTTTAATTTACTGAAATTGGCTTAGTAATAAGCTTCCAACGAGCCCGCAACCATTATCAGGGGATTATTTTAACCCTAAATATTATACTATATCCAATATTTCCCACCCTGGGCCCACTGTGTAGTCGTCACGCAAACAAGCCAGCTCCATTATCGGAAAATGAAAGGACTTTGCCCGGTATGTTGTTCTACATTTTTGTAACTTTATTTAATACAGGTTGTTTATTTCAAATACGACTTTGTTATTTCTCCATTGTGTTGAATCATGTTTGAAGTTAGTAAGATGTGTACAACATATATATATATATATATATATATATATATATATATATATATATTATATATATAATATATATATAACACACGACTTACTACAATATAAATGATTATTTAAGTGACCAAAATCCATTCACTGATTTATTGGTCTCCTTTTCTTTCTTTTTTCTTTTTGTAGTAAACCTCATTAATAACAAAAAGCCTACCTCTGTCTTTCACGTTTTTTTCTTTCTTTTCTAGCTGTCAGCCTTTAATACACACACAGAGAGAGAGAGAGAGAGAGAGAGAGAGAGAGAGAGAGAGAGAGAGAGAGAGAGAGAGAGAGAGAGAGAGAGAGAGAGAGAGAGAGAGATGTATCCTTTACTTACTTACATTTATTTATGTGGCTTCTTCGCTTCTATTTATGCGTATGTGAAGGCTAGCAGTTTTCGCTGTTCAGCGTGTGTGTTGATAAAACAGAATGATTCTCCCCCCCCTCTCTCTCTCTCTATCTCTCTCTCTCTCAAGTGTATTTATCTCCGTAAACGTTAACTACACAAGTGTAAGTGAAAAGCTGATGTACACAGTTTCGTTCACTCTCTCTCTCTTTCACTCTCTCACTCTCCCTCTCTCTCTCCTTCTCTCTCTTTCTCTGTATGTCTGTCTTTCTGTCTGTCTTTCTGTCTGTCTCTCCCTCTCTCTCCACCCCAAGCAACCTATCTCGGCCAGCCTCGGACCGAACTTAGGTCTCCCAGTAACCGGAGCGAACTGGCTTGTGTTTCTCACGCATGTGTTTATATGAATATCCCATAGACAAGGACCCCACCACCACCACCGCTGCTGACTTATTCCCCGAATTCATCTTTTCGTACATCTATCAACGAAAGGTTAGTGACCCCCAGCTGAATTTTCATCGATGTCCAATCTGAATCTCTGGCAAAACGATTTCAGTCAAAATCTGGGAACAAAAATTTTCTTGAAAAAAGCTTAGCCCTTTTTTTTTTTTTTTTTACATTCTATCAGATTTTAAGACAGAAGGACAAGAAGACAATGGTTTATTTTCACACATTACACAATATAAACAATGTCACACAAAACAACAACAAATAAAAACGTAACGTTGGTTGTTGTAGTAATGTGTGAAGGATGATCACTACTTAGGACTGAGCATATTCTAGTAGTGACCATTTCAGTTGTTGTTGTTTCTGTTATTTTTTGTTAATTTTTACATAGTTTGAATTTTACATAGTTTAAAACATAATTTGCGTTCAATTCTTTTAAAACTTTCTTCCTATTTAATTTTTATAAGTTCAAATCCCGATTATTGATCTGTCTTTCTGGTTACTATCCTTCCAATCATTCAATAAAACTCCTTAGTGTATTTACAAATGATTTCACAATTAACAGTGACCTCAAATTAACATTTGACTACTAATACAAGGGTGTGGCACATGCTATCCACACATTCATATACAGTAACGCCTACACCCTGGTCAGCGCCCTATGAAACAATGTGGACAGTTTCGGATAAATGGAACACATGTTAGTGGCGATCATGATATTTAAGTACATTGAATTTAATTAAACCATCCGCTACGAGCAGGATGTGACACAAGATCAATCTTTAAGCAGAGTTAGGGCCGGTTTAGCTCAGTCGGTAGAGCGTTCGGCTAGAAACTACAAGGTTCCTAGTTTTATGCCGGCCCTCACCAACTCAGCGCATGAGTAGCACGGGGATCTGTGCGGTAAAATAAAGAGCTGATGGTAGGTGTGGCACGTCACCTCAGACGCTAAAAACAATCTCCTTGGTCTAGCTAGTGAAAAGGGGATAGACTCCCTCGCCTATTGGCTGATACCGACTTTAGGCCACCCCGACAACTTTACTTACTTACTGCTGATTTGAAAGTGCTCCTTCTGCAAGAAAGTCCAATTAACATACCAAAGCTAAAGAACCCAGTCTGCCCTATAATTTACCCACAGCTGAAGAGGTGGATTGATGCTTTTGTTGAAAGAAAAAATAAATAAAGGAAAGAACATGCTTAATAGATAAAATAGATTTACTAACACGTGTTTCGGCCAGGAGTTTGTTCATGTACACATGTAAACTATTTATTATTATTTTAAATATGAAATAATAATAATAATAATAATAATAATAATAATAATAATAATAATAATGGAGATTCGCTTCTGGTTTTTGACTGTAACAAAAATTACGTCACTGCTTACATCACATTACCCAAAATCGTCATAACATAGAATAAATACACTCAAAATTTGAGCATGCAACATTAGACAATCCTCATTGTTTTTTAAAACAAGTTTTAATAAATACATGACTGGTATTATATATCGATATATAGTTTGTTTTATTTTAATACATATTTAAAGTTTACATTTCAAATTGTTTTATTTTTTAATCCTTTAATGAATTTGATGATTTTACTTACTTAGGGTACAAACTCGCTGACATTGAATTTTTTACTCCCATCCCTCAGTTTTAAAAATCTAATTTTACATCGCCCGGAGGGTATTTTTAATTATTTTGATAATAATAATAATAATAATAATAATAATAATAATAATAATAATAATAATAATAATAATAATAATAGAAAACTACAAAATCTCTAAGCATACAAAGAATAACGGCCTTAGTCAGAGTAAAATGTTTGGTGTTTGAAATTAAAGCGGTCAAAATACGGAAAAAGAATTTTATTTTGATTATTTGAGAAACGCTCCACAGCGATAGAAAATAGTGATGTTAACGTTATCGTCGTCCGTGATGGACTTCGAAAAGAAATAAGACGGTTAGAGAATATTTTTCCCAATAGCATTAGCATGAAATTAAACGCTGACACAATTTGAACTTGGTTCACCGTGTCCGTTTCCTACGACTATAACAGATACATCACATGTGCTATTTTAAGAATACAGTTTTTTCTCCATCCAGAATTCTTTGAAGAGCAAAAAACACTTGTGTTAAATACTACAATACTGTATCTGCTAATGGACATCTATTTAGTATCAGAATGTTTCTTTAGAGTCCAAAAAACCGATATGATTGTGTTGTTGAATATTGCAGCATTATTTATTTGAATATTGAAGTGTTGATCATTTATACGTGTTCGCTTTATTTCTTCGAATATTGGGGCGTTGATCCTTTGAACATTGGGTCTTCATTTCTTTGAATATTGGAGTTTTATTTCTTTGAATATTGGAGCTTTATTTCTTTGAATATTGGAGCTTCGTTTCTTTAAACATTGGAGCTTCATTTCTTTAAATATTGGAGCTTTATTTCTTTGTATATTGGAGCTTTATTTCTTTGAATATTGGAGCTTTATTTCTTTGAATATTGGAGCTTCGTTTCTTTAAATATTGGAGCTTTATTTCTTTGAATATTGGAGATTCGTATCTTTGAATATTGGAGATTTATTTCTTTGAATATTGGAGCTTCATTTTTGAATATTGGTACTTCCTTTCTTTGAATATTGGAGATTTATTTCTTTGAATAATGGAGATTCGTTTCTTTGAATATTTGAGTTTCATTTCTTTGAATATTGGAGATTCGTTTCTTTAAATATTTGAGTTTCATTTCTTTAAATATTGGAGCTTCGTTTCTTTGAATATTAGAGCTTCATTTCTTTGAATATTGGAGCTTCGTTTCTTTGAATATTGTTTCTTTGAATATTGGATTTCTTTGAATATTGGAGCTTTATTTTTTTGAATATTGAGCTTCGTTTCTTTGAATATTGGAGCTTTATTTCTTTGAATATTGGAGCTTTATTTCTTTGAATATTGGAGCTTCATTTCTTTGAATATTGGTACTTCCTTTCTTTGAATATTGGAGCTTTATTTCTTTGAATATTGGTACTTCCTTTCTTTGAATACTGGAGATTCGTTTCTTTGAATATTGGAGATTCGTTTCTTTGAATATTAGAGCTTTATTTCTTTGTATATTGTCGATTCATTTCTTTGAATATTGGAGATACATTTCTTTGAATATTGGAGCTTTATCTCTTTGAATATTGGAGATTCGTTTCTTTGAATATTTGAGTTTCATTTCTTTGAATATTGGAGATTCGTTTCTTTGAATATTGGAGCTTCATTTCTTTTAATATTGGCGATTCATTTCTTTGAATATTTGAGTTTCATTTCTTTGAATATTGGAGATTCGTTTCTTTGAACATTTGGATTATTGGAACATTGTTTCTTTGAATATTAGAACTTCGCAAATACACCTGCACAAGCCAAACCACTTTTGCATAGCCTAGAGAAGACAACAAGACACAGTGGCCTCTATGTGAACAAAAAAATGAGTTCATGCGTTTTAAACAAGATGGCAACATCTCCACACTGAACAACTGAAATTAGTAGTACTTCACCTAGACCTTCAGAGTAAGACGAACAAGACATGCTGGACTGCTAGAAAAGGAAGTACGAACTCATAAGTGATTTTCTTTTGAGAACACTTACACATGGACACACCAGCATTTTGAAACTTTATTTGTTTAAATATTGGAACTTTATTTGTTTAAAAATTGGATCTTTACTTATTTCAATTTTGGAGTTTTATTCATTTGAATATTGGAACTTTATTTGTTTAAATACTGGAATATTTTTTTCGGATTGAATCTTCCTTCATAAATCTATCAATAATGGAGATTCGCTCTCTATTTGTCTGTAACAAAAACTACGTCACTGTTTACGTCACATTACCCCAAATCGTCATAACATCGAATAAATACACTCAAAATTTGAGCATTCAACATTAGACAGTCCTCATTGGATTTTTTTAAACAAGTTTTAATAAATACATGACTAGTATTATATATCTATATATAGTTTGTTTTATTTTAATACATATTTAAAGTTATTAGAACTAAGTTTCGATTTCAAATTGTTTTATTTTTTACTCTTTAATACATTTTATGATTTTATGATTTTATTTACTCATGGTACAAACTCTCTGATATTGAATTTTTAACTCACACCTCCTTAGGCAATATCTTTCAAAAATTTATTTTTACATCTCCCGGAGAGTGTTTTTTTAATTTTATTTTGCTAGTTAAAATTAACTTAAATTATGTGCAGAGCCGTGATTAAATAGTGTATTTGAAACATTTTTCTAAGAAGATTACGGGCAAAAATCTTAATATTACTTATTAAACCTGTGAATACGAGGTACACCTAACACCAACAAAAAAAAACACCATTTTGGCCCTTTTAGATGTTTTACAAAACAAGTGAAGATCTATTTTGCTATTCAGTGTGTGTGTGTCAATAATTGCAATCGTCTTACTGCACTATTCTCATCTTCTTGATGATAGATTTGGGGTTTTCTAGGGTTCCACATCCACTACTTTTGCGACTGTGACAGGCAGAGTGCTATTGTCCCCGGAAAAGCACTGTTTATGTTAAGATTTTTATAAGTTCATATTTCTATTAATAAATATATTTGATGTGACATCAGCAGGAGCTCAGACTCCGCCCACTTCCGCCCAAGGTTTGTTCCCGCTTGTTTTAACTTACTTGTAAAAAATTAATCAGTTCGTAATAAATCATTGTTGAATTTACCTCGTGTGTCCATCTCCTCACCTTATCTTGTACCTATTGTAAATTCTGTTTTTCCACGCATTATTTCCACTATGCAACACTCTGAATATTCAACCTCAACAGTTTAAACCCTACGTTTTGTAAGAGAATAAACCGTACTTCGAACGCAGTGAGGAGATGGATGCTGCTTTCGAAGAAAGGAGACAAACGACTTTTTATAGAACAAAATGTTTACTTTACATATAAAACATAAAACAAATATCAAACAGGGGTAACAATATACATAAAATGAAACAACCAAACGAGTTTTAAAGAATGTCCATAGAGTTCAAAGGGAATACAAAGAATTCAATGTGTTTGGTTGGTAAAAGATAGTTTAAGGAGAATTTAATGTAGTTAAAGGGTTTGTTGCAGATAAAAAAAAGCCTGCGGAACTTAGCTGAATTCCTCGAGTTCTGTTCCTCGTAACCTGTTAAGTCCTGCAGAATGGGTTTTAGGTGTGCGTTTGTTGCTCCAGCTTCTAACGAGGTGAGGGTTCCGATTCGTCGCCGTCTGGGGGCTTTTAACGATACGGAACAAGTGTAGCTAACCAATGCTAGAGGCAAAAAGAGGCCGAATTCTTCGAAGACCCCTCTTTTATAGTAGGCATCGTGTGACCCTAAGGGCTTATAGGGAATATGAAATGATGAGATGAAGAGAAATAAAATACACAACTCTTTCGAAGTATAGATGGAGACTTTTATGATCAGACCATTAACTCTAAACGCCAGAGTCCAGACGCTCAGAACTTTTTATTCATTTATTTATTTTTAATTTTATTTTATTTTATTTAAATCCCCACAGGCTGCTGCTGGTATCCAGTGAAAGAGGATCACCATTCCCTTAATAAATTTTCACACTATTGCCAGCCTCTTGATCGAGGATAAGTACCAAAACATCTGTAAGTGAGTAAAAATCCAGAAATTGAAACGGTCATTACCCTACTAAGACCATCTATACATATATAAAGGGCAGTTCTGTGAATCTGTATGCCCGGAGGAAAATTCGAAAATAAAACAATTGCCGACAAAATATCACCAGCAAAATTTTAGCAAAAATAATGAAGATTTGATTTAAATTCATGAAGATATCTAAAAAATAAAATTTAAATGATAACAACATGGAATCTTTTCCATTTAATATTGTAGACATGATATATTTCTATTTTCAGAGTGACTGAATCAATGCAAGGTCTTTTTTACGTGGGGATTTTACTGGGGCATTCAGCGGGGATCCAACTCACAATTCAGTTATAATGGATCTGCGAGACTAACTTTAACCCCCCCCCCTATCCAGGCGACGCCGGGTAGCCACTTCTAGTATATGCTTAGATAGCAATTAAACGAAAGAAAAAGTCAGCCATTTTGGCCAATCCTCTGATTTTCATGACGTAGTCTCCATGACAACGAATCCAGTTCTAGTGTGTGAAAATGATTATAAGAAATAAGGAACAGAAAAATTCTCTATAGAAACAAAAATTAGGCGGATCAAAACTTAAAATATAAATTTAAAAAAAAAAAAGAGGGGGAAAATATATTTTTTTAAATTTATTTTTAAGGGTTGAAACCATCTCATCTTTAATTCTATAGAGAAATTTATTTTCCAACCAATTTGTGAAGAGCAATTTCTGGTCAGATAATCGGAAGATAACTCTCTGCCTCCTACATCTCCTTTACTACATCAAGTTCAATTTGGATTTAAACGTTTTCTATTTTTCATTATTCAACGAAACGAAAGTAAAAACTGCTTACAAGGCTTCTTGCACATAATATTAATGGCTTTTTCCTGCTTTCCAGTTATTTAGATATGTCAACCCGACCTGATTATTCGTATATATATATATATATATAATATATATATATATATATATATATATATATATATATATAGACTCTCGTCGATTTTCGACGCATGAGGGTTCACATACACTATGAACACCCACACAGTGATTTGTTTATAGTGGTGATGGCTTGTGTTGGACCATCCACACTTTTTGGCACAGTCGATAGGAAAAAAATTGGTGCATCAAGGGTTGCCACAAACCCAATCAACGACCGACCTCAGGAATTTTGAATTCAGAGTTATCCCTCTCCTAGACTGGTTACCTACCCAAGGTTGAAGGGCCCAGTCTGTCCTACTATTTAACCCATAACTGGAGGGAATTTTGAATTCAGAGTTATCCCTCTCCTAGGCTGGTTACCTACCCAAGGCTGGGTATATATATATATATATATATATATATATATATATATATATATACACACACACACACACACACACACACACACACATATATATATATATATATATATATATATATATATATATATATATATATATATATATATACTACCCGTTGGGTCACCCATTGTGATCGGGTTATATTGTTAAAAAATCACAATAATGTAATTTATTTTTAATACATTTTAAATAATTTTTCGGTCAATTTTGCGCAAATTTATCGTAAACATTACCCTTAACGCTGTCTAAGATGACGTAAAATCTGTATTTTACAAAATAAATTTACCCCCCCCCCAGCCCGATTGAAAGAAATTATAAAAAATCAGGGAATTTTCCAATTTTAATGAAATTTTCAGTTAGATTTATCAATAAATTAATTTTATAAAGCATCAGTTATTTTATTTCAAAACTTTCTGGCTTAATTAGGTATTTCTGCTATGTTAGATTAATATTTAGAATTCATTTATAATATGAAACGCCTAATTTTAAGTTTCAAATTTCCTATTTTTAGATTCTAAAATAAAATATCTAGTTAATAACTACTTTAGTTTATTATTGTTACCTAATAATTTTTTTAGAAACACTATATTGAAAACTTAGGACCCCTTCCTTTTAAATAGGACAAATATCGATGTATATTTTTTCTTTTATAAGATAATAGTAGAATGGCCCAAATTTCGTCTGCTCGCGACAGATCTTTTGTTTAAAAAAAATGTTACGCCCCCAACATAAGGGGGGGGGGTCAAAATTAAATGACCTAAAAAATGAGAAAGTTTTGAAATAAAATAAATAATGCCTTATAAAGATCATTCTTTGATAAATAAACACTGAAAATATCATTAAAATCCGATAATTCCCGGATATTTGGTAAATTATTTTCTTTGGTAAATTCCTTTTGTTAAAAACGCATTTTACGTCAATTTTGGGCCTCCCTAGATTAGCTATGTGCAAATTATCGCTGGCTCTAAAAAAGGGTGATCACAGGAAATTCTTCTAAAAATCATATGAAATAAACTAACTATCCGATTTTAATAAAACTTTCGGTTTATGAAGTAATAAAAGACGAACTTTTATTGTAAATAAATGTTTACTAAATTGAAAAGACTAATAATTATTTTCGTTAGTTTTTCTTTCGCGCATTGATCCCCCGTACAAAGATCTTTTTTTCTTTTTTTTTTTTTATATAAATGATTTTTACCTTTTTGGAAAGATAATTTAATAACAGAACATATGTAAAAACCTAAATCGCTACTAATTCGGTTTTGGTAATAGGGCATATTTAACATTGAAACTTAAATCTCATAAATAAGAAAAAATATGTATCTTTTTTTTTTTTTTTTTTTTTTTCTAAATTGTTAGGTTATTTTCTAAAGAATTTTATATTAAAAGTTCCTATTGTCTACTTGTTTATTTTTTTTAGATATTTTTTTAATTTATAAAATGTAAAATAAATACTTTTCTTTAGCAGATATCAAAATCGTATTTATTGATCAAAGAAAATATTGTATAAAAAATATCTAGCTAAAAATAATGACATAACATATTTCGGTTTTTATTTTTTTTTAAATTGAAAATAATGTTTGAATTACAAATTGTCGTCATTTTTAATGGGGGGCGCTAAGCGATATAAAAAAATCTGTTTTTGGGTATTGTTGTTGTTGTTATTTTTTGCTTCAGCGATAATAGGTTCAAATCCGTGACGCTAGTATAATTATACTTTGTAGAACTCAAACAAACTGTGTTTGAAGAAATTTATTATTTTATTTCTTTGAAAACATATACGTATAAATCCTCCATAAAAAAATAGTGCACACGTTAATATGGGATAATATTTTCAACAAAGATTAAGAAATGGCGCTATTTTACGTAAATTTACTTTTAAATGCAAAAATTTAGGTTTTATGTAAGAGAAATTTGTTTTTTTCTTTTTTATAACACATCAACGTGGAATTGTTCTTTATATTAAATGTAAAATAAAACATTAAAAAGTTAATTTTCCATTTTTTATTGACGTTTTAAAATATTTTTTAACAATCTAGTGCGTATTAAAAGAGCGTGTTTTGCACAAAGCTACCCTAGATAATAGTCAATTAAATCCAAAAGAGTAAAAAAAAATATCTATGAAAATTTTATTTTTTATTTTACATTTTATTTTTCGATTTTCGGTACTTATTTTCTCCCAGGATAACTCCCTTAATTTCTTTCCTTCTATTTACACCTTCAGTCTTTTGTCTTTTTACTTATACTGTAATTAGTTTCAACTTTACATAACCGCCACCGATATTTTGCGCCCCACCAAAAAACATGGGGGAGGATAGTTAAATGACCTGAAAAAATCAGAAAGTTTTCAAATAAAATAAATAATGCATTATAAAATTCATTCATTGATAAATCAACACTGAAAATTTCATTAAAATCGGATAATTCCCTGATTGTTGGTAATT
>CM042179.1:24028170-24030670 GCA_023376005.1 Doryteuthis pealeii
GAACTGGTAAATTCTTTTTGCTAAGGTGGAGCACCACACCTACTGTCAGCTATATATATCAACCTATATTTTCATCTGTGAAACTATTCTTCTGTATAAGCACGCATCATTTTGATTTTTTTTTTTTCACTAAGCGTCCCTTTTATAACTGATGGTAATTGATATCATTTTTTTCTTTTTTCTTAATAAGACATGTCGAAATATAATATCTTTTTATCACACCGCTCTTTAGCAGGTCTTTTCTTCGGTAATTAACTGGTAATTACGTACTGCTAATTCATGCGCGTGGTGGTGGGTATCCATTAACTTCCCGGGGGGTGGGGTCGCGAGTATACTGGGGGATGCATGTAAAATTAGCACAAAAAAATTTGTTCACATCATATTAACAGCGGGTGGGGGGTGGGGTATTTTGGCGATGAGCATTCTGATGGTACTTACATGGCCAGCAATAGCCCGTGCAAAAAAAAAAAGTAAAAATGTAAACAAAACATTGTTGAGAAATTCTTAAAAACGCGTAGGTTGGTGTATTTTCATCCTTGTAGAAATTGTTATTAAGATGCTTTATTTCACGTAAATTTCAATTTACTTTTATATCAAGTGGAATTAGTAGGTTATTTGAGGTTGGGATTTTTTTTTAAATAGATAAATATATAGCTCTAGAAATATATGAAAAGGAGAAATACTTATCTCGGAATATAGATATTATCTAGAAAGAAAGAAAGAAAGAAAGAAAGAAAGAAAGAATGGATGGGTAGATGGGTGGATAGATGAAAAAGAAAGGCCAAGCAAATAAACGATATAAGAAAGAAAAGAAAGAGAAAGAAAGAAAGAAAGAAAGAAAGGGGAAAAGAATAAAAGGGAAGGAATAGAAGACAAGGAAATAAATTATAGAAGGAAAGAAAGAAGGAAGGAAGGAATGAAGGGAGGAAGAAATAAAGAAAGAAAGAAAGAAAGAAAAAGGAAAATATGGTAAAAGACTACAAAGATAATAAAACAAGTGAAAGAAAGAAAGAAAGAAAGAAAGAAAGAAAGAAAGAAAGAAAGATAGGAAGAAAGAAATGTGTAAAGACGAGGAGAAAGAAAGAAAGAAAGAAAGGGGAAAAGAATAAGTGGGAAGAAATAGAAGACAGGAAAATAAATTAAGGAAGAAAGGAAAGAAGGAAGGAAAGAAAGAAAGATAGAAAGAAAAGATGGGTGGACGAATGAGAAAGAAAGATCATATGAGTAAACGAGCGAGTGTAAGAAAGAAAGAAAGAAAGAAATATTTACCAACCCTTCTACATGAGTAGGATGTAACACGTAGTCACTTTTTAAACCGTGTTTGATTGGTTTGAATTCAGAGTTTTTTCTTCTTCTAGATTGGTTACCTAGCCATGATTTTTAAAGATCCCAGTCCGCCCTAATTTTTACCTATAGCACGAGGCAGAATAGTTAAATGCATGCCTTTCTCATGGGTGGCGACCCGTGGGTGGAAACCTGTGATGCTTAAGGACGGAATCCTAGTGGCTGAACACTCTCTGACATGTAAAACTTCACTTTTGCCCTTAGGATAGACGTTAAAAGTTAAACCCTAGCACCTATATGATTGTTCCGACCTTATTGCCCTTATGGCTACCCCCCAACTCTTTTTATCATATATGTGCTAGAAGGCAGCGCCTGAGGGTCTTAGTGTCCTTGGTAGACTTTAAACTGCATCTAATAATAAAGTTCTAATCTGGAGTTCTGGTGAGTATGGAGTACCCCTTCATTGCTCTTATTCCCTGGTCCACTCTAACCCGAGGGATGGTACCTGTTTAGGGCCCCTTTTATGGGTCAAATAGAAACAACGAGTTTTAAAATAATTGAGTTATAATTTTGAATACCCAACAAGAATGAATAAAACAAAACGTCTTCGGCATAAAATAACCCAATAAGGGTTGACATGCCGTAAATCTAACCAACCAACCAAGAATGAATAAAACAAAACGTCTTCGGCATAAAATAACCCAATAAGGGTTGACATGCCGTAAATCTAACCAACTAATAAAGCAGCCATTTAACGACAGTTTGCCAGTTTGAATATAGAAAGAATTTATCAATTTTTCCAGTTTCTGAGTTAATTTTATTTCCAGTTTTTATTTTTTGGTGATTGTGAGTGTTTGTTTGTCTTTTGACATGATTTTTCTTTATTGTGTCAATATCGTCCTTTTCAAGTTTGTTAAGTTTTCAGTAGATGTGGGAGTGGAGATTGGCTGTGTGTTCAGCAGTTTTTCTTTTACATTCCTTCCTTCCTTGCTTGCTATATATCATATATATTTATGTATATATAAATATATTTTTATAAAATATATCTTAACACACACACACACACACACACACACACACACACACACACACACATATATATATATATATATATATATATATATATATATATATATAAAAGTTACTACCACATTTTCATTGCAGTGGCATAAGTTGTTAATCCAAAAGGGCTCAATATATCTTTTAAAATATAGAG
>CM042179.1:24035670-24063170 GCA_023376005.1 Doryteuthis pealeii
CCCAATTAATTATTGAACAGGTTGTTGGTTGTTTTACGCCATATCAACCCTTTTTGGGTCATTTAATGCGTACAGTAGCTGGTATTGCTTAAGTGGTCACCCAATTAATTATTGAACAGGTTGTTGGTTGTTTTACGCCATATCAACCCTTTTTGGGGTCATTTAATGCGTACAGTAGCTGGTATTGCTTAAGTGGTCACCCAATTAATTATTGAACAGGTTGTTGGTTGTTTTACGCCATATCAACCCTTTTTGGGGTCATTTAATGCGTACAGTAGCTGGTATTGCTTAAGTGGTCACCTAATTAATTATTGAACAGGTTGTTGGTTGTTTTACGCCATATCAACCCTTTTTGGGGTCATTTAATGCGTACAGTAGCTGGCATTGCTTAAGTGGTCACCCAATTAATTATTGAACAGGTTGTTGGTTGTTTTACGCCATATCAACCCTTTTTGGGGTCATTTAATGCGTACAGTAGCTGGTATTGCTTAAGTGGTCACCCAATTAATTATTGAACAGGTTGTTGGTTGTTTTACGCCATATCAACCCTTTTTGGGGTCATTTAATGCGTACAGTAGCTGGTATTGCTTAAGTGGTCACCCAATTAATTATTGAACAGGTTGTTGGTTGTTTTACGCCATATCAACCCTTTTTGGGGTCATTTAATGCGTACAGTAGCTGGTATTGCTTAAGTGGTCACCCAATTAATTATTGAACAGGTTGTTGGTTGTTTTACGCCATATCAACCCTTTTTGGGGTCATTTAATGCGTACAGTAGCTGGTATTGCTTAAGTGGTCACCAATTAATTATTGAACAGGTTGTTGGTTGTTTTTACGCCATATCAACCCTTTTTGGGGTCATTTAATGCGTACAGTAGCTGGTATTGCTTAAGTGGTCACCCAATTAATTATTGAACAGGTTGTTGGTTGTTTTACGCCATATCAACCCTTTTTGGGGTCATTTAATGCGTACAGTAGCTGGTATTGCTTAAGTGGTCACCCAATTAATTATTGAACAGGTTGTTGGTTTTTTACGCCATATCAACCCTTTTTGGGGTCATTTAATGCGTACAGTAGCTGGTATTGCTTAAGTGGTCACCCAATTAATTATTGAACAGGTTGTTGGTTGTTTTACGCCATATCAACCCTTTTTGGGGTCATTTAATGCGTACAGTAGCTGGTATTGCTTAAGTGGTCACCCAATTAATTATTGAACAGGTTGTTGGTTTTTTACGCCATATCAACCCTTTTTGGGGTCATTTAATGCGTACAGTAGCTGGTATTGCTTAAGTGGTCACCCAATTAATTATTGAACAGGTTGTTGGTTGTTTTACGCCATATCAACCCTTTTTGGGGTCATTTAATGCGTACAGTAGCTGGTATTGCTTAAGTGGTCACCCAATTAATTATTGAACAGGTTGTTGGTTGTTTTACGCCATATCAACCTTTTTGGGGTCATTTAATGCGTACAGTAGCTGGTATTGCTTAAGTGGTCACCCAATTAATTATTGAACAGGTTGTTGGTTGTTTTACGCCATATCAACCTTTTTGGGTCATTTAATGCGTACAGTAGCTGGTATTGCTTAAGTGGTCACCCAATTAATTATTGAACAGGTTGTTGGTTGTTTTACGCCATATCAACCCTTTTTGGGGTCATTTAATGCGTACAGTAGCTGGTATTGCTTAAGTGGTCACCCAATTAATTATTGAACAGGTTGTTGGTTGTTTTACGCCATATCAACCCTTTTTGGGGTCATTTAATGCGTACAGTAGCTGGTATTGCTTAAGTGGTCACCCAATTAATTATTGAACAGGTTGTTGGTTGTTTTACGCCATATCAACCTTTTTGGGTCATTTAATGCGTACAGTAGCTGGTATTGCTTAAGTGGTCACCCAATTAATTATTGAACAGGTTGTTGGTTGTTTTACGCCATATCAACCCTTTTTGGGGTCATTTAATGCGTACAGTAGCTGGTATTGCTTAAGTGGTCACCCAATTAATTATTGAACAGGTTGTTGGTTGTTTTACGCCATATCAACCCTTTTTGGGGTCATTTAATGCGTACAGTAGCTGGTATTGCTTAAGTGGTCACCCAATTAATTATTGAACAGGTTGTTGGTTGTTTTACGCCATATCAACCCTTTTTGGGGTCATTTAATGCGTACAGTAGCTGGTATTGCTTAAGTGGTCACCCAATTAATTATTGAACAGGTTGTTGGTTGTTTTACGCCATATCAACCCTTTTTGGGGTCATTTAATGCGTACAGTAGCTGGTATTGCTTAAGTGGTCACCCAATTAATTATTGAACAGGTTGTTGGTTGTTTTACGCCATATCAACCCTTTTGGGGTCATTTAATGCGTACAGTAGCTGGTATTGCTTAAGTGGTCACCCAATTAATTATTGAACAGGTTGTTGGTTGTTTTACGCCATATCAACCCTTTTTGGGGTCATTTAATGCGTACAGTAGCTGGTATTGCTTAAGTGGTCACCCAATTAATTATTGAACAGGTTGTTGGTTGTTTTACGCCATATCAACCCTTTTTGGGGTCATTTAATGCGTACAGTAGCTGGTATTGCTTAAGTGGTCACCCAATTAATTATTGAACAGGTTGTTGGTTGTTTTACGCCATATCAACCCTTTTTGGGGTCATTTAATGCGTACAGTAGCTGGTATTGCTTAAGTGGTCACCCAATTAATTATTGAACAGGTTGTTGGTTGTTTTACGCCATATCAACCCTTTTTGGGGTCATTTAATGCGTACAGTAGCTGGTATTGCTTAAGTGGTCACCCAATTAATTATTGAACAGGTTGTTGGTTGTTTTACGCCATATCAACCCTTTTTGGGGTCATTTAATGCGTACAGTAGCTGGTATTGCTTAAGTGGTCACCCAATTAATTATTGAACAGGTTGTTGGTTGTTTTACGCCATATCAACCCTTTTTGGGGTCATTTAATGCGTACAGTAGCTGGTATTGCTTAAGTGGTCACCAATTAATTATTGAACAGGTTGTTGGTTGTTTTACGCCATATCAACCCTTTTTGGGGTCATTTAATGCGTACAGTAGCTGTATTGCTTAAGTGGTCACCCAATTAATTATTGAACAGGTTGTTGGTTTTTAACGCCATATCAACCCTTTTTGGGGTCATTTAATGCGTACAGTAGCTGGTATTGCTTAAGTGGTCACCCAATTAATTATTGAACAGGTTGTTGGTTGTTTTTACGCCATATCAACCCTTTTTGGGGTCATTTAATGCGTACAGTAGCTGGTATTGCTTAAGTGGTCACCCAATTAATTATTGAACAGGTTGTTGGTTGTTTTACGCCATATCAACCCTTTTTGGGGTCATTTAATGCGTACAGTAGCTGGCATTGCTTAAGTGGTCACTCAATTAATTATTGAACAGGTTGTTGGTTGTTTTACGCCATATCAACCCTTTTTGGGGTCATTTAATGCATACAGTAGCTGGCATTGCTTAAGTGGTCACCCAATTAATTATTGAACAGGTTGTTGGTTGTTTTATGCCATATCAACCCTTTTGGGGTCATTTAATGCTGAATCAAATCATCTTGATAAGCAAATATTTCGGGCTGCGTACAGTAGTTGCTATTGCTTAAGTGGTCACCTAATTAAACAGGCTCTTCGCGGCTAAACTTGATAGAGTGTCAAAGAAAGAGAGAGGAATGGGTTAGTTTGTGATTTTGTTTTATGGCATATCAACACTTTTAGGGTCATTTAATGTCGAATCAAGTTATTTTAATAATCAAATATCTCGGGTTGCTTACAGTAGCTGCTGTTGCTTAAGTAGTCACCCAGTTAATGATTGAACAGGCTCATCGCTGCTTAACTTCGGTAATCGAACGGAAACTCGTTCTTTCAGTGTAATACCGCACAAGGTGGCCTAGAAATCCTCAGGTCTCCGGGACTCTTCTGAGTATTCTAGACGATCTTAGCAATGCAGTAGTTTGGATGGTCTTGATTCTTCATCTGATTTCCAGTTCACCCAGATTATTATTATTATTGTTATAGTTCTTAGTTTTTCACATCAGCATTAGCTGATGGTATCTCCTTGGAGTCTGAGTGACAACAAGTCTCCTCGGGTCTCCAGGACTCCCCTGAGTATTCAAGCAGATTGCAGCAATGCAGTATTCTGGATGGTTTCAAATCTTCCTCTGATTTCCAGATTCTCCAGTCTTTTTTCCAAGCTTTTTGGGACTGTTCCAAGTGCACCAACTACAATTAGTATCACTTTGACCTTCATATTCCATAGCTTTTTCAATTCTCTGGCAAGGTCTAAGTATTTATCCCTCTTTTCGTTTTCCTTCAACCTGTGATCTGCTGGAACCGCAAAGTCCAACTGTTGACACGTTCTCTTCTTTTTTCTTTATTTTTTTTTCTTTTGTTAATCAACACTAGGTCTGGTCTCCTGACTGGGATAGGGTGATCCTTCTTTATTCTGAAGTCCCAGAGAATTTTATGCGTTTCATTCTCAAGAACTGATTTCTGGTTTATGCATATACGGTTTTGTTGTATGGTCAAAATTTAATTTTTGGCATAATTCCCCAATTATTATTATTATTATTATTATTATTATTATTATTATTATTATTATTATTTACTCCTTTTGAGTTTTCACATCAGTGTTAGCTGATGGTCTTTCACTGAGTGACAGCAAGTCTCCTCAGGTCTCCAGGACTCTTCTGAGTATTCTGGCAGATTGCAGCAGTGCAGTGTTCTGAATTGTTTTAATTCTTCCTCTGATTTCCAAACTTTCCAAACCCTTTTCCAATCTTTTTGGGACCGTTCCAAGTGCACCAACTACAATTGGTATAACTTTCACTTTCATATTCCATAACTTTTTTAGTTCTCTGGCAAGGTCCAGATATTTGTCCATTTTTTAATTTTCCTTTATCTTCACCCTGTGATCTGCTGGCACTGCAAAATCCTCCAGTTGACAAGTTCTTTCTTTTTTGTTTATCAACACTAGGTCTGGTCTTTTTGCTGGGATAAGGTGATCCGTTTTTATTTCAAAGTTCCAGAGAATTTATTATTATTATTATTATTATTATTATTATTATTATTATTATTATCCTTTTGAGTTTTTCACACCAGTTATAACTTGTATTCAATTGAAGTCCGAATGACAGCGTGTATTTTCAGCTCTCCTTTACTCTTCAAAGTATCCAAGCCGATTTTAGCAGTGCCGGGGTCTGCATTTGCTTAAGTGGTTGACCGTGTCAACGTCATCTTCAGCTCTCCGTAAATGTCCAGGTCTGGTCAGTCTCATCCACGTTCCTGGGGTCATTTTCTAAATTTCTTATAGATTATTCCAAGGGCTCCAACAATGATTGGTATCGCTATGCCCTCTATGTTCAATAACCTTTTTTTCCGCTCTTTAGCAAAGTTCAAGTATCTACCCTGTTTTACATCAGCTCCCAATTTTACCACGCTGATTCAAGCTGTGCTACTCATGCGCTTATTTGGCAATTGCCGGTATCGAGTACTGAAACTTGAGGTTTCTAGGTGGATGTTCTACCGACTGAGCTAAACCGACCCCTTAATCAGTTAAAAAGTTTGTAAACTGTGTACCAACACAGTTGCTACATCTCGCTAGCCAAACAGAAAACCTGAATAAAAAGCTAAACATAAAATCCTTGACTATTATCTTTACTAAAGCACACACACACACGCGCGCATATATATATATATATATATATTATATTAAATTTTTTACTTGAAGGCACTTACAACGCATGTATCGCATAAAATTCGATACTTTTTCTTATAGAAAATGAACTTGACAAGTGTGATCCCAACAAAGGATGGTTCGATGTGTAGAATACCGTACAGACTGTTTCGACTTTATTAAGTCTCATCAGCGGTATATACTAACGATTTCCCTCCGACAGAAATCGAAACCGGGACCTCAGCAGACACAGTGAAACACTAGTGAAACACCTTATCGCCTCGGCCACAGTACACAGCTGACCATCCTAGCGAAATTAAGCTTGTCAAGTGATACTCACGCCTCTACCATAATAGGTAAGGGGGCGTTATTGAGAGAATAATAACAACAAACCGACCGTTTGCCCTTCGGCGAAGTGAATAAGATTTTTGGATGTTTGTTTATTTAGAAACGTTGCGGATAAAGTATATTAAATTTTTTACTTGAAGGCACTTACAACGCATGTATCGCATAAAATTCGATACTTTTTCTTATAGAAAATGAACTATCGATATTTTTTTTGTATCTGTGTATTCTGAAAACAATAACGTTCCATTCATTCTTCATTTCTATCTTGTTGACAAGTTATTTCTTTTCGTTACGTAAAATCATATCTGTTTTTCTTTTACTCTCTCTCTCTCTCTCTCTCTCTCTCTCTCTCTCTCTCTCTCTCTCTCTCTCTCTCTCTCTGAATTTGTTCGAAGAGAAGGCTCCCAAGATCGAGGAGGGGGTTCCCGAGTTCGAGAAGGTTCCAGAGTTCGACAATAAATACCTGAAAAAAGCTGGAGGGCACATCTTGCCGAAACGTTGTGCAGATAACAATAAAGATGAGGACAGTAGTCTGAATAATCCAAATAATACAAATGTTTTTTTGTAACCTAAAACTAGATCCAGTTTTTCGTTTTCGCTTCTTTTTTATTCAGTAGTCTGCTAGAATGACTAAGTCTACTAATTGACTAATTCTTTTCTTCTTTTTTTTACCATGAATTAGATCAGTTCTTCTGTTCCACATCGGGATGATCTGTTCAAAGGATTTTGTGAGTGTCATTTTCCAGGATCTATTATTCTAGTCAATGAGCATAGCACTTGTATCAAAGTTTGGTCAAAGTTTTGTCGTTTTCACAATTCTGAGTGGCCGACTTTCCCACTCGGCTATGCCTGCTCTTGTCCTCCTTTGTGTAAACTTGCTGCATTTGCTTAAGTGGTTGACCGTGTCAACGTCATCTTCAGCTCTCCGTAAAAGTCCAGGTATTTGTCCTTTTTTCATTTTTTTTTTTTTTTTTTTTTTTTACTTTACTTTCACTTTGTGGTCTGCTAGAATGATAAAATCCACTAGATGACAAGTTCTTTTCTTGTTAAGTAACACAAGGTCTGGTCTATTGTCCGGGATTGGGTGATACGTTTGTATCTTAAAATTACAGATAATTTTATTAGTCTCGTTTTCTAGAAGAGTTTCTGGTTTGTGCATTAGGATAGGTCGATTTTTCACTTTTTTAAAATATCAAATTGTCCATCTATGTGAAAGTTGTGTGTTAGTATACTGAATACTGATACTAAAGATTAGATACTTTGCTTGTGCCATTGTTTGAGGAAATAGCACCAAAGATCATCTACTAAAATACACTAAAAATCCTTGTTTTCTAAAGGCTAAATTTTGCGAAAAAGAGAATTTTTAGTGCATTTTAATATACAATCGTTGATGCTATTTCCCCAAACAATGGTGCAAGTAAAAGATCTAATTTTTTTTTGTATCAGTATTCAGTATACTAACACACAACTTTCGCATAGATGGACAATTTGATATTTTTTTAAAGTGAAAAATCGACCTACCCTAACACACAACTTTTGCATAGATGGACAATTTGATATTTTTTTAAAGTGAAAAATCGACCTACCCTATTGTGCATATACCATTGTCAAATTTTAAACACTTGCACAATTTCCAGTGTATCACCTTTCCCATCTACTCATATGTACTTTTGTATTCCTTGTGTGCCATTTTGCTGCATTCGCTTATAATGTGATTAATAGTTTGTTTATTGATTTTAACGGCATATCAACCCGTCTAGGGTTATGTCATGCCTAACGGTTAGGAAGTAATATATGTCGTGTATTTATATTTATACTTTTTAGTAATTGGTTTTAACAATTTGTTAGCATTATTGGTGATCATGTTGTATGGTATTGTAACCTAAAACTAGATCCAGTTTTTTGTTTTCGTTTCTTTTTTATTCAGTAGTTTGCTGAAATGACTAAGTCTACTAGTTGAAAAAATCTTTTCTTTTTGTTACCTTGAATTAGATCAGTTCTTCTGGTCGACATCGGGATGATCTGTTCTTATCTAAAAAAAATTCCAAAGGATTTTGTGAGTATCATTTTTCAGGATATATTTTAGTCAATGAGCATAGCACTTGTATCAAAGTTTGTTTCATCTCTGCCACCACATAATCTACATTTGCTATTCTGTTGCGAATTATCATTTTTTGCTTTAATGTAATTAGTCCTATTATTTTACTCATTAAATTTTACTCATTATTATCTAATGTTATCAAAGTTTGTTTCATCTCTGCCACCACATAATCTACATTTGCTATTCTGTTGCGAATTATCATTTTTTGCTTTAATGTAATTAGTCCTTTATTTTACTCATTAAATTTTACTCATTATTATCTAATGTTATCAAAGTTTGTTTCATCTCTGCCACCACATAATCTACATTTGCTATTCTGTTGCGAATTATCATTTTTTGCTTTAATGTAATTAGTCCTATTATTTCACTCCTGGCGAGCTTTTTTTACAGGAGTTTTAATTGGTGTTTTTTTGTTGTTGGGGGGGGGGGTCACTGGAATTTAAGGGACAGCAAGTCATTATCATTAAAATAACCTACCGGTTTTTTGGGAAAGCCACTTCTTTCTCGATATCTGCTCAAGTAGTCTTCTCCAGTACTGTAGGTTATATAGCCAGAGCCTGCGCGAGGGCATACAGTGCCCTAGGCCAAACCTACAATGTGTACCTGCTTCTCTCGCCCAATAAGCTTTGATCAGGTAATTGTAGAAGATCACAATAGATTATTTGGATGACTGAAATATATGAACTGGCTCACTCTTAGCAGCTCCTTTTATAAGGATTTTAGCACCCTGAGCGATTTTAACGCCTTACGCGATCGCGTAGTGCACTGAACCACATGACTGGTTCTGCATATTTTGGTAAAAGGAGGTGCAGTAAGGTAAGGGGAGGTGTTGCGGGGTAAGGTGAGGTACAATATGGTAAAGGTTACCGTCTCAGAAAAAGGAATTGGAAAACTAATCGATATCACTAAATAACTTGACAGAATGTCTGATCACAGACTTGCTCTAGTGGATGACAGAGAAGAATATGGATGAATAAATACCTGGATAAATCAGTTTCCCATAATTGTATCAACTGCTCAGGGGGGGGGGGGGTAAGAGTCTCCCCCCCCCCAAAAAAAAAAAACTAAAACAAACTATAATACGACACTAAACTGCACATGATGGTAAGGCTCCATTTCCAGAGATCTGGTAAGTGTGGAGTACGCCTTCATTGTCATTACTCCCAGGTCAACTTTGATCCGGTGTGGTAGTATCTTTTAGGATCTATGGATCAAATAATTCTGAAAATAATGATGTTAAAGTTGTGTAAACCAACAACGAAAAAAAAGCTACGGCTTTAAAAAGAAATATTAATTTTACGAAAAATATTCTTCATCCTGAAGTCACTTACTCTCTCTCTCTCTCTCTCTCTCTCTCTCTCTCTCTCTCTCTCTCTCTCTCTCTCTCTCTCTATCTATCTATCTATCTATCTGTCTCTCTCTGTCTCTGTCTGTCTGTCTGTCTGTCTCTTCTCTCTCTCTCTCTCTCTCTCTCTCTCTCTCTCTCTCTCTCTCTCTCTCTCTCTCTCTCTCTCTCTCTCACGAGAACTTTTGTTTAAGTACTCGCAATGGCTACACAACACGTTTGAAATCTGGATTTTAGAAGAAAAATAAAACTTATGTTACTTCATCAGCAGTTGCACTGTGACAGTAACTCTAGCCATGACGATAAAAGTAATCTTAACTTTAACCCCTTCAAATGATAATTACGAATTAGATAGGCAAATGTCCTAAAAAAATTTAGAGTAACAAATTTCATCGTCTTTTCTACTAATATAACGCGTTATACAATTATAATAACAATTATTTTATATTTATTAATAAATATCATACAATAATAACAGTTATATTCCTCTTGTGCACTCTCTTATTTCTGTCTTCCCCCTTTCTCTCTCACTTCCTAGTGTTCCTAAAATCATTTAGTACGTTCATGAACCGGATACTTCTGCTAATATATATATATATATATATATATATATATGTGTGTGTGTGTGTGTGTGTGTGTGTGTGTATAAGTTAGGATAATGTAGACACAATCAACAGCTCTTGGTAAATGTTAGTTTCTCACATATGCGATCATCAGACCTAAGTAAAGTGATAGTACTGGGAGGACTTTCATACTGCACCAATTATAACAATAAACGGGGAAAATGTTGAATGTTTTATTCGCTATGTTTCTGAAAGTTTATGATCGGAAATACATTTTTAAAAATGTAAAACTAAAGATTATTCCTTAGCAGGAGCAGGTAACTATGGCACAGCTTAAGGGGTCAATCTAGAGGATTCGACGTTGTGTCTCAAACTTAATTGACCATTTGCATAAATGTAATGGAACATTTGTGCTGGGGAGGGATTTCCATATAATTTGAAGCCGTCCAATCGTGCTTTAATGGTCAGCAAGCTCTTCTCGCATATCCATTACTACTGAATAAAGAGTTCGATACTTGTTGTATGCCTCATACTTGCTGTCTGTGTCACATCCTATATGTGATATGTTCCATCTATATGGAATATATATTATATATAACATCTGATATGTCCCATCTATCCAGTGTCTTTTATTAGTGTATCTTCGAGATGTCAGTAGAACTAAGGTTTGGACCATATTACCTTAAGGCACCCTTTTTTGATCTCGATTAAGAAAGGACATGTTTTTTTTATTTACACCGTCAATATCCGGTTGTTTGTTAGGGGTTAGGGTTAGAGGTTAGGGTTAGATGTTAGGGTTATAATTATTTAAAAAATCTAAAAATCGACTGTTAAAACAACCGGATATTGACGGTGTAAATGAAAAATATGTCCTTTCTTAATCGAGATCAAAAAAGGGTGCCTTAAGGTTATATGGTCCTAAGGTTTTAATTCAAACCCTGCAAGACGAACATATTTCTTTCAAAAAAATAACTTGAAAAGGGGAGATTTCTCAATATTACCCAATGCAAAATCCTTGCTACTCCAGCATGGCGATTCCTCGAATAAATGTCCATAAGTCTAACTTTGAGGAATTACAGGAACACTATGATCAGGACAAAAAAACATCCGTAGATGCGTTACTTTTTCCAGGTCGATGTTTTTATAGCAAAACCAAGTTCCCCAAGCCTTATTCGTTTATCTTAGCATTTTTTATTTTAACTAGCAAATATATGCACACTTCGGGTGCAAGTATTTAGGTTTTGATGTTATAAAATATTGTATCAAATTAGAAACTATTTAGAAAATGATAAACTGGGGGGTATAATCGAAAAATAGAACAGCTTTAAATCTAACTCTTCCATCATTTTCTATCACTCCCGTCTTTCATTTTTCCTAATTTATCTATTTAGTTAGATTATAAAGTATTTAATAAAATTACAGTTCTTTCGTCTTGTTTATGGATTTCTTTTAAGATTTATCCCCGAGATTTTTGCTCAGATTCGTTAAGAGAAAACCAAACAATTAGAAATCAACAACACTAAGCATATATTTATTAAAATCAAATTCTTGATATCAATATGCAAATTAGCCTTCTCGTTCACATGTAAACCGCTATTTTGTTGAATATATAAATATACTTGCATGTTATTAGTATGTAGATTAATCCAACAGTATTAATAAGGTATAACAATTTTATCAATAATAGAAGTTTAAATAAAAATAAATTCATGGTGAATGTGACGTCAATAACTAAGGGAATTGTGACTTGAGTAGTGATTTAGTTTCGGTTACAGACAGACAAACACACAATCTCCATTATAATAAGATACGATTTCGGTTATCATACATAAGACATTGACCTGATATCAGTATATAACTTGAAGCGACATCGAAACAAAATATACATACACTAACTTAGAGATAAGCACTTTTTAATTTAAAAGTTGAAAAAATACTTATACTTGGTAAGATTTGTAACACAATCATCAGTCCTCAGCAACGGGTATGGATCAGTTTTAGTATATATGTTTATATTTTGCGAACGGTCAACGCATATTTTCCTCTGTGCCCCCTCTCCTCTCTCTCTCCTCTCTCTCTCTCTCTCTCTCTCCTCTCTCTCTCTCTCTCTCTCTCTCTCTCTCTCTCTCTCTCTCTCACCTGTCCCTGTCTCCCTTTCTCTCCTTATCCGTTTATTAATGCATTGTCTGAAAAGTTTATATACAGTGGTTATATGCATATAGTAGATAGTATGGATAATTTGCATACTGCCTTTAACAATACTGGGTTTAATGAATAATCATTTGGTGTAATTGATTTTCTTATAGTATTGTTTTATTATCAAACGTATTAAAAGCAATCCTATGTATAATTGTTACATGCATTATTGTCAACCCCCTGTATTTCTGAAGGGATGGCCCTTTTCATATCACGGGCAAGACTTTCCATGGAATATTACAGAAAGCCCGCAAAATACGTGAAATCACGTGGGACCTGGTTGGCTCTCACTTTCAGCTTGGACGTCAGGCAGAGAAGATATAACTGCCCTAGCTGGGACTCACCTGCACACGCGCACTGTGTCTAGTTAGAGGAAGATGTTTAGTTAAGTAAATAAAGGTTTAAATAAATAATATGGTTTTGTGGTTGATGAATGTCTTGGCAACAAGACTGACCTAGAAGAAGAAATGAATCAAGGACGACCAACCAGCAAGAACAGAGAAATAGAAGACCAGACACGAAGCCCCCAAGACTAGGTCCAAACGCTAGAAGAACGTAAGATACCAAAGATGAGCAGAAGAATAATAGAAGTAAAGAAAGGGTATACAACATAATTCTATATCGAAATCAACTGAAATAAAATTTAAATAACTGTAATCTTTTTTATAAGCGTTTTTATTTAGTTTCGTTAGTTTTTCTTATATATATATATATATATATATATATATATATATTAAAGGAATGTCGTGGTACGTATGTTTCGTCTTATAACTCATAAAGGAGATATCATTCAGCATACATCTAACCATTTTTATAATAAGGAAAAGTACAATTTTTTATTTTTTTATTTTTATTAAGTGATATAATTTAATAATTAAACAAAGATTATTTATTTTTTGGAACTCATCCCAGTTCTTCAAGTGAGTACATTAAGACCCGCTATGGTCTGATCTAGGTATTTACCACGTATCCCACGTGTACGGGTTAGGCACAAGGTCCTATTAATGTGGGACCACCCACAAGCCGTGATTCATGGGAGGCGGTTGTAAAAAATGCGTTGATCCCGTCGGCATTCCCCTTCAAGCGGGGCGCCTCAAACACGGTGCAATAAATCCAGCCCTGCCCCTATAAATCAAAGGGGTAGCTATTAGCTTGTAAGATCCAGGGCCGAAGCCACTGGACCCACGTCCCAAAGGGATACAGCTCATCATTGAACTCATCCAGGTGAATATAGTTCGCTATACGCTGTCTTCATTTTTGCCGAAGGTAAAATGTGTGGTGTCTATGCCCAGGACGGAAATCAACAAAACCACGCATGGTTCCAGCCTCCCCCCACCACCACCACGACAAGTTAGGATAATGTAGACACAGTCAACGGCTCTTGGTAACTGTTAGTTTCTCACCTATGCGATCATCAGACCTGAGTTAACACCTTCAATATATATATATATATATATATATGTGTGTGTGTGTGTGTGTGTGTGTGTGTGTGTGTGTGGTGCGGTTTATAGCGCGTGTGTGTGATGTGTGCGTAAGGGGTGTCTATGCGTGGTGTGTGTGAGGAGCGCTCGTGTGTGGTATGTTTGTGTATGTACATATATGTCCGTGTGTGGTCTAGTGTGGAGTGGTGTGTGGAGTGTGTGTTTGGTGCATGCGTGTGCGATATGAGTGTGTGTAAGTGTGTGTGTATGTGTGTGTGGGGGGGATATGTATGTGTGGTGTGTTCGTGAGTGCGTGTGCGTGTGGGGGGTATGTACGTGTGAGTATTGTTTCCACTTTCTTTCGGTATTGGTAATTGCCTAATATATTATACAACATTTTCTTTTTGTGTTTATTTATCTATTTATTTTTTGGGATGGGCTTCTTTCTTTATTTACCTCGAAAGCACAAATCAACTTGTTCTTTTCGTTCTTCACAATATCTTTTCTAGGTTGCTTCATTAGTTTTATAGTTGCATTTGAATCATTTTCTCTTCTTTTTTTTCTTCTTTTTTTTCTACCATCCGATGCAATTCTGTTTCCGCTCTCTGAATTTCGTATTCTTTTCTAGGTTAACTTAAGATATTCATTGCAGTGACAGTTTACACCATGTTTCACAACTCTGGCACCTGTCACAAGCATAAGTTTTGTTTAAAATAGCACTTCAAGACCGGTTTACTTACCAAGGTTAAAGAGCCCAGTCTGTCCTACTATCTTACCCATACCTGGAGGGAGAATAGTTGGATTCATACCTTTCCTACGGGTATGCAAACAGCCTCGACCAGGTTTTGAATTTGTGTTGCTGTGTCTATTTCGTACGACGATAAGCATTATACAATGGATGCCTCCATAAAAAAGACTGAATTCAAATATGTAAAAATGCACTTAAAAAATGACCTTGTGCCACATCCTGCGCCTGTGGAGGGGCTGATAAAATAGGACGAGAAAGTCAACCAAAGTTTACCAATCCGCGGTTAGCTCAATCAATAAAACTTTCGTGGGGGCGGGGAAGGATGATTGATTGAGTCTAACGGCATGTCAACCCGTCTATGATCATTTTATTCTTCGAGATTAGCTAATCGCCTTCATTATTCATATGTATTTACAATTTTGTGTAATTTTTTTAAAGATCTTTTTGTACACGGGTATATGTGGTCAAATATTTCTATCTATGAGGGTTAGTCAAAAAGTAATACAATTTTGTTAGGACAGGTATAATTACCAACACAGGAACATGTATCATACATCAAAATGAAGCTGGTCCTCTGTGAATTACATCCCTATGTCTCCACATAGGTGAGTCAAAAAGTAATGCCATTTTATTTAGGACAGGTATAATTACCAACGCGGGAACAGGTATCATATATCAAAATGAAGCTGGTCCTCTGTGGATCACATCCCTACTTCTCCACATAGTAACCGTTTCTCACAATAGCAATGTTCCACCTTCGAATGAGAGAATGTATTCTTGTCCCGTAAAATTCTGTTGACTGTTTGAGCCACTTCTTCACTACAGATTTCACTTCCTCGTCACGGGAATTACTGAGGGGGGGGGGTAAAGGTCATCCACTGGGAATGGTGCAAGAAACTAAGTTTCGACCATGCTACCAAATGGTATATGAACAAACCGGAATCCGTTCTAGGTTCTTCCCTTCTAGTAAATTTTCCACGCCAGGGTTAGCTTATGGTCTTTCACTGTCAGCTCTGTGACAGCAATTATTCTCAGGTTTCCAGGACTCTTCTCAGTAATCCTTAAATTGTTCCTCGTAAATTCCTACCATAAAATAAACTGAACCTTCATTTTATGTCCGTCTTTTTGCAATAAATGTTTTATTTTTCTTGCACCCGTTATTTTACAATACTGAATATATTTTCTTTATTTAAAAACATTTATTGCAAACATATATATGTTATTTATTTAAAAATATTTATTGCAAACATATTTAAAACACTTATTGCAAAATGAAGGTTCAGTTTATTTTATAGTAGAAATTTACGAGGAACGAATTGAAGATTACCCTCTTCTCAGTATTCTAGACGATCTTAATAATTCTGTTGTCTGAGTGGTCTCAATTCTTCTTCAAATTTTCATTTCCTCCAGTCTTTTTCCAGGCTTTTTGGGGACCGTTCCTAGTGCTCCAGCGACAATTGGTATCACTTTCACCGTCATATTCAACAAACATCCTAATACAAAAATTGATATATGGTGGTATTATTCTTTATATCGTGCCTAAAAATGTTAAGCTTTAATAATGTGCTATTAGGGCCGGGTTAGCTCAGTCGGTAGAGCGTTCGGCTAGAAACCACATGGTTCCTAGTTCGATTCCGGTCCTTGCCAACTCAGCGTATGAGTAGCACAGGGATCTGTGCGGTAAAGTAAGGAGCTGATGGTAGGTGTGGCGCTCCACCTCAGATGCCAAAACAATCTCCTTGGTCTAGCGCTAGTGAAAAGGGGATAGATTCCCTCGCTGATTGGCTGATACCGACTTTAGGCCGCCCTGACAACTTTACTTACTACTAGAATATGAGAACACTAAAAAAAAAATTTCTTAAGGAATAAAAAAATTGAAAAAGAAAAAAAAATACTGTCAACATGTACTTGATATTTTAAAAACATTTTCAGAAATAATAACACTTTTATTAATGCTTTATTCTTAAGTAAAATTTGTTAATTACTGAATAAACATTTAATTTTATTCAAATAGTGTGCTGTGCGTTTGTTTTAAACAAACCTGACAAAAACTTCACATCAAGCGTCGAAAATGTCCGACAGAGTATAAAGTCAAGTAAATGCGTAAAATCAAAAACATTCAAAACAGACGATAGACGATGTTTTACTTTGAAGTGGGTATTTTAAGGGAAAATCGCTAAGCTTTAAAAATATGTTGTTATTATTAATGTAAATATTTTTCTTTAAGTAAGAATAAGGAACATAAAAAAGAAGGTGCTATTCGCAGAATTGCGTCCCGGCCGGCCTCCTGCTTTAAAAAACGCTAGGCGGTGATAGCTGAAAGAAAAAAAAAACGCTCTACGAATGAAGCTGAAGCTATTAATCAATTACAAATAAAAAAATCAAAACATTTTTTTCGGTATTTTTATTTTATTTTAGTATATTTATACAATTACAAATAAAAACAGTTACAAACAAAAAATCTAAATATTTAGATATTCTTTTTTATTTTAACTAAAAACAAGACATTAAACAAACATAAATAAATAAAAATCTTAATATTTAGATATTGTTTTATATCTTAATAAAAAAAATGTCAGGTCATTTTTAATTTAAAAAAAAAAGATCTTTTATTTTATGGTATCGCAATTGTATAATAGGTACGATCAGCTTCAGCTAGGGACTTAATTCGTAGAGCGAGTTGCTTTTCAGCTATCACCGCCTAGCGTTTTTTTTTTTAAGGCCGGGACGCAATTCTGCAAATAGCACCAACAAGAAAGTAATAGTTACCAAATACTTAAACTCATAGGCGGGGGCTCGGTGGCAGCACCCACCCAGAGGCAAATTAATTGTACATTTTCAGCTGGTTATTTTCAGGACAAATGATTTTTCCATGTTAAAGTTTACGTTATCGATTTGGTAACTGAAATATATCCACCCACATTAGTTTTCACAAGAAACATACTTGAAGTTGTACATTTAGCAATATATATATATATATATATAATATATATATATATATATATATAGTAAATGAAGAAAAAACTCTAAACTTGCTTCATTACAATAATTTATTTCAACCGTATTAATACGACATCTTCAGGTAATCACAAGAACATGACTCTATATTTGTGTGTGTGGGGGGGGTCGTAGCATTATAGTCCTAATTGTCTATTTAAACACTAGGGAACGTAAGAAACTGTTAAACTTAGTCCAATTGACTAGAATTCTGAAATGTGACACACGGGTTTTTAATGTGGGGTAGGTGGCCCTGTACCGTTTAGCACTCACGGACAGCAAACAATTCCTTCAGCCCTCACAGCACTCCAGATGGTCGTGATGGACCGTGAGGGCCAAGGTGAACCAACAAACTTATAAAAGAGTAAGTAGTGTCTGGAAACCAGTCGACTAGAATTTTTAATAATTATCGGATTTTGACATAATTTTGGTAAATCGTCAAAATCTTTGAAACACACGTAACTGTTTTCTTTAATTAAAACAAACACTTTTTTATTGGAGGAGTGTAGTTGTAAAGATTCTACTCTTAAAATTAGAGGGGTAGATAAAAAGAACAAATAGTTTAATATAACGAGAAGAGGAGGGAATAAGAGTTAGAGAGAAGAAAAAGGGTGAGTTAGTAAAATAACCTCCGACAAAACAGTAGCAGTCACGCCATCGCTGACAGCACGCCTAAAAGTTGTCAGTCCAGGAACTTTACGACGGTAACTAAGCCTTATCCTCTAAGGGACTGATAAACAAAAAGGCATTTAAATAAGATTAAAGCATTTACAATCATAAATAACTACATAACATATCTTTTGTAAGTTGTTGCTCATTAACAAAAATAATAATCTATACATATATAAAGGACAGTTCTGTGTATGTATGTATGTATGCATGTATATGTGTGTATATCCGGAGGAAACTAGGGAAATAAAATAATTAATGACAAAGTAAATATATATACACATTATATTAAGCCATTTTTCTGTTGGTGTTAAACAAGGGTAACGGGTTGGAGGTTGATCGTCTCCAACGGGGTCTGGCTGGTTGAGTGGGGTATTATGTTGGAAGACCCGAAACCCCCCTATCAAGCCAGTCAATAACATAACTGACGTCGCTACCCTGCGCTGTGTAGTCTGGCGTATTTCGAACACACATTCACTATCACGGGTCTTGCTTTTTGAGTAAAAATTAAAAAAAGATTTGATTTATATTAGTGAAGATACTTGAAGAATAAGACATAGATAGAAACAGGATGGATTTTTTTTTCTTTCTTTTTTTTTTGCATTTAATATTTTAAATAGGAGACATTAATCTTTCTTTTCAGAGTGTATGTGCACTTTTTTTCCTGACGCCCCAAACAGACCGGATTTACGCAAGGTCTTCTTTTTCTTTACATAGGGATTTTAATATGGCATCCTGCAATGATCCAACTCGTGATCCAGTAATAATGGATCTACCCCCATACCTAGGCGACGCTGGGTAGTCCTTGTAGTGTATATATTGATATAATGGAATGACCCATCTCCCCCGTATCTTAACAGTGGCGATGGTTCTAGCCATTATTTAAGAACACACAGATTAATCTGTGCAGAACTCACTTGAAGTACTTAGACGACGGACTCTCCTCCTAATACTCACGTGACATTACTATATAACATATATAAAAGACAATTTCTGTTTCAACTCAAACTTATTTGATACTTTTTACTGTCTGTTTATTTTGTTGATGATTCATTTAACCTTTGGCGTTTCTATCACGGTTCTCGAAAAAAAAAAAACCGTTGCTACATTCCGTTACGAACTGGGTAAGCATAATTCACTACATTCAAGCGACCCTCGCCACCCACAGTACTTAACCGTAGTGCTCATGGGTTTGTGGGAGATAAAGATAAAATTAGAATAAAAAAATAAATAAACAAAATAAACTCCCATGACCCTTCACCAGAAGAACTCTCCGCGCATGTGCAACAAAAAGGACCAACTTCCGAGTCCCGAAGATAATACCTCGGTCATTCGAGTTTAGGCCTTAACTGGATCTAGTCGCCACTACTAGCCAGGGGGATATTCCCTTGCTACGGGCGACTATGACCGGTCAATAAAGCCTAAGTCATAAAAGCACCTTCTGTCTTTGTCTCTCTTTTTTTCTTTTTTTTCCCTTGAATTCCTTCCTTTTCAGCGCGACTACCAAATGAGATGGGGTTAAAAGCAAAACCCCTAAGAACACGCAACAAGAGTATCCAGCTACCTTTAAACCTTAAAACACAAAACTTCTGACCACCCCATAGGTTGTAAGATAGTAATTATTAAGAATTATGAACGTAGAATGGCTTTTATCAAAGTTTACGTTAAACCTTCGTAAACAGTACTTACCTATCATACACACGTTCATAATTAAAATAAAGGACGTATAGTTGCTTTTATTAAAGTTCAGCATAATTATTTGTAAGCATATTACATACAGGTTGTAAAATGATCATTATAAAAAATAGAGGGCGTTTAGTGACTTTTCTTAAAGTTTAGGATAATTAGCCGAAAACCGTACTTACCCACATTACATACAGGTTGTAAGTTGATCATTACAACAGATAGAGGGCGTTTTATTTCTTTTTATCGTTTATTTACTACGGGTCACTGCCTTGTTTACACTGCCTGTGGCTTACGAAAGGCTGCTTTGAGATCGTTCGGAGAAATTCAAAGATATTTCCAACAAATATTCAATTATTTTATTTCCATGACTTGGAGTCGGTAATGTTAATGTAAATCTTTGAGAAAGAGGAGGAGTTACTACGCCTATTTCAGACCGGGTGACCCTTGATATGAAATGGATTGCCCCTTATCGCAAGATCTGGCCAGAATAGAGAGAGATAGAGAGACAGAGACAGAGACAGACATACAACACAGACATACAATACAGAGACAGACTGACTGAGACATAGACGGAAAGATGATAGATAGATAGATAGATAGATAGAGAGAGAGAGAGAGAGAGAGAGAGAGAGAGAGAGAGAGAGAGAGAGGGGGGAAGGAGGAGAGGAAGGAGGCATAGTGCATATAGAAAAAGAGTCATCTGGCTCACGCAAGCCTTACCAAGAGTGTGAATTTCTGACGCTGAGTGAGATACAAACATCTTTTTACAATGAGGTGAATAACCAGACATAAAGGCAGATCCTATCTAAAAACCAGTTTTCATCGTATCTCCTGTCAAATTCAAATCTTTCCAAACATGAACCTACCTAACGATAAATAAAATAGAATCTAATGAATTATGTGCTATAATACATTCTAATTGTTTTTGTTTTTTTTATAGATTATATTTTTCTTTGACGTAATACATTTGAAAACTTAAATGTTTTTAATGAACTTAAGATAGGCGTATGTAAAGCTCGCTCGTATTTCAAATTTTGTCTATCAACACAAAGCAAAAAAACAAAAAGAAAAAAAGTCGACCAAATGACAGCTTGTAACTCAGAAAACCCGTAAGTCAAGATACCAGTGTATATTGATTCGGCTGACTTCTGATTTAGGTTGGAAAATTAAAACGGAACGTTTTTTGGTGGTACCCAATGACAGTTTAACTACAGTCTATGAATTAACATTTTGCGAATTGGGTTACGGTTTTAGGGGATTAAGGTTGTTTTTAATTAGGTATTGCTTTAAAAAAAATAAACAACAAAAAACCCAAATTACTATACATTTAATGTTGAAAAATATTTTTTTAAACAAAGTTTAATTGAAATTATACATTGCAATACTAACACAAACAAGTGTCTCAATAATAGATTCAATAATTAATTCCAATGGTTAATTAAATGTATAGTAATTTGGGTTTTTTGTTGTTTATTTTTTTAAGCAATACGTCTTCAGAAGTCAGCCATTAATTCATTGAAAGTAATAGTTGCATTCACCATCCAGATAAGATTAATTTCCAGTGATTTTATCGACAATTATGGTTAATTATTAATGTTACAAAACGGTCATTAGTCATAACTCGACACCTTAGTGGTTTGGGGAAGAAAAGAAGGCGCTATTCGCAGAATTCCGTCCCGGCCTCCTACCTTTAAAAAACGCGTGGCGGTGATAGGTGAAGAAGAAAAAAACAATACTCCCTACGAATGAATTCCCTAGCTGAAGCGGTGCCTGCTGAAGCGCGTAAGGCGTTTTTCCCGAAAAGTTAATGCAATATCTTACCCCATCCCTCCAGTCTTTTTTTGACAAGTAAATGTAAATATTTTAACCCTCACCCTCTTTAAAATATTTTAAGGGAGGGGGCTGAATATTTACATTTACTTGTCGATAAAAAATTTGGCTTACTTTTAACGCCTTCAAACCACTAGAAAAAATAATGTCGATAAAAACGCCTTCAATCCGCTAAAAAAAAACTTGCTTTTTTTTTTCGGTATTTTCATTTTTTTTTTTCGACAATCAGTTACAAATGAAAAATCAAAACATTTTTTCGGTATTTTTGTTTTATCTAAGGAGGGTTCTTTTTTCAGCTATCACCGCCTAGCGTTTTTTAAGACAGGAGACCGGACGGAATTCTGCGAATAGCACCGAAAAGAATGAAGAAATATGGCTAATGGTTTAATTGTAGCTAATCAAATACCTAATTTTGGGACTTCAGTAAAAAGAGAATACACATTTTCAAATAGATACACAAAAGTTTGATTGAAATCACATCTAAAAGGGCGGAGCCTTATCTGTACGGACGGACAGACGGACGGAATTTTGTAAATTGTAAGAGCTTTCACGTTTTGATTTAGCGAGGGGATTTTTGGCGCATCCAGTTATGCCAGATTACCTAGTTGTAATTTTTGGTACTTAACTATAACTGTTAGTAAAACAAAATGAAGCTTATGACTGAAACTCATATCTGGATGATGAATATATATATATATATATATATATATATATATATATATATGTGTGTGTGTGTGTGTGTGTGTGTGTGTGTGTGTGTGCGTGCGCGCGCGTGTGTGTGTGCTTAATTTCCAATGACTTTACTTATTAACATTAGTTAATTATTAACATTAGTTAAATACATAGACCATGCCATTTCCATCATATATATATATATATATATATATGTGTGTGTGTGTGTGTGTGTGTGTGTGTGTGTGTGTGTGTGTGTGTGTGTGTGTGCATGAGAGAGAGTCTGGGTATGTGAGTGTGCGAGAGAGAGAGAGAGAGACATGTGAGGTTGATAAAGACAAAGAGAGAGAGAGTGTGTGTGTGTGTGTGTGTGTGTGTGAGAGAGAGAGAGTGTGTGTGTGTGTTTGAGAGAGAGAGAGAGAGAGAGAGAGAGAGAGAGAGAGAGAGTCTATATGTGTATGGGTGCATGCGTAAGTGAGTGCGTGTGTGTGTATGTGTATGTGTGTGAGTAGAAATAACAGAAATTTTTTATCGGCGTGCTATTCTGGACAAGCATAAAGTTTTTATATAGTTAATTAAATTCAAAAGAACCTGGGCAGTGCTTGCTGGAGGGACTGTGTAAGACCTTTGGGAGCCTTATACCTTTTCTTGTTTTTGTACAAACTGTTTGTTCCTTAGATTGTATCCGGTCTTCCTTTACAAGAAGGGACTAAAAGTGTTAGAGTCTCTGGCGACAAGCCGTTGTGTCGTCTCCCTAGGATGGCGTCTCAGTTCATACTGCACACCGAAAGAGCTTAATTAAAATTGACAGTTGTTGATTACGAGTACTCTGCTTCGGAGACAGGGTTAAGATTGATACCCGAGGCGTGTCAGCGGAGAAAGCGAGAAAGAGTTTCACCTCGGTTACCCCGATTCATTCACCGACGTGAACTTGGTTGTAGTCAACCAGAAAGAGCATGTCAACATTTTTCTATCGACAGCGCCCTCATCCCTAAAAACGTGACCACTCCCTTGTTTTTACAATTCGGAGGCATCTCGAAATATCGTCCAATCGAAACGAGATTTGCAATATAGTTTTACAACAACAGTCTTTATCTCACTTCTTTCTATCATCGGGACAATTTAATAGGAAATAAAAATAAACAAATAAAACGATACTTTACAATATCAATTAATCTCAGTCTTTACCACTAGCAGTGACAGTTCAGGTCAAACCCAGGCATCGCTCGGACAGGCCACGGCTCTAAGTAGCAGACTTGCTCGGCCTCTCAGTAGACTAAATAGCCATAAACAATAAACTTAACAATTTAGGAAGACTATGATTGATTAATTGATTGATTTTGATGACATGTTAACACGCCAAGGGTTATTTTATGCATAGAGGTTAGGGAATCACATTCATTGTAAATTTATATTAACATCTTTTTGTGTAATTTTTTTCTTAAGAGTCTATTTTTTAATTTTTGTTTTTTTGCACAAAGTTATATGATATCAAGTATTCCTATCCAATTTATATATAATTATATGGTTTTAATTAATCATTTCTATTCAATAATAGTTATTTGTTTTCACACAGATGTTTTTAAGTAGCTAATAATAATAATAATAATAATAATAATAATAATAATAATAATAATAATCTGGGACTTCGAAATAAAGACGGATCCCCTTATCCCAGCCAGTAGACTAGACTTAGTGTTGATAAACAAAAAAGAAAGAACTTGTCAACTGGTGGATTTTGCAATTCCACGAGACCACAGGGTGAAGATGAAAGAAAACGAAAAGATGGACAAATACCTGGACCTTGCCAGAGAATTGCAAAAGCTAGGGAATATGAAGGTAAAAGTGATACCAATTGTGGTTGGTGCACTTGAAACGGTCCCAAAAAGCTTGGAAAAAAGACTGGAGAATCTGGAAATCAGAGGAAGAATTGAGACCATCCAAACTACTGCATTGCTGCAATCTGCCAGAATACTTAGAAGAGTCCTGGAGACCTGAGGAGACTTGCTGTCACTCAGACTCCAGTGAAATACCATCAGCTAACGCTGATGTGAAAAACTCATAATAATAATAATAATAATAATAATAATAATAATAATAATAATAATAATAATAATAATAAAACTCTTGTAAGATATTCGTGACCATTCTTTAAAAAAAGACAATCAAACTGGTGACTATGCACAAGGAATTACACTCGAGAGATGATATAGGCTGACTATATGTATCGAAAAAAGAAGGGAGAGAGCAAACCAATCTTGGGGGTTGCGTAGATGCGACAATTGGAAGACTCGAAGTATATACTTAAAGATCAAAGAAGGTCAAATTACAACAGAAAGATAACTAGTTGAATACTCCAAGTGACAAACTGGGGATATCGCACACGAGAAGATATGAACAATTATAGCTTCTAGTAAGTATTCTTAATACAAATAATTTACAGTTATATTGCATCAAGTATTGCTATCTAATACAAATAATTTCCAAACTGATCTATTTAACCCATAGATGAGACCATAATTAGTCATACTACTCTGTGTTAGAGTGGACTTTGGAGTGATTGTTATAAAGGAGTACCCCACACTCCCAGTCCCACAGAAACAGAGCCTCGCCATCAGATTCAGTTTAATGTCCAACTCAGGACACCCCTTTTAGATTTACGAGGGTCGGGTGAAAAGTTCACTGGCTGACCAAGATACTATCTTGGGATGTTATCAAAATATTTTTCAACATAGACTTTCGTGCGGTCCACACACTTCTTCCGTCCGGGTCGCAGTGCTTGGATTTCACTGGCCAAAAAACGCCATTAACAATAAATATGACGCCATCATAAGAATTCACTTTTAACGTAAAAGTGAAGAGATTTTTGAAGTTAATTTATTAAATAAAATTCTTTGAAGCTGATTTATTATATACTAGCAGTGGCTATCCGGCGTTGCCTGGGAAGAGGGAGATTTTTTTTAAGTTAGTCCCAGATTCATTTTATTTTCATAAACATATTCTCTTGAAAATAACATTTTTAGTTATTTTTCTAAAATTTTAGAATCTTTTCTTAATATTCTTCTAATCCTATTATGCATTCATGAAATTCTTGATTCAAATACTTTTCAATATTCTATTTATTTATTCTAAACTAGCAGTGGCTACTTGGCATCTCCTGGGTAGAGGGGGGATTTTTTTAAACTTAGTCCTGCAGATCCATTATTACTGAATTGTGAGTTGAATCCTTGTGGGATGCCCCATTTAAATCCCTATGTAAAAAAATAGACCTGGCATTGATCCAGCTACTCTGGAAAGAAATGTTAATGTCTACTATCTAAAATATTAAATGAAAAAAAAATTCCATGCTGTTAACATTTGAATTTTATTTTTTAATTATCTTCACGAATATAAATTAAATCTCTATTATTTTTGCTCAGAAACCAAGCCCTGGTGATATTTAATGTGTGTATATATTTACTTTGTCGTTAATTGTTTTATTTTCGAAGTTTCCTCCGGACATACATATACACACAACTGCCCTTTATATATGTATAGAAAACTTATGGTTAAATCCTACTTTACGGACATAAATTCCATCGTATGTCATCCCACCGAAAGAAAAAGATACTAAAAATAAAAGAATTAACAGAATTTAATGAAATTTTCAGTGTAAATTTCTCGTGTTATATACATACCGGTAACTTACCCGGCCTTTGTCGGGGTTCTGGTGGCTTCGGCACTGGACCGTAAAAATTAACAACGTTAATCCCAGGGGACTATCCCTACAGGCAACACCTGCCCCTCGATTTAAAGGGACAGGGCTAGGTTTATTGACCGGGGCTTGATGCGCCCCCTTGAGGAGGAATGCCGGCGGGATCAACGCATTTTTGCACTCGGCTCCCATGAGCTTCGGTGCGTGGTTGGTCCCACATTAATAGAGCCTTGTGCCTAACCTGTACGTGGTAAATATCCATACCGATAACTTTCTGTTCACGTAACGGCAATTTTTGAGTTCACGTACCGGTCCTGATACGTGTGTCACACTTTGAATAAAAACTGGTTTAGAGTTTGTTTTATGAGCGTGGTGGTGGTGGTGGGGATTTTCTTTATTTAAAAAAAAATTTACCTTCTTATTTAAGAAGACTTTAGCTAACATTGCAAGCTTACTATCCATCCTATCCACATCAACATGGGAGGGCGCCTCGCCTGGTTGGTGAGCTATGTTAACAGATCAGTTTTTCAGTTTGATCCTCACTGAAAAAAACATACTTTTAGTCCTGTGTCAAATTACGCCAAGTTTAATGAATGACAACATAATCTGGCTATAAAAATGTAATAATTGGTTGGTTGATTGATTTTAACGGCATATCAACCCGTTTTGTCGTAATTGGTTTTAACAATGTGCATTACACAAGCATAAACATAGCTGTATAAAAGGATGCAGCGTAAGTTGGGTTAGTGAGCATCATAGAGAAGATTAGCCTAGGCCCATGGGAGGTCTCAGACTTCACCTACGATGTATAAGACGCCGGGCAATTTTTTGAGCCAAAATTTTGGGAAAAAAAGTGCGTGCTATATGCCGTCAAATACGGTAATTTTATTTCCTTAAAAAATGGCCGAATGTCTTCTGTATTGACGTTTTCAAACAGATCTTTCATATTGTTTGCTTTAAAATAAGGGTTTATGATGTGAGCAAAAACCCCTGCATACTATGAATAAGTGTTTAACAGTCAAAGGTGTTTGACATGTTTCACATTGGGTTGTTGTTTTTCTTTGAGTATATAGGAATGCGGTAGTCTAATTGGTTTATATGATTTAGTGTCCAAGTCTATATTTAATTCCATTGTTAATCTAATGATACAAATTATTTATTTACTTATTTTTTTTTTAAATGTGAAGAGTAGATACTATAGTTGTTTTTAAAATTATAACAGTCAATCTTCTAAACTCTTTTAAAGAATATTTCCTATGCAAAATCATCATCATTCTTTTTCATCGCATCATCATCGACATGAACAAATAACATAATATCCCAATAGAAATGTCCATGACATTTAACCTGCTTTCTTTGTCTGGGTCAACCAATCCCTGAAGAGGTTTTGTACGCCAAGCATTTGCAGATCATATGGTCAATTGTACGAATGGCGGATAAAGGTTTCAAAAAACATGTTCACAACCACACCCAAGACAGAATATATATATATATATATATATATATATATATATATAATATATATATATATATATATATAT
>CM042179.1:24068170-24070670 GCA_023376005.1 Doryteuthis pealeii
TTCATTTGTTGAATTGCAACAATACGAAAAAGAAGGTTTGACTATATGCAGGCTTGAATTTACAGATCGCTTTCAACCAAGTTTCAGACGTGGATTTAGCACGTCCCTTCACCAGTAAGTAGTTGCACCTAGCTATGAATTTTTCACCCTTTTTTCACATGTCACTCATTACTCAATATTTTTTATTCTCAAACCGTAAGTGTCACCAAATATTACACTATTTCTCCAACCATAGGGGTCTAAAAAAAATTTTCAAAAAATTATTTTTCCGAACACTCATAAATTTTCAGTATTTTGACAGTTTTAACTTCAAATATCAAACAATTTGCCCGGATGAAGGCCGTTTTCTTTATATACTTAAATATTTTTCTATTATTATTATTATTATATTATTATTATTATTATTATTATTATTATTATTATATTATTATTATTATTATTTACTCCTTTTGAGTTTTCACATCAGCATTAGCTGATATTATTATTATTATTATTATTTACTCCTTTTGAGTTTTCACATCAGTGTTAGCTGATGGTCTTTCACTGGAGTCTGAGTGACAGCAAGTCTCCTCAGGTCTCCAGGACTCTTCTGAGTATTCTGGCAGATTGCAGCAGTGCAGTGTTCTGAATGGTTTCAATCCTTCCTCTGATATCCATACTTTCCAAGCCCTTTTCTAATCCTTTTGGGACTGTTCCAAGTGCACCAACTACAATTGGTATAACGTTCACTTTCATATTCCATAACTTTTTCAGTTCTCTGGCAAGGTCCAGATATTTGTCTATTTTTTCATTTTCCTTTAACTTCACCCTGTGATCTGCTGGCACAGCAAAATCCACCAGTTGACAAGTTCTTTCTTTTTTGTTAATCAACACTAGGTCTGGTCTTCTTGCTGGGATAAGGTGATCCGTTTTTATCTCAAAGTCTCAGAGAATTTTGTGCGTTTTGTTCTCAAGAACAGATTCTGGTTTATGCATATACCATTTTGTTGTGTGGTCAAAATTTAATTTTTTGCATAATTCCCAGTGGATCACCGTCCCAACCCAGTCGTGTCTAGCTTTGTATTCTCGTTGTGCTAGTTTGCTACATTCGCAGAGTATATGGTTAATAGTCTCATCTCTATTACCGCAAAGTCTACACTTACTATTTTGTTGGGTCTTATCAATTTTCGCTTTGATGTAGTTTGTCCTTATGGCATTATTTTGTGCAGCAATTATAAGTGATTCTGTTTCTCTTTTGAGGTTTCCCTTTCTTAACCATGTCCAAGTCTTTTCATGTGAAACCTCTTCTATTTGTCGTTTGAAGCGTCCGTATAATTGTTTTTCTTCCCATTTTTGTTTTCTAGTCTTTGTTGTTTTTCTGTTTGTCCATCTGCCGTTTCTACTATTGTTGGCCGCCATAAGTAGTTTGTCTTTGCTCTTCCTTGTGTAATCTTCAAATTGTTGGATAGTGGTTTCTACGCAGTCCTCTATGTTGGCAAGACCTCTTCCCCCTTCCTTTCTTGACACATATAATCTATCTCTATCATCTCTAGGGTGGAGAGCATTGTGCATTGTCATTAATTTTCTCGTCCTTTGGTCAATCTGTCGGAGTTCTTCATTGTCCATTTTAAGAATGGTCCTGAGTATCTTATAATGGGGACAGCCCTGGTATTGATTCCTTTGATCAGATTTCTGCTGTTAAGTTTGGTTTCTAGAAGTTTTCTAGTTCTCCTGAGATATTCTTTTTTAACTTTTCCTTTCATTTCTGTTTGCATGATATTGTCCGCCTCTAAAATTCCTAAGTATTTGTAGCTTTCATTTTCATCAAGTGATTTTATAGTTTCCTGATTTGGCAGTTGTATTCCATCCATTAGTTTTCTTTCACCGCGTTTTATTGCTAGCATAGCACACTTTTCAATTCCAAATTCCATCCCTATATCCTGGCTATATATTCTAATAGTTTGTATTAGGCTATCCAATTCTTTTTCATTTTTGTTTTATCATTATTATTATTATTATTATTATTATTTGCTCCTTTTAAGTTTTCACATCAGCATCAGCTGATGGTCTTTCACTGGGGTCTGAGTGACAGCAAGTCTCCTCAGGTCTCCAGGACTCTTCTGATTATTCTGGCAGATTGCAGCAGTGCAGTGTTCTGAATGGTTTCAATCCTTCCTCTGATTTCCAAACTTTCCAAACCCTTTTCTAATCCTTTTGGGCCTGCTCCAAGTGCACCAACTACAATTGGTATCACTTTCACTTTCATATTCCATAACTTTTTCAGTTCTCTGGCAAGGTCTAGATATTTGTCCATTTTTTCATTTTCCTTTATCTTCACCCTGTGATCTGCTGGCACTGCAAAATCCACTAGTTGACAAGTTCTTTGTTTTTTGTTTATCAACACTAGGTCTGGTCTTCTTGCTGGGATAAGGTGATCCGTTTTTATCTCAAAGTCCCGGAGAATTTTGTGCGTTTCGTTCTCAAGAACAGATTCTGGTTTATGCATATACCATTTTGTTGT
>CM042179.1:24075670-24078170 GCA_023376005.1 Doryteuthis pealeii
TACTCTGAGTTGGCGAGGACCGGTATCGAACCAAGAACCTTGTGATTCCTAGCCGAACACTCTACCAACTGAGCACACGAATAATTACGGTAATCAGTTAGAGAAAGTTCGAATAAGCCCAGGTAGCAATTTTTTGATGATCATCATGTAATGATAGCATGGATTCACTCGACTTTCTCTCATCATCCGTCGCTGTAAGCTATCGCGCTTGACTATAGTAGTCAATCACAGACGACAATGACCTCACTCAACATGCATGAGGTATTTTAAGTGGAGAGAGGTAGCACAGACCTTAGTCTACTGTCTTGACAGTCCGGCAGGGGAAAGTCCGAGACAACTGAACTGCCGAACTGCTACAGGGTGCTGTTTCAGGTAGTATTGAATCAGTTCATGAGTAGCAAGCCTCCCTGGAAGCCCCAGCACTGGCACTAGATTGTATTGGGGATTTATGTGAATCATTTAATAACACCCATACCAACAAATACCTATTAACGAAAAATCCGGATCTTTCCTTGCTAAGTCAATTTCAGTATTTTCTAGGTATTTGTGCTATCGCGCTTGTCCTCTATTTGGCAACAGAGTTGATGAATTTTTTCTGTTCGGTTAACACTCGTGTGTCCATGCAAAAAAATGTCTTGTTAATTCAATTGCAGTGACTAAATAAGCGCTTAGTCAGAAGAAGCCCTTAGAAGAACTCAACTCCTTTAGCTAGGAGTCAACCCAACTAGACAACAAGAGGGCAGCCGAAGGTGGTAGAAGGATCAGCAAGAAAGAAATAAGATCTCCTCACCAAGTAAGTAATCTCTCTCTCTCTCTCTCTCTCTCTCTCTCTCTCTCTCTGAAGAACTTTCTTATCGAATAACTCTTATTCTCACACACACCAATTAGCGATGGCAATGTGCTATGTGACACGTATCTCATTTGATACGTGCACATATAGTTTAACAGTAAGATATGATAGAAGAGGGCGCTTATGAGTTCGTCCATACTTTTCCAGCAGTGCCCAGCGTGTCTTGTTCGTCTTACTTGGATAGTTTGTTAGATGGGAAGTAAATTGTTGTACAGCTGCTGTTTTGTAAGGTACTCTGTACAGGAATGTTCAAGACAGCAGGCAACGTCTGTTACAATTTATGGGCCATCCTTTAGGCTTCAAGCAAGAGCGCTTGCCCAGAAGAAATCCTTGGTACAGAATCCTTGGTGCTCCTTAGTGTTGTAAGTTCCTTCGTCAATGATTGCAAATGGACGGTTCTCAGTATCAGTGCTTAAGTAGTCCACCAACCACGCCTTATGATTATTGGTTGGCGGATGAATAAACCGTGTGACATCGCCCAGTCTATAAATTCAGGTAATGTATTGCAGGACATCTTATACATAAAATATTCCAACAACATCCTTGTGCAGTTCCTATCTATCCCTTTCTCGGGCGTTTCGTTAAAGTCTTAGTGGTGCAACCATACAATAGTACTAACACAGCAACAACCGAAAAGAATACCAGACAAAGGTTCCGGTTGTTTTTGTTTCACGGCATACCAATCCATTTCGGGTCATTTAATGCCGAATCAAGTCATTTTGATAACAACCAAAGTACTCTGATTGTTTACAGTACCTGCTGTTACTTAAACAGTCTATCAATTAACTCTTAACATCCTGTTGAGAATTTTCAAAGCTCAGAGCTCAATTCCTCTAAGGAAGCCGCCCCCTCCAAAAAAAAATGGCCTTTGCATCTAAAGTTACCTGTTATTTTCCTTAAATCAAAGACTTCTGAATATGTTTAATATTACATTTAAACAAAGTCCAGATCCCCATTCCTATAAGGATTTATCAATAAATGGATAAAAATGTCCTTTTCATTTAAAGTTACCTGTTATTTCCCTTAAATCAGAGACTTCTAAATATGGTTAATATTACATTTAAACAAATGCTATCATTTGGGGTGGATCAGGAAAACGAATGTGACTTCCGGCCGGGTGGAATGAGGTGGTATAGTACGTTAAGAGTTGTATTAAACAAGCTCATCGCTGTTTAACCTCGGTGATCTAGCGGGAACCGTTGCTTTCAGCATGACTTGACAGTAATACCCCAATAGATATTATGAATTATTTATATGTCTATAATATTGGTTAGTGGAGGCGCGTGGTCTAATGGTTTGAGTCGTAAGAAATGGACTCGTTAACGCGAGTTCAATTCCTGGACGAAGCTGTTGGCATTTCACATGGTGCTAATACCCTTGGGAAAGGTATGAATCCAATTTTCCTTCCAGCTATGGGTAAATAGCAGGACATACTGGACTCTTTAACCATGGCTAGGCAACTAGTATAGGAGAAGGAAAACTCTGAATTCAAACCTCTTAAACTCCGCTTAAGAAATTGACCTTGTGTCGCATCCTGCTCGTGCGGAGGGGTTGTTAAATATATATATGTCTATAATATATAATATTTGGGAAATGAATAATAGATAAGACTAAATACGATAAAAACAATAATGAGTAAAATTAAAATAG
>CM042179.1:24080670-24148170 GCA_023376005.1 Doryteuthis pealeii
CATACAACAACAACAACAAGAACAACAACAACAACAACAACAACAGTAACAACAACAACTAGAAAATCACAGAATTTTACAGTTCTTTGATTAATTAAAAATTAAGGGAGTGTGAAATGACCTTTCTGAAATCGATGATTTGAAATCATTATATAAACAATGACCTTGCTGTTGGTTTTTAAGAGATAACTTTTCTTTTCTGGGTAAATTAGTTAAATATACTTAAAAGGGGAATATACTTTTTTTTTGTTTATTTTTCTTTCTTTTACAAATCAATTAAATCCTTTGGATAAAATAAATAAATAAAACAGCATGTATGCAACTGCTTTAGGAATGCGCATAAACTTAAAAAAATAGCTATTAGCAACAAAAGAGCCTATACCATTTACCTTTACCATATATATATATATATATATATATATATATATATATATATATATATATATATCTTAACAGTGCTTTCGGAAAGGTATTTCATTGTACATTGAGAAATAAGTAGATAACAACTGGAATTGCAGTGGCGAATTATCCATAAGGATGACTAGGCTTGAGTCCAGGGACCCACTAAAATTGTATGAAAGGGAAGGTGGGTTGAGGGACCCAAAAAAGCCAAGGGGTCCTACCATGGGTTAATCCGGTACAGTCAGTAAAGGGTAAGGCCTTTTTGTTGTTAATAGGTAACTTTTCTTTATTTATATATATATATATATATATGTGTGTGTGTGTGTGTATGTGTGTGTGTGTGTGTGTGTGTGTGTGTGTGTGTGTGTGTATTGGTTTGTTGGTTGGTTTTGAAGGCTATCAATGCAAGTGTAAAGAAAAAAGAAGGTAACTGAGGTGTTTTTTGTTAACCTGTGATTTATTCTTAATTCTTAAAATTTCGGGATAAAAATCCCTTCTACAGAAGATTACTGAAACTGAAGTTGTTTCCAGTGGCTGTTCATTTGTTCTGTCTCATGTCATCCAAATTCTGTGTGTATGTGGGGGGGGGGTGCTTGTTTATGTATGTGTTTGTGTGTGTGTAAATGTATGTGCGCACTTATGTCTGTGTGTCTGTTCATTTACTTTTTTTAAATTAATAAATAAATATGTGTGTGTGTGTGTGTGTGTGTGTGTGTGTGTGTGTGTGTGTGTGTGTCAGTGATCTGGTAAGAAAATACATACTAGCAACATTAGTGGACACCATAAATACAAACAACTCGGGCCTATTTAGAGACGACGGACTAATAATCCTGAGAAACTGCAACAGACCTTAAAGATATAAAACTAGAAAGATTATAAAGACATTCAAACAAATAGGATTCGATATAGAGGTAAAAAAAACAACCTAAAGTAATAGAGATAAGCAATTTTATTAAAATATATATATATATATATATATAATATATATATATATATATATATATTGGGGTGTATTTGTGTATGCGGTTGTGAGGAAATCAATTACGGATTCATTAGCATTTTCTATTGTTTTGTTTCATGTTAAAAATTAACACAAAGGTATGTATGTAAACAGATACACAGCCACCCAAGCACACACACACACAAACACACACACACATGTACGTATATAAATATCTATCAACACCTCCGCCACGACAGGTGCGACACAAGGTTAATTTTTAAGCGTTAATTTCTAAGAAGTTTAACAGGTTTAAATTCAGAGTTTTCTTTCTCATAGACCGGTTACCATGCTAAGGTTAAATAGTCTTGTTTGTCTTAGTAGCTACCCACAGCTGGAAAGAGAATGATTGGATTCATACATTTCCCAAGGGTATTAGCATTATGTGAAATGCAAACAACCTGGTCCAGGATTTGACCTCTTGTTACCGTGTCCATTTCCAACGACAATAACCATTACACACAAGCGCCTCTACAGTTTATCAGCATCGTTCAGGTTTTGAACTTGAGTCGCTGAGTATATTTCATATGATAACCATTTCGTGGCGATTGCCTGCTGTGTGTATGTGTCTTTGCTTGTAAGTGTGTGTGTGTGTGTGTGTGTGTGTGTGTGTCTGTATGTCTGTCTGTCTGTGTACCCTAAACTATACTAATACAAAGCAACTATATATATATATATATATATATATATATATATAGAGTGTAATGGTTAGAGTCCCCACCTGTCAGCTTGGTAGTCGAGTTTCGAGTCACACACGGAGCAGTCTCCCATGTCTATAACCTTGCTGATGAGACCTAATAGGTCGAAATGTACATACAGGGATTGATATTTTCTCGATTTGTTTAGCCTTACATTTGAACATATATGCCCGCCTAAATTCATTAATTATTAACTAATAAATTTTCAAAATTAGATATGACTTCTATCAAGCACATATCCTTCAAAAATTGTCGGCTAAAGACCATATCAAAAATAAATACATTGTTTGTTTACTTACTTTCATATAAAGTAAAGTAAAGTCGGCGGGTGGCCTAATGTCGGTAACAGCCAAAAGCCTATCCTCTTGTCCTATACGCTAGACAATGGAGATTGGTTTTTGCGTCTGAGGTGGGAGCGCCACACCTACCATCAACTCTTCACTTTACAGCACAGATCCATGTGCTACTCATACACTGTGTTGGCGAGGGCTGGTATCGAACCAGGAACCTTGCGACTGTATCATTATTATGAAATAAATAATTTGCTTTCTCGCTGAACTTTTTGTTTTTCACTGGGCAGACTGGTATAGTTGTACCAATGTTAAGGGCATTAGCAGTATGTGAAATGCAAACAGCCTTGCCCAGGATTTGAACTCATATCACAGAGTCTATTTTCTATGACGATAACCATTACACCATGACCACCTCCACCATATCTAAACACCTGTTAGGGCCCCATCTATAATATAACAGGACTTTTGGTTTTTCACTGGGCAGACTGGTATAGTTGTACCAATGTTAAGGGCATTAGCAGTATGTGAAATGCAAACAGCCTAGCACAGGATTTGAACTCATATCACAGAGTCTATTTTCTATGACGATAACCATTACACCATGACCACCTCCACCATATCTAAACACCTGTTAGGGCCCCATCTATAATATAACAGGACTTTTTGTTTTTCACTGGGCAGACTGGTATAGTTGTACCAATGTTAAGGGCATTAGCAGTATGTGAAATGCAAACAGCCTTGCCCAGGATTTGAACTCATATCACAGAGTCTATTTTCTATGACGATAACCATTACACCATGACCACCTCCACCATATCTAAACACCTGTTAGGGCCCCATCTATAATATAACAGGACTTTTTGTTTTTCACTGGGCAGACTGGTATAGTTGTACCAATGTTAAGGGCATTAGCAGTATGTGAAATGCAAACAGCCTTGCCCAGGATTTGAACTCATATCACAGTCTATTTTCTATGACGATAACCATTACACCATGACCACCTCCACCATATCTAAACACCTGTTAGGGCCCCATCTATAATATAACAGGACTTTTGGTTTTTCACTGGGCAGACTGGTATAGTTGTACCAATGTTAAGGGCATTAGCAGTATGTGAAATGCAAACAGCCTTGCCCAGGATTTGAACTCATATCACAGAGTCTATTTTCTATGACGATAACCATTACACCATGACCACCTCCACCATATCTAAACACCTGTTAGGGCCCCATCTATAATATAACAGGACTTTTGGTTTTTCACTGGGCAGACTGGTATAGTTGTACCAATGTTAAGGGCATTAGCAGTATGTGAAATGCAAACAGCCTTGCCCAGGATTTGAACTCATATCACAGTCTATTTTCTATGACGATAACCATTACACCATGACCACCTCCACCATATCTAAACACCTGTTAGGGCCCCATCTATAATATAACAGGACTTTTGGTTTTTCACTGGGCAGACTGGTATAGTTGTACCAATGTTAAGGGCATTAGCAGTATGTGAAATGCAAACAGCCTTGCCCAGGATTTGAACTCATATCACAGTCTATTTTCTATGACGATAACCATTACACCATGACCACCTCCACCATATCTAAACACCTGTTAGGGCCCCATCTATAATATAACAGGACTTTTTGTTTTTCACTGGGCAGACTGGTATAGTTGTACCAATGTTAAGGGCATTAGCAGTATGTGAAATGCAAACAGCCTTGCCCAGGATTTGAACTCATATCACAGAGTCTATTTTCTATGACGATAACCATTACACCATGACCACCTCCACCATATCTAAACACCTGTTAGGGCCCCATCTATAATATAACAGGACTTTTTGTTTTTCACTGGGCAGACTGGTATAGTTGTACCAATGTTAAGGGCATTAGCAGTATGTGAAATGCAAACAGCCTTGCCCAGGATTTGAACTCATATCACAGTCTATTTTCTATGACGATAACCATTACACCATGACCACCTCCACCATATCTAAACACCTGTTAGGGCCCCATCTATAATATAACAGGACTTTTGGTTTTTCACTGGGCAGACTGGTATAGTTGTACCAATGTTAAGGGCATTAGCAGTATGTGAAATGCAAACAGCCTTGCCCAGGATTTGAACTCATATCACAGAGTCTATTTTCTATGACGATAACCATTACACCATGACCACCTCCACCATATCTAAACACCTGTTAGGGCCCCATCTATAATATAACAGGACTTTTTGTTTTTCACTGGGCAGACTGGTATAGTTGTACCAATGTTAAGGGCATTAGCAGTATGTGAAATGCAAACAGCCTTGCCCAGGATTTTGAACTCATATCACAGTCTATTTTCTATGACGATAACCATTACACCATGACCACCTCCACCATATCTAAACACCTGTTAGGGCCCCATCTATAATATAACAGGACTTTTGGTTTTTCACTGGGCAGACTGGTATAGTTGTACCAATGTTAAGGGCATTAGCAGTATGTGAAATGCAAACAGCCTTGCCCAGGATTTGAACTCATATCACAGTCTATTTTCTATGACGATAACCATTACACCATGACCACCTCCACCATATCTAAACACCTGTTAGGGCCCCATCTATAATATAACAGGACTTTTTGTTTTTCACTGGGCAGACTGGTATAGTTGTACCAATGTTAAGGGCATTAGCAGTATGTGAAATGCAAACAGCCTGGCACAGGATTTGAACTCATTTTCTATGACGATAACCATTACACAATGAGCACCTCCACTATATCTAAACACCTGTTAGGGTCCCATCTATGGGTTAAATAGAAAAAGATGAGTTTCAAAAGATTGTATTTAAAAAAAATGAGTTTAAATTTCTAAAATTTGAATACCTAACAAGAATGAATTAACGTGCATCATTCCTATTACATTTACGTACTAAACTGTATCACAGTATATATATATATATATATATATATATATATATATATATATATATATATATATATATATATATATAGTGGTACCTTGACTTACTAGTTTAATTCGTTCCGCTCGTAACTCAAATTTCTCGTATAGCAAATCAGTTCTCCACATTGAAATAAATTGAAATGCCATTAATCCGTTCCATTACCACTCCCCTCCCCTCAAAACAGCCTAATTTTCTTTGGTACGTGTTATTTTAAATAAGAAAAATATCACTGTATTGTATAAAACCATATCAGAATAGAATGTGATAAATTATATGCTGTAATGTTTTAATGCTTATTTTCTTTTATAAATAATATTTACTTTGGCGTTATAATGTTGGAAACTTAAATGTTTTAACTGAATTCATTAATATAAGCGTGCCCGAACCTTCACATTTTAGCTCTTAACACAAAGAAAAAAATTGACTAAGTGACAGCTCGTAACGAGGAAAATACGTAAGTTGGGGCACTCGTAAGTCAAGGTATAAACACACACACACACACACACAGATATATATATAATATATATATATATATATATATATATATATATATATATATATATAATTATATAATTTGAAAATTTGCTTTGGAAGCATTGTTAAGTAAAATACATTATTATTTATATTTTTTGAAGGCAATTACAATTGAAGGCGTATATCGTATAAAATTCGATTATTATTGAAAATAATCATGCAAACTCGGTATATATATATATATATATATATATATATATATATATATATATATATATATATATATATATATATATATATATATATATATATATATATATATATATATATATATATAGAGAGAGAGAGAGAGAGAGAGAGAGAGAGAGAGAGAGAGAGATAGATGGTCCATGGACTTGTGGGTTTTCCTTGTAACAACCTTCTACTATTAATATTTCTGTAAAGGAAGAACTAAAAAAAGATAATTACCATTTTAAAATTATCTCAATTGTATAGAAAATCTAGATGATATTTTGTTTGAATGAAATTATTAAGTTGCAAATACTAAAATAACTTTGCACTTTATTTTTTCACTCTGATAATAATCTCGTTTTTTCTGGGTTAATGTTCGGTTAATATTAAATACATACATATACAAACATGTTATATATAAGGATATGTAGGAAGCGCGTGGTATGATAGTTAAAGTCATGGGAAATGGACTCGTCGCCCCGAGTTCAAATCCTGGACGTGGTAATTGCATTTCACTTAGCGCTAATACCCTTGGGAAAGGTATGAATCCTACTCTCCCTCCAGCTATGGGTAAATAACAGGGCAAACTGGGTTCTTTAGCCATGGCTAGGTAACCAGTCTAGGAGAAGGAAAACTCTGAATTCAAACCTGTTGAACTCCGCCGAAGAAATTCACCTTGTGTCACATCCTGCTCGTGCGGAGGGGTTGGTAAATATATATATACAAAGAAATTTTTTTCGATGTGTAGCTGTGTCAGTGCTACTGTATGGCTGCACTACTTGGATTCTAACTAAACACTTAGAGAAAAGCTAGATGGGAACTAAGCAAGGATGCTTCGTGCTATCTTACACAAATCATGAACGCTTCGCCATAGAAAAAGGCAGCTGTAAGGCCACTTACTTCCTATCACACAAACCATCCAAGTAAGATGAAAAAGACGTGCTGGGCACTGCTTACTCATAAGTGACGTTCATCTGTGAACACCTACACATGAACATACCAGTGTTGGTTGACTAAAAAAAAATACATCAATCAGCTCTGTACTAATACTGAATGCCGTGCAGAAGACGTGCCAAGAGCGAGGACCGATCTAAAGGGACGGGTGATGAAAGAGAGTCGTGGTAATCCATGCTTCCAGCGCTACTCGATGATGATGATGATGATGATGATGATGTTATGCAAAACCATCTTCCAATAAAAACCCATTATCTTTTTTAAAAATTACATCGACGCAATAAAAATAATGATATATATATATATATATATATATATATATATATATATATATATATATATAAGAGAGTTTCATAATTTGCTTGAAGCATTGTGTATGTATTGGTTAGGAGGTTGATTTAGAAGGCCATCACAATGCAGTTTGGAATAAAATAAAAAATAATAATACGGTAACAATGGTGGTGTGTGTTGACCTGTATTTTTTTATTATTTCTTGAATTTTCGAGGTAATACCTCTTTATCAAAAGAATTGAACTGAAGCAGTACAGCTATGGCATTTCTTCCTAAATGAATTTTTTTTTTTTTTTGAAAATGACGTTATTTTTTAAATAACTGTATTCCCGTGTGAGCGTGAATGTGTTTATTTTTATTTTTATTTTTTTTTGTACGTGTGCGTATGTTGTAATGTGCGTGACATTGAAAATGCGTGTTGGCTGTGACGTTAAGACTGTATCCTAGCGCGGGATTTTGTACGTGGGTATGTGCGAATGAAAAAGTGTATTTGTGTTTTGTGACGTTTCCTGTTGGATTTTACATCAATTTAATCATTTAATATTATTAATATTATTATTATTATTAATATTATCATATTTATTTGCTTATTTACTTATTTATATCTAATTCAATTTATCTGCTTCCAACATGCTTCCAACTACCAAAATTTGAGCGGACACTGCACTACCTTCATACGTTCCTGATCAAGAAAATGATACAACACCTACATCTCACTCTACACAAACACATAAACACATACAACGAGGCGATAACAACACTACCCACTACAACAACTATACCCATACCACAAATTATAAACCAAATCTACCACTACAGCGTGGACCATGAAAAAAAACGTCTAAAACAAAAATTCCAATGGACTCAGAACAAACAACACCAACGCAACACACAACGCAAATATGCAGGAAAAACGAATGACTTTAAAGATGAACCACACAACACAATACCACAAATCAGCCACGTGTTACGGACTTATCACACTCCCTAACTAATGAAAAGGAGCTACTTAGTCTAGGACCCAAGTTTATATTGTCTCAAAAAATAAATGACAAACTACTACTGGACCTTGAGACGAACTTTTGTCGAACTGCATACCAACTAAAATGGCTAACCTTCATCGATAACACACCCAACCCCACAGATACAACAAATAAAAACAACCAACTCCCTACTTACACATTAGATAACCCACTACACCCACCTCCAGCCAACCAAATACTAGATTCAAAACTATCTAGACTCAAACAATCAATATTCCAAATCATAAAAGGAAACAAAAAATAACACCCAACCTTTCTAGAGCACAACACAACACCATTAAAAAACTAAAAGAGAAAGAATTAATTTACCTGCCCTCTGATAAAGGAAAAGAGTTCTGCATAATCCCTAAGGATACGTACAACAACTTGGCATTCGAACACCTTAACAACAACGAACTCTATACAGAGGTCACAGATACAACGCCTACCCAAATAGAAAACCGCATAAACACCACATGGACCAAAATCTGCAAAAATAGAAAACTCCCCAACAGATACAAGAACAACTTCACTAGCAAAAATAGCACCCTACCAAGGTTTTACCATCTAATAAAAACACATAAAACCAATTCAACACCGCAAATTAGACCAATAGTCTCCAGTGTGGAAGGACCACTATATAAGACATCATGGCTCCTTTCAAAACTACTGAAACCAATATTAGCGACTCTCCCTGGACATGTCAGCAACTCTGACGAAGTCATTCACAAACTGCAACAAACCCAATCAAATATACTCGAAAATAATAAATACGCATTTAGCTTGGACGTTACCGCTCTATACACATCAGTACCAGCTCAACCAGCGGTCGACCTGTTGACTGAACGGATAGCATCATCCGGCCTATACTGCTACAACCTCACCCCTCAAGACATACACCAACTTCTATCAATAATCGTAGACAACACATACTTCACGTTTCAAGAACGAACATATAAGCAAATAAAGGGCCTGCCGATGGGATCCAGCCTCTCGGGCTTACTGGCCATCTCCTACATGGACAGACTTGAACGCCAAGCACTTAATATTTGCCGCTCTTGTGCCTTCTTCACCAGGTATATAGATGATATTCTCATCCTCACATCTTCCCGTGAAGAAGCCAACAAAATCGCATCAACATTCAACAACATAGACAACAACATACATTTCACCATAGAACATCCTGACTGCACAGGATCATTATCACTGTTGGATTTCCGACTTAAGGTATTAAACAAGGGAGAAATCCACACCGACTTCTATAGAAAATCGGCCAGCAGAGACTTGTTCGTCCACCACAAATCGGCACTCCCCCTTGGGGCAAAGACTGGATACATAAAGAACGAACTTGCCCGTATCCGAAACAAATGCAGCAAGAAGCAGGACCAGATCACACACACCAGACAATTTATATCCACACTAAAAGACAATGGTTACCCCACTTCAATCACAAAACGACTCAAGCAAACAGAATCCACAAAACACCATCTCACGTCCAATGCCTGTTTTTTAAGGTTACCACATTTCAACGAAAATATAACCACAGCAATACGTAGGGCGATACGGAAGGAGGGCCTGGACATACAACTTGCCCATTACGGACCATCACTCAGGAGAAAACTCTCCAAAAGCCGCCATAAGGAGGCCACTAGTTGTACACTAGCGAACTGCCCCATCCGCGACACAGGTATGTGCCACGAAGTGAATGTGGTATACCGCACAAAATGTAATATATGTAACCAATTTTACATAGGTAGCACCACAAGACCACTACACATTAGAATCAAAGAACACTTACACACACAAGCATCCACTTTCCGTAAACACTTAGTTAAATGCAACAACACAGAAAGAAATATAACAGTCAATATAGAGGCTCGAGAGAGAAATTTGGGTAATCTCAGAATTAAAGAGACCTTGCTAATCGCTAGATTACACCCAGAGATCAATAACAGGAGTGAACTCAGCGCAGAGTTCATCATACAATAAACCCACAACCAACGCACACATGTAACAGTATATGCACACACACACAAAACACATACCCACATGCACAATGGAGAATTACTAATGAAACAAATCTACAACGAGAAGACTAATACGAAACACGCACTCAAATCTATAGCCCAACATCTCGCCCACACATACAAACACACAAGCCATTGCACACTAGTTGTTAAGGAAAAAAAATTAAATAAATAAATAAATTAATATATATATATATATATATATATATATATATATATATATATATATATATATTTAAAAATATTATAAAATATAAAAAGATAAATTGAATTAGATATAAATAAGTAAATAAGCAAATAAATATGATAATATTAATAATAATAATAATATTAATAATATTAAATGATTAAATTGATGTAAAATCCAACAGGAAACGTCACAAAACACAAATACACTTTTTCATTCGCACATACCCACGTACAAAATCCCGCGCTAGGATACAGTCTTAACGTCACAGCCAACACGCATTTTCAATGTCACGCGCATTACAACATACGCACACGTACAAAAAAAAATAAAAATAAAAATAAACACATTCACGCTCACACGGGAATACAGTTATTTAAAAAATAACGTCATTTTCAAAAAAAAAAAAAAAATTCATTTAGGAAGAAATGTCATAGCTGTACTGCTTCAGTTCAATTCTTTTGATAAAGAGGTATTACCTCGAAAATTCAAGAAATAATAAAAAAAATACAGGTCAACACACACCACCATTGTTACCGTATTATTATTTTTTATTTTATTCCAAACTGCATTGTGATGGCCTTCTAAATCAACCTCCTAACCAATATATATATATATATATATATATACTGCAGTATCACTCACACTATGAATTCGGATACTAATGCTAAGTCTACAGCATTTCTTAAATATTAGTCTATTTTAACACAGACATCCACCGTCCATTCATGCTTTAAAAAACCTAGTATTTTTATTCTATTCTTATTTTTGATAACACACACACACACACACACACACACACACACACACACACACATATATATATATATATATATATATATATATATATATATATATATATATATATATATATAGTGACTGACATATCTTTGCAGAAGCCCATCTAGATTCTCTAAGTGTGCCATTGGTAGTGCGTGTAACTCCTCAGATCAAGTATTTCTTTGCAAGCCTTATCCAAGGCTGACGTGTTCTACCCCCAATCTGGGGACTCAAGCCCACATGGAAAGGCAGGTTTCATATAGTTTCTATGAATACTGTTTATATGAAAATTGACATGTTATAGAATATGAGAACCTTGCAACGACTCTGGTCCTATCACATGTGTGGCGAACGAATTAGATGTCTCTTCCGTTGACATTACCCCCGTGCATTCTAATAGGACTTATCAGACCTGTTGTAGACGCACACACTTTCTCACAGAATTGACACGAGTTACCTGTAGGTTGCTGCTGAGGGACTTTTGTAAAATGAGTCTTTAATAGTTTGCTGTTATGAGATCTCAAATGACTAGCAAGTTCGGCTTTGAACAAACAAATCCTACTGCATTTGCTACAAATGCATTCAGACAAACACACACACACACACACACACACTCACACACACACAGACACACACACACACGCACACACACACACACACACACACACACACACATATATATATATATATATATATATATATATATATATGAAAATAAAATGTAAGTGAATCCGACAATATGTATAGAAAGTTTTTAGAAACATAAAAATAACATCTTGTTTTTCTAAATATATATATATATATATATATATATATATATATATATATATATATATACTAGCAAATATATGCACCCTCCGGGTGCAAGTATTTTAGTTAAATTTTTATAATAAAATATGATATTAAATTAGAAAGGCTAATGAAACTGAATAAGAATGTAGATAAAAATATTTTGAACAGAGAGGGTATGATTGAAAAATAGAACAACTTTGAAACTAACTCTTCCATTATTTTCCATTACTCCCGTCTTTCATTGGTAAATTTTCCTATTTAAACTGTTTAGTTAAAATAGGAAGTAAATAATAATATTACAGTTATTTCTTCTTGTTAAGGGATTTTTTAAAGATTTATTGAAGAGATTTTTGCTCATATTCAATAAGATAAAACCAAACAATTAGAAATCAATAATACTAAGCATATATTTATTAAAATCAAATTTTTAAAGATCAATATGCAAATAAGCCTTCCCATTCATACTGTAAACCTCTATTTTGTTGTATATATAAATACAATTGCATGTTATTAGTATGTAGATATGGTCAACAGTGTAAGTAATGTAAAACAATTTTATTAATAATTGAGGTTTAAATAAAAATAAAATCATGGAGAATATGATGTAAATAACTAAAGGAATTGTGACTTGTATAGTAATATAGTTTCGGTTACAGACAGACAAACCCACAATCTCCATTATAATAAGATATATATATATATATATATATATATATATATATATATATATATATATATATATATATCGGATGAGGATGTGTGGAAACATTTATTTTTGGTTTTATCCTGGTCTACTAGGTCAGTATTTGAGCTCATTTCTGATTTAAGAAAAAACGTTTTCATAAAAATATGTTCATATCAATATATATATATATATATATATATATATATATATATATATATATATATATATATATATATATATATGCATCCACACACATACATATTCCAGAAATACACTCTTTTTCAAGTTGTCGGACTACAAAAAGACGCCATATCTATGTTTTGGTAAAAAGTAAAATTAAGAAAGAATAAAAATAATAATAAATGAATAGAATACTAAAAAAGATAATAATGAATAACAATAAAAATAAAATAACTTCGAGTAGAGGAAGGGTGAAAACACTAAAAAAATCAGGACAAATTTGTTCACTATTCTCAGGAGCAAACACCGACTCACGGCGACTTAACTGTGACATTCCAGCCGAGTTGAAAAAAAAGAAAAAAAGAAAAAAAGAAAAGACAACAAAAAACGTGTTTTAAAGAGAACAAGTTCATGGCTCAAGTCAACTCAACAGATTGTTCAATTTTTTCACCTTTGCGTGTTTAGACTTCGTCATTGTCTAAACAATACTTTTGTTTATATCAACACGAATGCTTTCTCCCGCGATCGTACTCACCAAAATCAGATACTGACTGGCGCTCTACTTAAATTCGCACACTCACACACTCACTCACTCACACACTCACTCACTCACTCACACACTCATACACTCACTCACTCACTCACTCACACACACACACACACACACACACTCTCACACACGCACACACTCACTCACTCACTCTCTCACAGACAACGCGTTGTTACCCTGGTCAATCTTAAAAGAGTGTGAGCTCAAGTTTATGAATATTTACCATGTACCCCATGGGTACGGGTTAGGCACAAGCCCCTAATAATGTGGGACCACCCACGAACAGATGCTCATTGGAGGTGGGTGCAAAAAATACGTTGATCCGGTCGGCATTCCCCCTCAAGGGCGGCGCCTCAGGAACCGTGCAATAAATCCAGCCCTATCCCTTTAAATCGAGGAAGAAGGTGTTTGCCTAGGGGTGGGGGGATCAACTCTGTTAATTACTTTATCGGTCCAGCAGCAGGAGCTTACTGGATCCCCCGACAACCTTCTGTTGATTAACGTGTCAACCCGTTTCTATCAAAATTGACTTCAGTTGTTTGTTTATTTTTAGTTTTTTTTTTTTCGAGGGGGTTCAATTTAAATCCAATTCAATATTTTGATTACAGTTTAGATTTTCAATTTGATTTTAATTTGGGCTTCAGATCATCATTTTTGTTTGGAATGGAAAGGTAACAAGTTCTTTTAGTTTTGTCTTCCAGATACATTTTTCATCTCTCTCTCTCTCTCTCTCTCTCTCTCTCTCTCTCTCTCTCTCTCTCTCTCTCTCTCTCTCTCTCTCTTTCTCGCGCGCGCGCGCAACCCGTGATTCTTAAGGGTGGAACCCTCGTGGCTGAGCAGTCCATGACATGCAACACTTAACTTTGGCCATTACTTGGGCTAGACGAACGGTAATCTATATTTGCAAAATTTTCCGGGTATATATATATATATATATATATATATATATATATATATATATATATATATATATATTTATTTATTCTTTTTTTCAGTAGTTCTTCCATATTTCTTTGTTTAACTAACTCTCTCTCTCTCTCTCTCTCTCTCTCTCTCTCTCTCTCTCTCTCTCTCTCTCTCTCTCTCTCTCTCTCTCTAAATATTCCTAATATGATTTTTATGTACTAATGACAATTAGCACTTTCGTCAACTACGTTCAAAACATCGAAGCCAAGCGTTGGGCATTTGTTAATGAGCTAAACTAGCCAACCATTACTAGTGAATTTGATTTACATTGGGTCTCCATACTTCCGGTTTTGAACCCCAACTAGATAATGACAATGCTCACATAGGGGGTGCGTGCTTTAGCGGTTACCATCGTAGGAAATGGAATCACCGACTCGGGTTCAAATCCATTACAAGGCTATTTGCGTTTCCCTTGGCGCTAATACCATTGAGAAAGGCACGAAGCCACTTTTTCTCCTCCCAGCTATGGGTAAATAGTAGGGCTTAGCTTTGGTTAAGGCATCTAGTCAAAAAGAAGGGAAAAAATTCAGAATTCAAATCGCTTAAAAAAATTGACCTTGTGTCGCATCCAACCCGTGACGGCGTTTGCGTAAATATATATATATATATATATATATATATATATGCCAACCCCTCCGCACGGGCTGGATGTGACACAAGGTCAACAGGTTTGAATTCAGAGTTTTCCTTCTCCTAGACCGGTTACCTAACGACGGTTAAAGAGCCCAGTCTGCCCTACTATTTACCCATAGCTGGAGGGAGAGTTTGATTCATACATTTCCCAAGGGTATTAGCGCTAAGTGAAATGCAATTACTATGTTCAGGATTTGAACTCGGGGCGACGAGTCCATTTCCCTTGACTTTAACCATTACACCACGCGTTTGGGTAAATATATCATTTCTCACAAATGTGATCCATTCCTTCCTCTCCTGGGATAATCCATTAAGTCCATGAGACCTCGGAAAAGATAGGATCAATGCGGCTCTTGGATTTTCCTGTTAGAAAAAATAATACAGATGATAAAAAAAAATAGAAATATTTCCGTGAGAGACTAATTTAGGATGATACATGGTGTGTTAATGTCACTGAATCTATTTTAAATGAACTAATCGATAGAAACAACATTAATGAACTTCAAAAGATATATCTTGTTTAAATGAATTTTGTGTTTTCACAGACTTTTTTATTTAAATCTTTTATAAATATATTTTTTCCTCTTCCTTTTAAGTGAAGACTCCAGAGCTGTCAAAGTAAATAGGTCGAATAACGTCATCTAGGTATTTTTTTTTTGTTTTGTTTTGTTTTGTGCTGTTTATTTTTGGTTTCTTTCTTTTTCTTCTAGCTTTGTTTTTTTTTTTGGTTTGTTTTTTTGTCTTGTTATTTTTTTTAACGTTTTTGTCTCTTTGTCTTTTTACCTTTCTATTCTTTTATTCATTTATTTATTTATTCATTCATTTATTTATTTTTTTTAGTCCTTGACTGTAGTGAATAAGTAAAAAGATACGCATTGCCCAAAGCAAAAATTAGGTATTATGATATTTCATCATACGTTTATATATGAACCATTGCCAACGCACGAGCGCGCGCGCTCGCGCACACACGCACACACGCGCGTGCGCACTAAAAAATAAACATAGATATACACACGCAAACTAACACACACATACGCTCACACAAATACATTCACGCAGACACAAATAGACGCGCAAACACACAAACACACACACAAATAGACGCGCAAACACACACACACACAACACACACACACACACATATATTTTCCCAGATTTTTCGTTTGTTTTGAACTCAGTTATATTCCACTTTTGGTGATTTGCTCGACGACATTATGAGAAGTAAACAAACAATGTGTTTGATATAGCCTTAGCCGACAATTTTTGGGAGAATATGTGCTTAATTGAAGTCATACCTAATTTTGAAAAATAATTAATTGATAATTAATGAATTAGGCGGGCATACCTGTTCAAATGTAAGGCTAAACAAATCGAGAAAAAGTCAATCTCTGTATGTACATTTCGGCCTATTATGCCTCGTCAGCAGAGTTATAGACAAGAAGACTGCTCTATGTGTGATTCGAACCCTGACTGTCAAGCTGACAGACGGGGATTCTAACCATTACACAAGCTGTTTTTTTCCCAGATTTTTCGTTTGTTTTGAACTCAGTTATATTCCACTTTTGGTGATTTACTACACGACAGTATGAGAAGTAAACAAACAAACAATGTGTTTAATATGGCCTTATATAAGTGCACGCGAACACACACAAATGCACACACTCAAACATACATACACATACACAAACATACATACTTACATACATACAAGGGCACTAACTTACGCATACACACACGTGTATATATGTATATGACAAAAACTGTAAGACAAAGAGAAGCTATATGTATATCCATAATATTAGTACGGTTATATGAAATGGGCATGGCTACTAGAGTTCAAATCCTGGACGAGGCTGTTTGTATTTCACATAGTGCTAATACCATTGGAAAAGTTTTGCATCCCAGCAATCTTCCTCCAGCTATGGTTAATTAGTCGGACAGACTGGGTTCTTTTACATGGCAACTAATCTTAGAGAAGTAAAAACTCTTAATCCAAACCAGTTTTCTTCCGATTGGCTGTGCATCGCATTTTGCTCGTGGCGGTGGGGTTTGGTAAATACATATTCATGATTGTACATATTTGCACGTCTCTACACAGATACGTATGTATGTGTGTAAAAAAAGGATACATACATACATACATATATATTTGCATTCATGTGTTTGTGTTCACACACACACACACACACACATATATATATATATATGTGTGTGTGTGTGTGTGTGTGTGTGGTAGAGATATGAGGAGCACAAGAACAAAACTCAGACAAACGTATGTAGAATATATTTCGCTAGAGCATTGAGCTCGGCATCATCAGTCGCTTTATTGAATTATCAAGGTATCATACAAGTGTTTTATAGAAGGGGAAGTGGAACGGGTGGGGTGGATAGGAGACGAGGTCAAGTGGGTGGGTAAGCGTTTGTGAGGAAAGGTTTTGATTGGTCAGGTGGGAATCATTGGAAAGGAAGAGAAGGAAATCAAAAGAGGAAGGAGTTGGAGACGGCAAGACGAGTAAAAGTGGAGAAGTATATTGTGAAAGAAACAAGTTAGGAGTGGAAGTGGATTAGCCTTCTTGGAGATAAATTTGATCCAAAGAAGCAGCAAAAGGGAGTAATAAAAGGGGAGTGGTTAGGTATGGGTGAGTTATGGCGGAGTAGGTCACTAAGCGTGAAGGAAAAGGGATCAGAAGAGGAAGTTTGGTAAGTGTAGGGGTTGGGGAAGTGGTTTGTGGAAAGGGAAAGACAAAACTAAGAAGTGTGGGGAAATGAAGTGGCGCTCTAGGTTGGGGTAAGGATATATATATATATATATATATATATATATATATATATATATATATATATATATATGGATATGTAAAATACTCGCACAAATTTATGGCGGGAAAATCTGCACCGTATTTTTTAAATTCACAAAGAAATAAATGTGAAAATGCCATTTTGAAGTTTCTTTTGATTTTTTTTAATATAAAAGGAATTTGATTCCAGATTTCTATATATATAAAAAGAAAAGAAAACAGGTTTTATTAGTTATAATTGTAATTTTGCCATTTTTGTCCATTTTTTTATGTACTTCGAAGATCAGTATATACCATAAAAGAAAAAGGCCGAATTTTTGTCGTTTTTGTTCATTCATTTGTTTACTATCAACAATATTATAACAAGACACGAAACTTTTCTTCGAAAGTATGGTGATCCTAAAGCATAATAATCTATCTAAGCTTGAGATTTTATGATAATAAATATTCTAAATTAGAATACCCGCTTTTAAAAAATGCTTTTTATTTCGATGTAATTCATTATCCTAAAATGCTCTAGATTTATCTATATCAGGGATCACCAAATTTTTTCACCCATCTCCTTCTGCATCGGAGTTCACATAGAGGCCGGTGTTCTGTGCTGCCTTCTCCATGCTATGTAGCAATGATTCGGCTTGTGCAGGTGTATTTGAAAAAAAATGTTAGGTCATCTGCGTAATTCGCATCTGTAATTGTCTGTGCAGGATATTGCCTGCTTCTTCCCTTTCTTAGTGTGAGGTCTTTTTCTTTTATTGTATATAATGATCTTCGAAGTACATAGTCTAGGCATATTATAAGACTAAATGGTGCTAATGTATCTCTTTGTAGGACTCCAGCGGCTGTGTCAAAGAAGTTTGTGTCACCATCAAGTGAGTGTACCATTGTTTTAGTGTCTTTGTAGAGCATTATTATAGCGGTAACTGTTTCTTTGGAAATGCCGTATGATAGTAGTATTTGATCTATTTCCCTCTGTATTTGGAGTCAAATGCCTGGACAAATCTACAAATAGAAGCGTTGCCTCTAGATTCGAACCTCTTCTATGATTCTATGAGAGATTGTGGGTCGACTTCTGCGGAATCCGTTTTGGTTTTTCCTAAGAATTTTCTCATTTCGGATCGGATGCGAATTAGAAGAAGGCCACTATATATCTTAGTAGCCATTACAGTAAGAGTTATGACTCTGTAGTTCTTAGCAATTCTGAGGTCGCCTTTTTTGGAGAATAGGATACAGATTTTCATCTATAAGGGAGTCAAATTATCAATGATTAAGGATATGGCGCTTTGACACCGAAACAATAAAAAAATAAAAAAAATGACTTTAGAATTTTGGAAAAAAAGAAATGATCTTTTATAGTTTTAAATACAGAACATTTTTATCAAATCCTATAATTAATCGATTTGGGCGTTTTTGAAAAAAAACAGTGCTTTAATAGTTGCATGAATTTGTACATCACTACATAATATAGGTACGCAGGTATACATGTAATATATATATATATATATATATATATATATATATATATATATATATATATATATATATATAGTTGTAGAAAAGTTTTTCTCTAAAGTTCTCCTGAAGAAAGTGCACCGAAACCGTGGTAGAGAGAAAAACTTTTCTACAACTATTAATGCCCTATATTTTACAAGATATTTTGGATTAACTACTTATGAAAATGTGGTAGTAACGTTTATAATATATATATATATATATATATATATATATATATATATATATATACATGGGAGGATACATACATAAATTATGAAGAGAGGAATGATAGATGCTAAGAAAAACGGACGATCAGATAAACCTAAACTGATACACCCGTCATTTTTTTTATTCAACTAAAGTTAAAATGTATTTTAATTTGTATAGCGTGTAAGCTAATTCTTGTAGGCGGGGTATGTGTACACACACGCACACACATCAACACACACACACTCACTCATATATATGTGTTTGCATATGTGCATGTACATATCCGCCTACAAGTATAAACGTACACACCATAGACACGCACACATAAACACGAACACACACACACACACATATATATCTGTGTGTGTGTGTGTGTGTGTGTGTGTGTGTGTGGGTGCATATCCGCCTACAAGTATTAACTTACACACACACACACACACACACACACACATATATATATATATATATATATATATATATATATATATACTTTGGTGGGGTACCAAATTCTTTGGTATTAGGATGATTCTAAACTGGTCCTTTTCTCCAACTGTTGGGTGTTGCAAAGGTCAGGTCTGATTTGAGAGCTCAATGTTTACTTTTTATAAACAGAGCAAAGTAATTTTTACATATTACATATATATATATATATATATATATATATATATATATATATATATATATATGAGAACTTGTTCTGCTATATATATATATATATATATATATATATATATATATGTGTGTGTGTGTGTGTGTGTGTGTGTGTGTGTGTGTGTGTAGCAGAACAAGTTTCTCATTTTCAGAGTCTGGTAAAGACGAAGCTTAAACCACATTCTTGGACTATTCAGTGAAACATATCAAAACCCGTTCGCTGTCAGTGACCAGCATAACCACTCTGTTGGTATAGAGACTAAAATAATACAAAAGGATGGTCGCTTGACTTAGTGGACATTTCTTGTGTTGTGTCTGCTTGGTGTCGTCAGTCTCACAGTGAATAGCTGAGTGTGTAACGAGGAGAATTTATAGTATTTTTGAAATAACTAACAGGATATCTTTTCTAACCTTGAATTATCTTTATTTATCTTTTTATTTATTCATGTTTGTTTGTTTGTTTGTTTGTTTTAAAAAGATTATCTACGGTATTTACTCATTTTGCAGCTAGAAGTACTCAACATATTTTGTCAACATTACACGTGAAACAAATTGTTACGTTTCTATTATCTTGAAAAAGTGTGTGTGTGTGTGTGAGAGAGAGAGAGAGAGAGAGAGAGAGAGAGAGAGAGAGAGAGAGAGAGAGAGAGAGAGAGAGAGAGAGAAAGGGAAAGAAAGAAAGAAAAAGTCAAAGAGATAGATAGATAGATAGAGAGAGAGAGAGAGGGGGGGAGAGAGATGGCTATCTGGGAGAGAACTGAGATATATTTAGACCACAGCACTGTTAAGATTTGCTCAGAATAGAATACTGGATCCTAGAGAACTGAAAAGACTTGAGATTAATCGAACTTTCATGAAAGCCACCTGCTCGTACTGGTATGAATATACCGTATTTGCCGGCATATAGGACGCACTTTTTTTCCCAAAATTTTGGCTCAAAAAAGTGCCCTGCGTCTTATACATCGTAGGTGAAGTTTGAGACCTCCCATAGGCCAAGGCTAATCTCCTCTATGATGCTCACTAACCCAGCTTACACTCAGTACTTTTACCTACCCTAAACTCCATGCATCCTTATTTTATTGCTGTTTGTGTAATGCACAGCTAGACTGTTTTCAACAATATATGCTTAAATACACTAAAACCTTTTTTTCCTGAATCTGGCCTGCTGAAATGGGGGTGCGTTTTATATGCCCGTGCGTCTTATATGCCGTCAAATATGGTAAGTAATAATGACATTATCAACATGGTAAATGGTATATGCACAAACCAGAATACGTCCAAGAGAATGAGACGTATATAATTCTCTGGGGCTTTGAGATACAGACAGATCACTTAATCCCGGCAAGAATGCCGGACCTAATGTTAATGTTAATGTCATCTTGTGAACTTGTGGTCGTTCTGGCGGCCCACAGAATGAAAATGAAAAAAATAAAAATAAAAAGATAGACAAATATTTTTACTTTGTCAGGGAACTGAAATCACTGCGGTGTATGAGAGCGAACGTGGTACGAATTGTAGTCGATGTCCTTGGAACAGTCCCTAAGGGTTTGGAAAAGAGACTGGGTGAATTGGAAATCAGGATCGAGATCATCCAAACTCATTATTAAGATCAGGTAGAATACTCAGAACAATCTTGGAGGTCTGAGGAGATTTACTGTAACTCAGACTCCAGTGAAAATCACTAGCTAACACTGTTGTGAGAAAAAATAAACTCGCAATAAGTGATATGATAATAACATGGGTAGGAAGAGGAAACCTAAAAGGACAAACTGAATCGCTCATAATAGCAGCTCAGATAAAAAGTCTTTTTCTTTCTGGGTAAAAGCTAGGAGAGATAGGCGGTTATTTCCTATAAGTCTAACATAAACAAAGGGGAACCACTCTTGACTGATAAATTATTTATTTATCTATTTATTGATCTACTAGGAAAAAAGAAGACGGGGTTAGGATTAGGTTTAGGGTTAGGGTTAGGGTTTAGGGTTAGGGTTAGTTTAATGGGAAAATGAATAAATAATTTATCAGTCAAGAGTGGTTCCCCTTTGTTTATGTTGGAGTTATTGGAAATAACCCAACTTTCTTTCACACTGTCTGCTAGTCAATAGCGTTTCTCCTTGACTGAGGAAATCTCAGTGTTATATAGCTGATTCGTCTCAAGCCCATGTTGATTATTGGTCAATGTCGAACTCCTATGCAAATTAGTAGAATAACTACACTGCACATTTTGTTACTTCTAATTGCTGTGGCAGAGTCTCTTTTTACAAACATTTAATTGATAAAGAGGACATACCTCTTGCTAGAAACGGCTCTCATTTCTCCGCTACATAAAATCGATTGGAATATAGGAGAGATTGTTGTTCGATTATTACAGAAGTGACCTGCTGACACTTGATTGAAATTCCCCTGTCGTAAAATCAGGATTTGATCCAAACCAGTTTTCCTACTTTAACAAAAAATAAAGTGTGTATTTACCCAACTGTTTCGTGATGAGCAGGATGCGACATAAGGTCAATTTTTAAATGCAAAAATCTTCGTCCAGGATTCAAACTAGGTTTACTGAGCTCATTTATAATGACGATAACCGTGACACATGTGCCTTCACATATATATTTTTTTTAAATAATTAAAAAATCAACGTCCTGAAAATGATGAGAATTTTTATAAATTATGAGGGTGGGCTGAAAAGTTGATTGACTGAAAAGTTGATCTCATAAAAATTTGCTGTTAATGATTTTTTTAGCAATAGGATCCAAGCACTGCAACACCGATGGAATAAGTGTGTGAACGCTAAGGAGGTCTATGTTGTAAAATAAACACTATTTGGTTTCATTACATTTCCCTAAGGGTTTAAAAAAAACCCTGAATAATTGAATTGAATTGAATTCATAATCTAATTTCTGCTTAAACGAAATATCATGAAGACGTCCCCGAAGAAGATGATATTTGTGAACTGAATATAAACTCATTATTTAAAATGAAATAGAATATTGTGTGTATATGTATGTTAAACATTTTATCAATTAACATTTTTCTCATTTCTACACATTAATATTCATATGGAATACATTTTTAACATTCGACGATTTCTGATCAATAATTTTCGCTTTCACATGCAATGATCGTATCATCGGCTTTCGTCTCTAAACGCCAAATGAATAACGGTAAATAACCTTTTATCACACATTCAACATACACTGAACATCTTTCCTCTTTTACTCATACAAATATTCATTGTCCTGAAGGAGGTTTTATTTTTTTTTTTAAACCGAAATACCTAAGTATCGACCTAAAGAGTTTCCATCGTTCATGACATCCTGTGTTTGTTTTCTTTAAAAAATTTCTCCACATATTGTCGGATTAATTTCCTCATCTTACTTCCATATATATATATATATATTATATATATATATATATATATATGTGTGTGTGTGTGTGTGTGTGTGTGTGTGTATATATATATATATATATATATATATATATATATATATATATATAATGGAGCTTGTCTGTATTTCTGTCTGTAACAAAAACTACGTCATAGCTCTACGTTACAGCTTACGTCACAATAATCTTATGTTATATACACACACAATTTGAGTAAGCAATTTTGTGGAAAATTGATGTGGAAAATATTCAAAATAATTGTTTGATTATTACATGCACATTTTATTTGAGAGGGACGAGGCTCAGTTTTCATTTCAAATTGTTTTCTTTTTTTCTTTTTATTCATTTTTTTTTTTACTCCTTTAATAAATATGAGGATCTGTCTTACTTATAATACAAACCCTCTGACATAGAATTTTTAACTCCCACCCTCTCAGGCAATGTCTTTCAAAAATTAATTTTTACGACGCCCGGAGGGTGTTTTCTGTTGCTAGTATATATAATTTCTAAACTCTACCGGGTGGAAAAAAAATCCCATGTAATTCAGTTTGTCAAAAATTTGCAGCTAAATAGAATTGATTAAAAATATTATAAAATCAGGATTGATCGAATAAAAAAAATATCCATCCGGGTCAACTCTTGCGTTTGTCATCCTACCCCTTGTTACCCAAAAGTACCGCCTTTATCGGAGATAGTGTCGGTACTTCAAGGAGCGATGGCAAGAAAGAATCATGCTGACGATACAACCTGATGATGATTTTTAAAAATTTTATTTTATGAAGATATTGCGGTGTAAAAAAAAATCAGAAAGTTTTCTAACTAGCAAAAACTTACATTCATCAGCTCTGAACGGATACTGGATGCCGCGTTGAACACCTGTCAGAGAGAGAGAGAGAGACAGAGAGAGAGAGAGAGGGGGAGAGAGAGAGCGTGCACGATTTGATAATGATGATGTTGATGTTGTTGATGATGATGATGTTGTGATGATGATGATGATGATTATTCTAGTAGGCGATTTTGCTTTTGTTTTGTTTTGTTTTTTAAGTTAGGAAATTTAAAAGTCTTTAGAGTGAGTTTGATCTTGCAGCAACATCGCTGAATATTGTTTATTGTTCGAAGATCAACTCTCGTTGAGAGCCATCTTTTCTCGTGAAGAGCAAAAAAAACTTACGAACTAGAATTCGAAACTTTCAGATGAGTTAATTTACATCTTTAATATTTGGCTACCGATATATATATATATATATATATATATATATATATATATATATATATAATTTTTACTTGAAGGCACTTACAACGCATGTATCGCATAAAATTCGATGAAACAGTCTGTACGGTATTCTACACATCGAGCCATCCTTTGCTGGGATTACACTTGTCAAGTTCATTTTCTATAAGAAAAAGTATCGAATTTTATGCGATACATGCGTTGTAAGTGCCTTCAAGTAAAAATTTAATATATACTTTATTCAGCAACGTTTCTAAATAAACAAACATCCAAAAATCTTATTCACTTCGCCGAAGGGCATTCGGTCTGTTTGTTGTTATTATTCTCTCAATAACGCCCCCTTACCTATTATGGTATAGGCGTGTAGTATCGCTTGACAAGCTTAATTTCGCTAGGATGGTCAGCTGTGTACTGTGGCCGAGGCGATAAAAGTGTTTCACTAGTGTTTCACTGTGTCTGCTGAAGTCCCGGTTTCGATTTCTGTTGGAGGGAAATCGTTAGTATATACCGCTGATGAGACTTAATAAAGTCGAAACAGTCTGTACGGTATTCTACACACCGAGCCATCCTTTGCTGGGATTACACTTGTCAAGTTCATTTTCTATAAGAAAAAGTATCGAATTTTATGCGATACATGCGTTGTAAGTGCCTTCAAGTAAAAATTAATATATACTTTATTCAGCAACGTTTCTAAATAAACAAACATCCAAAAATCTTATATATATATATATATATATATATATATATATATATATATATATAAAGAGTTCCTAATATCAGAGAATATCAGTGAAAGAGCATTTATATCTAAGTTCGGATAGATAGGCATAGAGTCAACGGTGACATGTAACAGTCAGTTTCTTGCCTATGGGATTGTCAAATCAAGATACCATAAAGCGCATGACTTCAAAGACTAAAATTAAACTAATAAAATAAATGAATAAATACAGGGGAAAAAACAAATAAATACACAAATAAAATAGAATAATAAAGGAAAAGTAACATACCAAATGGGTGTCTCTGTCCCAGTTAAAGACAGAGACAGTTAGAGACAGAGGTTAGTTGGTTTTATGACATCAACAAAGATTCTGTTCTCTCTTTAAGTTTTCCCTCGTAGCCATGTCCAGATCATCTTATGTCTAATTTCCTTAGTTTCTCGCTTGAAGTATCCATACATTTGTATTTCTTAATATTTTTATTTTCTAGATTTTTTAAATGTTTATTTCTCTGAATTTTTATTCGGACTATTGTCTTCATTTTTATTGTTATCTACACAATGTTTCGGTCGATGTGCCCTCCGGCCTTCTTCAGGTATTTCTTGTTGGACTTGGGAACCTTCAGTCATGGTTAACGGAATGAGAACAGCGTACCCCCATGGATTAGTAAAAGGGTTAAGTTCGAAGTTCCGTGAAGGTTCCCGATTACGACATGAAAGTTTCACAAGTTCGAAGTGAAAGTTCCCAAATTTGAGGAGGGGGTTCCCGAGTTCGAGAAGGTTCTTTTTTACTTGTGTTTTCGTTTTATTAAGGCTGTCACTGGCTACTGTAATCAACCTCCTTGCTCTTGGTTACATATTCTTCAAGGTCGTGCATTGCTACATCCGCACAATCTTCAATGATTGATTTTCCTTCACCCCACCTTCTCTTCTTGTCACATGTAGTTTCGAGATGTCATCTCTACTTCATCATTTCTTTGTTCGTTTGTCCACCTGTCTGAGTTCCTCTTTTGTCAAGTTTAAGTATGGTCCAGAGTATCTTACAAAGTGTTTATTCACTTGGCGAGATTTTTGCTGTAGAGCTTGGTGGTTTCTAGAAGTTTTCTTGTTTTTCTATGGTACTATTTTCTTACATTTTCTTTAATCTCTGTTTGATGGTGCCCGCTTTCAACATTCCCAAGTATTTGTAATTCTCGTACTATTTTATTTTGATTTCAGTTTGGTACAAGTTATTACCGGATAAGAAAATTACCAAATAAGGGAAATTAGTGAATATATACATTCTATTTGCAAAAATTCTGATTTTAAGTATTACTTAACATGTACATTGTTTATATTTCCTGATTTAGTAGTTCTCTTTCCCCCTCCCGCTTTTTTTTTTTTTTACAAGCACGACACACTTTTCCTTCCTTGTTCAGTTTAAAAGGCATCCAGAGTGTCTTACAAGGGAGACAATCCAGGAATTTATTCCTTTTATTAGGTTTCGGCTGCAGATTTTCTTTTCTCTTTTTCTTCTAAGGAAATCCTTTCTTATTTTTTCTTTCATATCCATTTGTTTTATAGTTTCCGCTTCAAATATTTATCAAATATTTTTCTCCAAGTTTTCTTATGCTTTCATCGTTGAACAGTTCTATTCTTTAAGCAGTCCGTGACATGCAACACTCTACTTTGGTCCTTACTTAGGCTAGACAGGTGGTCGGAGAGGCTCCCTCCGATAAATCGACTGATCACGTCAACCCCTATCACCTATATGATTGTCCCATCCCTATTGCCCTTATGGCAAGCCCCAACCCTTTTTATCATATGGGTGCTAGAAGGCGGTAGCTGATGCTCTTCATGTCCTGGGTATGACGTTAAACTCTGATGACGAGGTTCCAGTTCTGGAGGTTTGGGGAAAGTGGAGTACCCCTTAATCACCATTGCTCCCTGATCCACTCTGACCCGGAGTGGTAAAACTTGTTAGGGTCCCTTCTAGGGCTTAATTAAAAAATGTGTTTATAAAAAAGTGAGTATCCATTAAGAATGAATTATCTAAAAACTTTGTCGACATTAAATGACCTATCGAGGTTGATATGCCGTAAAAAAAAAAAAAAATTTTAAACAAAAAAAAAAACAAAAAACAACAAAGTTCTGTTCCTTCAGATGTTTCCCTTTTTTCTTTTTTTCATTATATCATTCACCTTTTTATTTTAGGTTTTTCATCTGGAAAAAAAAGCTTACACTTGGACAAAATCTACGAAGACCTGTAAATGTCGCTAAACCGACCAGTTAATTATTTCTTATTTTCATATAATAATTTTTGTTTATAAAAATTAACTACAATCACCATATTCAATGTAGGGTAGTTTAATGGGTTTAATACCATTTGGTGTCGACTACTAGGTCTATGAACCCTAACCGGAAAAGGGAAGTCAGAGGAGAGTTTTATGTCAACTGGTCGGATAAGGCAAAAAACGGTAAGAATCTTCTATTTCTTTGAGGATTTCACATATCTTTGAGGATTTTCTATTTCTCTAAAAGTATTCGCTGTATCCGTCATTAAATGTTATTTGTTTTTTCCTTGTACAGTTTCACGGTGTTTATTAAATAAACATTGCGACATCAGTAAAGGAGCGTCATGCCGTCCCTTTGTTCGAGACCAGTAGGCAGTAAAAATACCTTCACGTGCAAAATTTCATTTTGGAAAGTTACAGTGTAGCGAAATAAAATTTTTTTTAAATTCATTGAAATTGGATAATACTTGATTTTTGGCAATTGCTTTAAAATTAATTTTTTAAAATCTTAGTTGTAAGACTGGGGTACTTACTACTGACATAAATTCCGAACACAACCTGATACGTGCAAGCGCTGGGGCTTCCGGGGAGGCTTGTCTCTTGTGAAGTGACTCAATACTACATTATTATTATTATTATTAGTAGTAGTAGTAGTAGTAGTACAAAATAAAAAATTATAGCTTTTTTATTTTGTTTATATATTTGTTTTTCTGTCTTTTGATTATTGATTTTATATTGATGTATTTTTTAATTCTTTCAAGCATTGTGAATTTAGCATCTCTGTTGAAATCATGGCTATGTGGTTGGGATTATGTTGTCTGCTTGTAATTCAAAAGCCCAGAGAATTTTATGCGTCTCATTCGCTAGGACAGGTTTTTTGTTTGTGCGTATACCACTTATCAGCACAACCAAACTTTAGTCTCTTGCCAGGTTTTTGTTTGTTTGTTTGTGTTATTATTATTATTATTATTATTATTATTATTATTATTATTATCTGGCAAGGTCCAGGTATTTTTCTATTTTTCGTTTTCTTTCATCTTCACCTTTGGATCTGCTGGGACTGCTATTTGACACACAATGTTGTTAAAATGAATATATTTTGATATCCTTTTTCATTGCGGATATTGACAATATTTCGATTTATTAAAAATCATCAGCAGAGCATAATGAGTCCGGATTAAAAACATTTACATCTAAAAACGGACCTAATTATCATCATTTTTATAAATCGAAATATTGTCAATATCAGCAATGAAAATGATATAAAAATATATTCATTTTAACAACATTGTGTCTTTTCATACCCTTTTATCTCTCTCTCTCTCTCTATATATATATATATATATATATATATATATATATATATATATATATATACTAGCTAAAGTACCCGGTCCATGACCGGACTAAAATGAAATTTGGATCACCGGGGAGTGAGAGAGAAAGTGGAAGACAGTAGTTAGAGAGGGGGTAAGAGGAAAATAATTCTTGAAACTAAAATCATTGAGAATTTGTATATTTCGGGATTTGTATTTTCTGTTTTATAGTTTAAAATTATTACATATTATTATACAACAAATTGAAAGTATTCGTTTGTATATTTGTTTGTTTTTTTGTTGTTGTTTTTTTTGTAAATTTTGTAACATCACATGTACCTAATAAAACAGAAAAACTTAACAATGTAATATATATTTAAATTACAACCGAATTAGACACATGTAAGGAAAGGAAAATAAGATTAACAAAAATATTGTTACTTAATGTAATACACGTTCTTGTAAGTATACCCAATTTGTTGAAAAATCCTTGTTTTTACAAAACAATTTTAACCCCCTTCTCAAAAAAAATGAGAAAAAACAGAACCCACAAAATTTGTAATAAAACTGTTAATTTAACTAGGGGGGTTTAGTTAGGGTTAGTTTAATAGGAAATTAAATAAATAATTTAGGTTCTGTTTTTTCTGGGTCACATATATACAGGGTGACCCAGAAAAAACAGACCCCAGAAATTTTGTAATAAAACTTAATTTTAACTAAGGCGGTTTAGGGGTTAGGGTTGGGGTTAGGGTTAAGGTTGGGGTTTAGAGTTAGTTTAATGGGAAAATAAATAATTTGGGTTCTGTTTTTTTTTTTTTTTTTTTTTTTTTGGTCACCCTAATTTTCCGACCGTTTTTCAAGTTCAGCCCTTATCACAAGATTTCTTTTAATCATTTATTAACATTTTTTTTAACTTTAGAAATCACTTTAATTCATTCATATTGTGTCGTCTCGAATATAACATTTATTTCGACCGTTTATTCATTAGACAATTCTCGGCGATTTTTTTTAAAATTTGATAAATATTTATCGCTTATTAGTTACCACCAATTTTCCCTGATAAATTTACCCCCCCCCTATATTTAACACAATAAAACTTGCATAAAAATGAATATTATCTTGAAATTTTTTTTCAATTCGAAAGATGAAACATTAAACAAACTCCTGGTAATTTCTTTTTTAATTTTCACGGAAATAATGAAAATTATGATTGAAAAACAATGTTTTCATTTTTGCACCGTTAAATCAACTGAAATTCTAATTTTTTTTAGTCTGGTCATGGACCGGGTACTTTAGCTAATATATATATATATATATATATATATATATATATATATATATATATATAAGAATGAATGCACAAGTGTGTTCCAATAGCAAGAAATATGTGTATGTTGTTATTTGAAGAAACTGTGGAAGGGCTACAAAAATGGAGAAAAGCTTATGTTATAAAGGAAAGTAAAATAGAGAAGTGTTTTTACTGTTTACTGGAATAGTTCAAAACACGCCTCTCTTGTTCAAAGGACATAGGTAAGAGAGGACGAGGATAGGTTTCTGATACTGTCATGTGACACCCCACGAAACCCCTAAGGTACACGCCCATTTTCTAAATTAGATAATTATTTATTGTCTTTTTAAATGTTTATCCTTGTTATTTTTTCCTTTTAATTTTTCTATATTTTTCTTACCTCTTACACTTCTTCTCTTATTGGCTTAGATAGTTAGGTGGGTGGTTGCTTTTCTCTTAATCTCAATATGCATTGTCCTTGTTAAGTTTTTAAGGGCCATCCTATTGAAGTCAGTAAGTCTACTGTTGGTTTGAATAACAGCAGCTAAGTACAACTTAAGCAGTGTCCAAGACAGTTGGTATATATAGAAATCAAGAATGACCCATTCATGAATTTGGGTGTTTTGGGTCATTCCATTCCTTGAGTTCTGATTGGCTGCTTGACTGCTTGATTTGAATGACATTGTGGAGTCTTATATATATCCTGTCATTCTGCAGTAGACTTTGTGACATTCGGGTTTGTATTTCAGTTACAACCGTTTGTTGCCTTGTCTTCCCAGTTCGAGGTAATTGGAACTTTAATTATTCTTCATCTCCCCCCACCACCACCACCATTGCGCGGGCGTAGTGGCATTTGAGGGGGAATTAGTTCCTTTCGACCCGGCCGATTACAGGGAGTAATCTTGATAATGCACGGGGTATTTTTTTATTATTCTTCACATCCCTTGGCATTCAAGCAAGAGTGCTTGTCCAGCAGAAATCCTTTGGTAATCCTCTCGGGTAAAGAGTCCTGAGTATTTGTAATCGTCCGGTATTGTACGTCCCTCCTCAATGAGTGCAATTAGAATTATGGCCAGCGTGAGGGTTTAAGTAGTGTATCAGCCGTGCAGTATGGTTGGTGATTGGCGAAGTAACAGACCACGTGACTTAGGCCAGTTTATAAATCCAGGTGGGAAATTAGAGCACACCTTATATGCCCCAAATATTGAGGCCCTTTATGGAGGCGCGTGGTCTAATGGTTAGAGTCATAGGAAATGGACTCGTCGATCCGAAGCTGTTTGAATTTCACCTAGCGCTAATACCCTTGGGAAAGGTATGAATCCAATTCTCCCTCCAGCTATGGGTAAATAGTAGGGCAGACTGGGCTCTATAACCGTGGCTAGGTAACCGGTCTAGGAGAAGGAAAACTCTGAATTCAAACCTGTTGAACTCCGCTTAAGAAATTGACCTTGTGTCGCATCCTGCTCGTGCGGAGGGGTTGGTAAATATATATATGCCCCAAATATTCCAATAGTCCTTCCTTCTTGTTGGTCGTCGAGCTGAAAAGGAATGAAGAAAGGGAAAAAGAGACAACAGACAAGGGAAACTTTCAAGATTTAACTTTTATTTCTAAGTTCACTGCTATTTCTTGGAGAGGAATATTCTTCCAGAGCCAGTAATAGTTGGGTTTCCAATCACAGTCTTAGATAAACTGCCACGAGATTCTTTTTAGCGCATGAAAGCCTCTTTAAAAAGAAAGCATTGTTATTTTTGGGTCTATTTATGGGGTAATTCTATGTCAAATCATCCAGAAAAAAAGTAAAATTGTCACCCAACCACTTCAATTTTTCTGAATTTTTTTTTTCCGTTAACGTTAGACAGTGAAGCTCTATAACTCATTTTACAGACAAAAATAGGTTACAAAAAGTTGCCATTTTTCACGATCCCCCTGAAATTAGGAGAGCTAAAAATTGACATAACTCCGCCAATTTTTCGAATTGAAAGCTCAAATTTTAGGGATTGTCTAACTTTATCATAATCCACACCGGGACAAAATTTCAGAAAAAAATTGAAGTGGGTGGGTAACATTGGCCTGGAAATCTGAAAATCCGCCGCCGCCGTCGTCAAAATAATATTTTCTGACTGCCGTCTCACGTAAGCCGAAAGCTTCTTTGCTGTCACGCTGCTCGCTTTGGTTACTTATGGGCATATTACCCAAACATCCGAGCACATCAGTCGAACCTCGCGTCCGTCCAGTGCCTAAATCGCATTTGTTTTTGCATGCGGGAGGACGCGGGTTCGATCCCAGCAGGCAAGACAATGTCTTGCTCTTTTTCCTTTCTCGTTCTCCGTCATAAATGTGTATATCTTATTTGGTTTTATCTATTCAATCTCAACACTCTTTTTTCTTTTTTTTTTTCAAATTTCAAATTTTCAATTTCCTTCCCGCTTCATGATATTGTGTAGGTTTTTACATCAGAAAGCGTAACTGATTCCAGTTCAAAAGAACAGTTCACCAGACATAATTATTGTACTTTAGTCTTTAGTAAAAGAATAAATGAATACATAAGATTATAATGGTATTAGTACTTACAATACATCCAGAGGGTCGAGTTTTGTCATTGATACAAACAAGTACAATTATAGTCGTCCCATCCAACGTAATGGTTAGCAAGATACACTCGCAGATCTATTACTACTGAATAGCGAGTTCGATCGTCAGTAGACGCCCCATACTTGCGACCTTGTGTCACATCCTACCCGTGGCGAATGGGTTGGGTAAATATCTACCCTTGATCAAAATATGAATCCAATTATTCTCTCCTCGGCTATGGTTAAATGATAGGGCTGACAAGGTTATTTAGATCTATTATTACTGAATAGCGAGTTCGATCGTCAGTAGACGCCCCATACTTGCGACCTTATGTCACATCCTACCCGTGGCGAATGGGTTGGGTAAATATCTACCCTTGATCAAAATATGAATCCAACAATTCTCTCCTCAGCTATGTTTAAATAATAGGGCTGACAAGGTTATTTAGCATTAGAATGGCAACCTATCTAGGAGAAGGAGAAATTCAAGCCAGTTGTACTCCGCTTTAAAAATGACCTTGTATCAGATCCTGCTCGTAACGGAGCATAACGGAGATTTGACAAACCTGTGTCAAATCCTAACCGGGTTAGGTAAATATTGTTTTCTATATCAGAAGGGCCGGATATCTAGCATACATACTATACTTGGTCCCAAGTTTTGTTGTAGATACAAACAAGCAAAAGAATACAATATCTATATATATAAAAGGATGTTTGGTATGTACGTGTCGACGTATAACTCCAAAACGGGAGGTCACTCAGATTAGAAATCTTGCATACACATTAATAACCCTATAACTAAGAAACACACCAAATTTGGTTATTGATCTCTACTGATTAAGGGATATAATTAATCAATTAAACAAAAATCAAATGTATTTTAAAAAATAATATCTTAATTGTAAACAAAATGGAAAAAAACCTAAAACAAACATTCTATTATACAGATTCTCGGCAATTTAAAAAAAAATGATAAATCATTTTCCTCTTATTTTCTCCCAAACTCCTGTTTTCTTCTCATTCACTCTCTGGTGTTCCTAATTTTTTTTTTTTTAAAGTCCGGTCATGGACCGGGTACTTTTGCTAGTATATATATATTTCTTTCCCCAGTCTGACGAAGAGCGGATCGCAAGCTTGAAAATTTACTAAATAAACGAATCTATTCTATCAAGCAACCGAGTTTCTTATATTACTTTAATGCTTCACACTAATGCCCTAACTTGATATATGTACCTCCCACAAACGGATACATATACCTAAATAAACACACACACGCACACGCACGCACACACACACACACACACACACACACACATATATATAATATATATATATATATATATATATATATATATAGGTATACCCAAAATGCGTTTTTGACAAAATGACTTTAGCCCCCCCTACAGAAAATAATTTACCAAAAATCAGGTAATTATCGGATTTTAATAAAATTTTCAGTGTTTATTTATCAATGAATGATCTTTATAATGCATTATTTATTTTATTTCAAAACTTTCTCATTTTTTTCAGGTTACTTAATTTTGACCCCCCCCCCCTATTTTGGGGGTGTAAAATCTCGGCCAGTTGGTCCTTGTTTGATACTAATTATAGTATAATTGAAAAGATAAAAGACCGAAATTGTAAATAGATAAAAAATTTAAGTGGAATATTTTATAAGAAAATAAGTACCGAAAATCAGAAAATAAAATGTAAAAAAAAATAAAAATAAATGATTAATTATTTGGAGATTTCTTTTTTACTCATTTCGATAATCATTTAATTGGCTATTATCTTATAAAAGAAAAAAATATACATCGATATTTTTTCTGCTTAAAGGGGGAGGGGGATACATTTTCAATAGAGTTTTTCTTCAAAACGTATACTTTGTTTGACTAAAATAAGGTTTGCATTAAATAGATATTTATTTCTAGAATCTAAAAATATAACATTTTAAACTTAACATCAGAATATTTTTTATTTTAAATGAATGTTATATATTAATTTTTTCATAGAAAAATTATTTAATTAAAGGTTTAAAATAAAATAACTGATGCATTATAAAATTCATTAATTGATAAATCAATACTGAAAATTTCATTAAAATCGGATTATTCCTTGATTTTTGGTAGATGTTTTTGTAATCTCGAATGTTACATTAAATTTGTAAACAAGCCCTTTATACCATTTAAAAAGAGCCAAAATGGCGAACGCGAACGAAATTGAACAAAAACAATTTTTTTTTAAGTATTAAAAATAAACTGTATGCGTAATGATATTTTTCTTTTTTTAATGATGGTCATTATGTTACTACTTATAGCTTTAGACAAAAGTTTGACCTTAAATAATAGATTTAATTGATTTTAATTCGTTTTTAAAAACGTAGCTAACGATTTTTTTATATACCAATATATATATATATATATATATATATATAATATATATATATATATATATATACATACATATATATATATGAGAAGTAAACAAACAGATGATTTGTTTTGATATGGCTTTTTAGTCGACAATTTTTGGGAGAATATGTGCTTAATTGAAGTCGTACCTAATTTTGAAAATTAATTAATTAATAATTAATAAATTAGGCGGGCATACCTATTCAAATGTAAGGCTGAACAAATCGAGAAAAATCAATCTCTGTATGTACATTTCAGCCTATTAGGCCTCATCAGTAGAGCTAAAGCGAGTGGCCTCGGCTAAAGACAGGAAGAATCACACACAAAGCGGTATTCCTGTCTATAGCTCTGCTGATGAGACCTAATAGGCTGAAATGTACATGCAGAGATTGATTTTTCTCGATTTGTTTAGCCTTACATTTGAATAATTATGCCCGCCTAATTCATTAATTATTAATTATTTCATTTTCAAAAATTAGGTACGACTTTAATTAAGCACATATTCTCCCATATATATATATATATATATATATATATATATATATATATATATATATATATATATATAAGGACCGGGTATATAACACAGATACAACACTCCGGTCCTAAGTTTTATCTTACGAGTAGATTGATAATATATCATCAGAAGGGCTGACAGTTCCTGTCCCTCACAGTTAATTCTTCATTAGAATCGTGTTATGCTCATAAATATAAACGAGTGAACTAGAAATTCAAACAGACAAAAAAAAATCAGTGAGTAATAACAATAAACAGGACCTGGATAGCAAGTCCAAATTATGTTTAACATGAACACATAATCCTCTTAACAAAAATATGTGTATGTGCAGGTGTACGCATGCGCGGGTGTGTGTGAGAGAAATAAACAGACAGAAAGAGAGAGAGAAAGTAAAAGAGAGAGAGAAAGAGAGATAGGCGCGCAAGAGAAATAGAAAGAGAGACGGAGGGCGAGAAGCGAGAGAGAAAAAACGACCTCTTACACACCCACCCAAAATACCGTAGTGTTGACATTTCATTTGGGAGGTGGGTGATAACTGCCCTGGTCCGTGGACATTTTATTCATTTATTTTTTTAGTCTGTTAAAGTGTTTTACTCATTTGTTTTTTTTGTTGTTTTTTTATAGAATTGTAATTGACATAGAGAAATTTTCTTTTTATTGGTGCAAGAGGAAAATCTGGGGGGAAAAAAAGTTAAGGAAAACAAGAAACAAACCAAATAAAAAAAAGATGAATTTGATATATTTATTTGTAAATAAATGTTTAATGAAGAAAAAAAAAATTTTTCAGCTAATATGAAACAAACAAAAGTTTTGTCTTTCTTAAATGAAGTCATTTGTGACATTTACAGGGATGATATATCTCTCTGGTTTATGTGCATACGTGTGTGTGTGTGTGTGTGTGTGTGTGTGTGTGTGTGTGTGTGTGTGTGCACGCGCGTCTGTGTGCATTTCTTTGTGAGTGGGTGGGTTTCTCTTCGGGTATGGTTGTCAGAAAAGTATAAAGTAGAGAAAAATGTAAAGAATATCGGAGAGAGACCTAGAGGTGTATGTGTGTGTGTGGGGGGGGGGCAATTAAAAAAATCTATTTACTAAGCTTAGCACAAGACCGGAATTAAGGGACGCCCAGTGCGAGTCGCACTCGCTAACAATGATCTGTTAATCCAGCTTGCTAAAACAGAAGATAACGATAATATCTTTTCGTTTTGTTTTGTGTTTATTTTTATTTTCTTGACACAACCACCACCACCACCATTTTCCGACCGATCGTTTCCTAATTCAATAAATGAATGAATAAATACCATGATAAATTTGTACATGTCATACTTTTTCATGTACATCCAGATTTATTTCGGTCTTAAAAAAAAACAAAACAAAAAAACACCTCATATTTCTGGCCGTTATCACGTGCCCTGCTTTAAAAACCATACTCGTTAGAATCCTACACAATAAGGGCTCCGGGCTATTACCCCCGGACCCGACCCGCCCCTCATACGATCGCATTTGTCGCGTGACAGACCTCTTCAACGCCCTTCGCTAGCTACCCCCCCCGTTTTTCCCATACTCTTGAAATCCACGTGGTGGTGGTGATTGTGAGGGAGGGGTGTGAATATAGGTCTGTCTTCTAAAAAAACAAAAACAAACAAAAATAAAAGAAGAAAAAATCATTTTGCAATGACAGAGATCCGTAAATGTTACTCTCTGAACTTTAATTGTTTTAAAATGTTCACAATAAAAAGGTAAGAAGTACAACGATAATCAGCAAAAGAGAGAAATGACTAATGACATAATTAATAATCGAAAGAAGAAAAAAAAAAAGAAAAGAAAAAAGGGTGCTATTCGCAGAATTCCGTCCCGGCCTTACAAAAAACGCTAGGCGGTGATAGCTGAAAAAATGTAAATGCAATATTTTACTCCCTTTTTAAAAAAAAAAAAAAACAATATCTAGATATATTGGCAAAACTTACAAGTTGGTCGGAAAATTAAAACGAAAGTTTTTTGGTGGTCCCCCATGACAGAACCCTACAGTAGACACATTAGTCTCAATTGTTTCTGTTAGTATTGCAATGTATACTTCCAATTAAACATAGTTTTAAAAAATATTTTTCAACATTAAATGTATAGTAATTTTTTAAATTTTTTTTTTAAGCAATGCGTAATTAAAAATAATCTTAATCCCCAACCCCTAAACCGTAACCCAAGTTTTGCCAATATTTTGATCTTTCATTTGAAATTGATTGTTGGAAATAAGACTATTAAAATAAAATAAAAATACCGAAAAAATATTTTGATTTTTCATTTGTAACTGATTGTCGAAAAAAAATGAAAATACCGAAAAAAACAAAGATATTCTTTTAGCGGATTGAAGGCGTTTTTATCAACAAATTATTTTTTTTCGGTGGTTTGAAGGCGTTTAAAGTAGGCCATATTTTTATCGACAAGTAAATGTAAATATCTACCCTCCCTTAAATTATTTTAAAGAGGAGGAGGGTTAAAATATTTACATTTACTTGTCGAAAAAAGACTAGAGGGAGTAAAATATCGCATTTACGTTTTTTTCAGCTATCACTGCCTAGCGTTTTTTAAGGCAGGAGGCCGGGACGGAATTCTGCGAATAGCACAAAAAATGTCTAAAACTTTTATCTATCTATCAGTCAATGAGAATTTTGAAAAATATGTTTAAGTTTAGGTTTAGCCTTTTTCTTATAGTTATTTACTAAGCTTAGTTTAGATGTGGCACAAGGCCGGATATATGGAGCGCCCAGGAAGAATCGAACTCACTGGTCTGCTAATATTGTATTAATGTTCCTGACACTAATACATTATTCTGTGTACTAGACATGAGTCTTTGATGAGTTGTGGTGCACCAGAGCACTGTACACACACACATGTATATTATTACTGTATGCTATTCAGGTTCCTGACTCTAATACATTATTCTGTGTACTAGACTTGAGACTTTGATGAGTTGTGGTGCACCTGAGTACTGTACACAATAAATTTCATTATTATTATTAATCTAGCTCGCTAACCATTAAACCACGTTTTTCTTATAGTAAAGTCTGTCGAGTGGCCTATAATCGATATAAAGCCGAACAACGAGGGAGTATATCCCCCTTTTCACTAGCGCTATACCAGGGAGACTGTTCTGCTGAGATGGAGTTCCACACCTACCGTCGGCTCCCAGATGCTTTACTGCACAGATAAGATTAACCAAGTCGTGCGTTGAGTTGGCGGGGACGGGTATCTGACCCGGAAGTTTGCTATTCCAACGAAGCTTAAAGTAATAGGCACCAAGTGAGAATTGAACTCACTATGATCAGTCTAACCAGGTTTTGATACAAATACTTCAGCAGGTGCCCCTAACTATTTACTAAGCTTAACTAAGTTGTGGCACAAATTCATCGTTACCTGACGAGAGACACCAAAAATAGGTATTTACTAAACTTAGTTGTGGCACAAGGCCACAAGTATGGAGCAACCAGTGAGAATCAAATAGATCGCTATTACTTTTTATTTATACGGTAATTAGTTTCAAAAGTATACATCCCTACCGATATTTTGTGCCCAAAAAATAAGGGGGTGGGTCAAAGTTAAGTGACCTGCAAGAAAATCAGAAAGTTTTTAAATAAGATAACTGATGCATTATAATGGACCTTATTACCTTAAGGCACCCCTTTTCGATTTCGTTTCATTAGGTCATTTTTTTTCATTTACACCGTCAATATCCGGTTGTTTGTTAGGGGTTAAGATTAGGGTTAGAACCCATAAACCTAACCACTAACCCTAACTCTTAAACAAACAACCGGATATTGACGGTGTAAATGAAAAAAAAATGACCAAATGAAACGAAATCGAAAAGGGGTGCCTTAAGGTAATATGGTCCATTATAAGAGTCATTCATTGATAAATCAACGCTGAAATTTTCATTAAAATCGGATAATTCTTGATTTTTTTTTTCAATTTGGGGTGGGATTTATTTTGTAACATACGTCTATGAAAACAAAATTGGCAGACCGTACATTACACCCTGAGGTACTAATAATAATCATTTACTAATACTAGTTGCCGCTCAAAGTCACTGTTACACCCCAAAATAGTCATTTTACATTTACTAAACTAAGTTGTGGCACAAGGTGTATGAGCACCTAGTGAGAATCAAATTCATTAGTAATGGTCTGCTAGCAGAACTCAGAAAGCATTTCCATCACGGGAGCCCCCCCCCCCCAATAATCATTTACTTTAAGTTGATTGTAGACCATCGGGCACTTTATGTTGTGGTTAGCATTAGTTAGTTAACTATTACTCTACATATAGAATTTTTTTTCTTCCCTTTTAAAAAAAAATAGGGGAATCTGAGAACTAGATATTATTATTATTATTATTGTTTAGTAAATTAGGGTGTCCCAGAAAAAAAAACAGAACCCACAAATTTTGTAATAAAACTGTTAATTTTAACTAGGGGGGTTTAGGGTTAGGGTTAGGGTTGGGGTTTAGGGTTAGGGTTGGAGTTTAGGGTTTAGGGTTAGTTTAATGGGAAGATAAATAAATAATTTGGGTTCAGAAAAAAACAGAACCTAAACCCTAACCTTAACCTCAACCGTAACCCCAACCCCAACCCTTAACCTAACCCTAACCCTAACCCCAACCCAACCCTAAGCCTAAACTCTAACCCCCCTAATTAAAATTAAAAGTTTTATTACAAAATTTGTGGGTTCTGTTTTTTCTGGGACACTCTAATTTACTAAACAAAAGTTCATAATTACCTATTATTATTATTATTATTATTATTATTATTATTATTATTATTATTATTATTGTTGTTGTTGTTGTTGTTGTTGTTGTTGTTGTTTGTTTGTTTGTTTGTTTGTTTGTTTGTTTGTTGTGTCTCCTATGACATTTCCCCTTTTTTCTATCTTCTCACATCAACCTTAAAAAATCTTTGCACAGAACGTACGGTACATCATTAATACAATATCTATATACAGATCAAATTGTGTTTTTTTTCTTACCCTTATTTTTAAATTCAATCAATTCAATTTTTTCTTTTTTTAACATTATTGCTGTTTTTTTTTTTATCTGTTTTTCTTTTCTTTTCTTTTTCTTAGATCTGTTTTTGATCTAATTAGGCAATTTTTCACAGAAATATATTACCATATTATCAAAATCAGGTATTGAAATTAATATAAATAATGAATTTTTAAAAGAATTATCCCCCCTCCAAAAAAAAACCTGTTTCTATTTCAATTTTAATAGATATTAAAATCTTTGAGTGCTAATGTCTAATATTCAATCAATCAACTTGCTAAAATTGTTTATTTTGTGGGCGAGAGAGGAAGTCTGTGGTTTGGCATCTATGGGTTACAACATTCCTTCCTGAATTTTCCATTTTCTGAAGAATTTTTTTCATTTAAAATTCTTGAGACGGTAAATCAGTTACGACCAATGATACATTTTTGACCGCTTTTCAGAAGGTATTTTTAGGAGGAAACTAAAAAAAAAAAAACAGGAGAAAAAAACCCCATAGAACACATAAAACCCCAAGAAAAAAGTCTATTCCTTGAACTAAGCAAAATTTAAAGAATATTATTAATGTTTATACATACCGACTTATCATGCTTATGAATAAAATAGTGAAAAATCAATTTTTTAATTAAGATGAATGTATGTATTTACTTCTGTGTTTATCTATTTTGTGAATTTATAAATAACACACACACACACACACACACACACACACACACATACATATACATATACACACACACATATAGTAAAAGGGGCTAACCGGCGTCGCCTGGGTAGAGGGAATTACATCACATATGACTGTATAGTAAGAAATGTGTTCTATAATACAGGGTGTTTCATAATATTAGGACGGCTTAATGACAATGTACAAATTTTAAATATTTTAATTCAATAATTTACAATTTAAAAAATATATAAATGAGGCGATTAGTTCAATTAATTTTATATTTCAAAGCCCCCCCCCCAAAAAAAAATGCAACATACCAAATAAATGAATAAATAAATAAATAAATAAATAAATAGAATTAAAATAAAATGACCGTATTTTTTTCTAGAATAATTCTTTATTTTATCTATTTTTATATTATGAAAGATTTAGTAAATAATTATGTAAAAAGAAAACATTAATACAAACCGTAGCATATCAATTTTTTTTAAAAATGCAAATTATTATTGTACATTATTAGTACCACCAATTTTCCCTATGAAATTTACCCCTCCCCCCGCCCTATATTTAACACAATGAAACTTGCATAAACGTTAATATTATCTTGAAATTTTTTTGTCCATTCGAAAGAAGAAATATTTTTAAAAAACTCATGATGATTTTTTATATTTCAGCTTATGGAAATAATGAAAATCATTATAAAAAAAAACAATGTTTACATTTTTTAGACTGTTAAATTAATTGAAATTTAACGTAGCCAAAAGACAAGTTATGACTAGAGGCTTTTTAAAAAATTCTATGAAAAATAAATTAATGGTCCGATTTTCACGGAAATTTCCAAAATTGCTTACCGTTTGATAATAATAGGTCTGCAATAGTTTTTTTTTTCTCAAATATATTAGGGGAAATATTTTACGAAGTCTATACCCCACCCTTATTTTATTTTAGGAAATATGAAAAAATGAACCGACAAAAAATAATTTTTACTTTTTTTCTATAAAGATAAGAGTCTGAATAATTATATCAGCATATTTTTATAAGTTTCAATGCGAAAGCTTTTTAGTAAAAGAACCATGAATACAGAATTCTGCTAAAAAATATCAATAAAGAAACTGACCGTGTCGTAAAAAACGGACTGTTTTACTTATTTTTCAAGATAACAGTGAGTAATTTTTCCCCAATCGGATAATTTGATCTTTGAATTAACTGTTTTTCTTTGTAACAACTCTTTATGTTCGTTATTTCTTTTTTGCAAGATTTAAAAAGATCAAAATATTTACGTTTCTTCCTTCGCTATGGCCTTAACTGATCACTTGACCTATTTTGTTGGTACCTATATATCATCTTCTAAATCAAAAGGGGCACAGGCAGTAAATCATTCTGAAAAGAAAAATTAATATGCCCTATTTAAAATATTAAATGCAAAATAAATAAATTAATTAATTTGAAAATTTTGAATTTGTTTAAAAGTTAAATATCAAATTACAGTACTCGTTTTTATGTATGGATGTTCAAAAGTGAAACTAAGTGTTAATTCTTAAACCGACCATAAAATATCATATAATAAAAATAAATCAAATTAAATAAACGATTGTTTATCGATAAACAATCTTATCTCGTAAGATTGTTTTTTTTTTTCTCTTTTTTTTTTTTTTTTTTTTTTTTTTTCAAAATCATTTGCAAGCACCCGAAAGGCTGCAAGCACGAAGCTGACTCTTTAATCAACTGAGACTTTTAAAGAATCTGTTACACAGTAGGCATACATAGTAGCATTCGACACTATATCCTTATACATTCTCAGATGATTCATCAGACCAGCCCTAGACAGACACTTTATAGTCGAATTATAGTCGAATTATCTCCCCCTGCCACCAGGGGGCGAATCTCTAATATACGATATTGGCGCCAAAATTAAACCCCTTCACTTATCGTATGAGTTTTCACCAGGCGAGATGCGATTTTCAAGCGCTCTCTATCAACAGAACCTTCACCATCAAACAGCGAGTTGTTCATCCAGCGCAACCTTGACCTTTACCTCACCTTCAGCAAGATAAGTCTCGTCGCAAATGCCACTAAATTTGCAACCCCCTTTTTTGTACTTTTTGAATATATGTTGCTTTAATGTTCAACTGTTGTTTTTGTCTTCTTTCATCCGAAATTATTTGCTTACCACCAGGAGATTTAAGAGTCTCGAAATATCTCTTACACTCTCTTACACATAAACTATATGTGAGAATTTCTTTATTTTTATCAAATTCACTTTCTTGTCCATTTCATTGGTTCGTGTTTAATCCAGTTATAATCTTTCTTTTTCTTTAAAAGTCTTTCATAGACAGGCAGATGATAGCTCTCCAGATAGATCTGTTATGAGTAAATTTCCACCTGTACCCCACCCCCACAGGGGTGGCAGTATTCCTCAAAGTTCCTTGAGTCAGTCCTTAAACCTCAGTTTAGTTTTGCACTAACGACGTTAGTTAAGATTTCCCAGTAAAATAGTTGTTGGGGAATTTGGCGATTATCTATGCGAACTAGATGACCAGACAAGCGAAGACGAAATTCAAGGATCAAACACTCAATACTATGCAGGTGATAACTTTCAAATGCTATGGTGTTTGTGTAAAAGACAACCACTCTATTCCTAAAAACCTGTGAAAGCAGTGAAATTTGTGCGTGAGATATTTTAAGTGGAAAGAGGCTGCACAGACCCCAGTTCACTGTCTTGGCAGTCCCGCATTTAGTCCAGTGGCAGAGGAAAGTCCGAGACGACTAGGCTGCCGAACTGCTGCAGGGTGATGTCTCAGGTAGTATTGAGTCACTTCACGAGAGCAAGCCTCACCGGAAGCCCATGCACCAGGTTGTGTTGGAGATTTATGTGAGTAGTGTGCATCCCAATCCTACTACTAACTGTCGATGTTTCCGAACGCTAACAGTCGAAGTAAACAGATCGAAGATAAAGTAAGATATGGTCTGTGAAGTGCCCGTGAAGGCACTTCCGATGGAATCTCTCAAGTGTCCTGAAATATCGTCAGTATACAACACAGGTCTCACAGGCGTACAAAAGGACAGAAAGTACACAGAATTGGTATACCCATAGTTTGGTAAAGATCTTAATGACACGTTGGCTCCAAACCCTCTTCTCAAGCAAACCAAAAGATATGGTTGCTTTCTGCACCCAAAGAGTTGTCTTGAGATAGGCAAAACGATCGACAACGCTGAGGTGCTCACCATACTCAAAGATTGTAGGGTCCATCAAGCGTTTGTTCGGAACAGGCTGATACATGACAACAGTTTTGTTTACATTAATGGATAAACCATAGACTGTACAGGCTCTGAAGAAAGTCCATGAGGTTCTGCATCTTATCCTCTGTGTGTGTAACCAAGGAACATTCATTTACATATAGCAGTTCCTGCATACTCCTACAGCAGTGTCCAACATTAATGTAATAAAATCCAATATAACACACAACCATATATAAATACATTTATCTTATATATATATATATATATATATATATATATATATATATATATATATATATACATATATATATATATTTATTTTGTATATTAATATATATATATATATATATATATATATATATATATATGCTCCCCATACCCCAGGGCTTGATCACTTTGGGGGATCTCGCTGATGACCGCCAACTAAAGCATAACGCTCTCCTATGAAATGGGATGGAGCCGGCTATGGCGGCCTTTACATATGTGTGTATTAAAACCAGTTAAAATCTCCTTCGAATTCTGTGGGTGACGATGGCCGAACGGTTAAGCTGTCCGACTGCTTTATAGAACTGAGTTCTATCCCGGCTGTAGGTAGCTCACAAAATGTCTAGCCACAATGAAAAGACTTGATAAAGCGAAAGACGTGTCTGTAGATGACTATATGTATATATATATATATATATATATATATATATATATATATATATATATATATAGTCATCCACAGACACGACTAATATATTATACATATATATATATATATATATAGTCATCCACAGACACGTGTTTGTGGATGACTATATATATATATATATATATATATATATATATATATATATATATATATAGTCATCCACAGACACGTGTTTCGACTATATATATATATATATATATATATATATATATATATATATATATATATATATATATATGATAGCGGGGCAGGTATAAAACCTAAAAATATCATAATGAAGTACACTAGAAATCGGGTATTTGAAGTTTCATGTGGTGTCCACAGTCATCACACACACACATATATATATATATACATATGTACATATATATATAATTCCCCCCTCTCTCTCTCTCTCTCTCTCTCTCTCTATATATATATATATATATATATATATATATATAATATATATAATTGATAAAGACAAAAAGCTTAAAAATCGGGTATTATGCGATTATGGTCCTATTGTCACCCAAAGGTATCTGTATACACCTATGAGCTTCGTCAGATCGCTTTCTTTTATAATGCTCTGTTTATAAAAATTAAACTTTGAGCTCTCAAATTGAACCTGAACTCTTCAACATCGTACCGTTGGAAGAAAGGACCAGCTTAGAACCATCCTGATACCAAATTACTTAGTATCCCACCTACGAATATATATATATATATATATATATATATATATATATATCAGAACCTTACTGCTACACACACCATCTGAGAAAAAATAATAAATAAAGATTTAAAAAAATAATAAAACTCCCACTACCAACCTCTGCTAACACCAATAACTGACCATTCTCGACCTCCTCTCTCTCTCTCTCTCTCTGTGTGTGTGTGTGTGTGTGTGTGTGTGTTAATTTCTAATTACCCCATATAAGAGGGTCGGCTGAAACGTTCATAGGCTAACCAACATATCTGCTGTTGATGACTTTATAAACAAATGGGATTCAAACTCTGCAACACAAATGGTAGAAGAGGTGTATGAATAGCAAGTGGGACAATGCTGAAAAATAAACTAAACATCATTTAGTCTCATTCCCTGAGAATATTTTGGTCAGCCTATGAACTTTTCTGACCCCCATAGATGTCAATGTTTAGACAAGATTTATGACCTTATCCAGTATTTTATTACCTTACATTATCTGAGAACATAACTAAACTTGATTTCAGTATGTGAGTTCTTGTGCTGCGTATGTGGGAAAAGATTCCCTACTGACCCGGTACCACTCTGGCAAGGCACTCTAAGATATCAGTGTATATCTTAGAAGGCCTTGACTCTGGCCATCCCTTAAAATGGCACTTAAATACTGAACTTCTTCTAGAATTCTTAGGCAGTCACAGACTTTTTTGGCAGATAAATCTTTTGCCTTGTTTGTGACTGATGATAATTTTCTTTAATGCATGCTAAAAAAAGACTGAAGTGTTTTATAATTTGCTTGAAGCATTGTGTTTATATTGGTTTGGTGGTTGGTTTTGAAGGCTATCACAATGCAAGTGTAAAGAAAAATAAGGTAATTATGGTGTTGTTTGTTAACCTCTAATTTATTCTTAATATTTCGCGATAAAAATTCATCAACAGAAGATTTCTGAAACTGAAGCTGTTGCTAGAGACCTTCCATTTTGTTTTGTCTCTATCTTCCCTATTCTCTGCGTGTATGTTGGGGTGGTGTTGTTTATGTGTGTGTTCATGTGGGTGGGTGTTTGTATGCGTGTGTTTATGTGTGTGTGTCTGTTCAACAATGTCTGATTATCATTCCAGGTTTGGCTTACCCTTTTCTCTTTGTTTTATCATTAAGCATTGGCCTGTTTGTTTATTTCCAGGCCCATTTGGTTCTCTTCTTCTTCTTCTTCTTCTTCTTCTTCTTCTTCTTCTTCTTCTTCTTCTTCTTCTTCTTCTGTGTGTGTGTGTTCAATAATGTCTGATTATCATTCCAGGTTTAGCCTACCTTATTTTTAAGGCCTTATTTTTCTTTACACTTGCATTGTGATAGCCTCCAAAACCAACCACTAAACTAAAAAAAAAAACTTTTCCTGTACATTACACAGCACTTTTTTCCGTAATTATCAGGACATTTCACAAATATCTCAATAATATTTTTTTTTTTAAACTGCGGTAATGGTAATTGTTATAAACAATTTTCTAATTATTTAAGTTTAAAATTATTCGTATTCGATAGGACCATTTGTAAAAAAAATCTCTTAAGAAACCTCAAAGAAAAGGGGAGATTAAGAAGAATATCTCACTTGGTTGAGGAGGAGGATGGTGAGTGGGAAAATATCCAACTTGGCTGTGGGAAGGATATTTGAGTGAGTGTAAAAACGAACGGACAAGCAGAATTATAATATAGAAGATAGGCCATGACTTTAACAGAGACATTACATTGCCTCAAGCACTTGGTTTGATTTGCGTCCATTTTGAATAGTTTCAAAGAAAATACTTTCTCGAGATTTAAATGATTTTTGTTATATACCAATTCCAAACAATTGTTAGTTTCAATTTATGGAAAAATATTATTTTGCCTTTTACGAAAAAAAAGCTTATTTATTGAATGACAGACTTGAATTCTCTGGTGATTGTAAAAACATAAACCCTATAAGTTTGTATCAGTTAATTGTTCGCCCCTGACTGACAGTTCCCCATAGCCGTGACGGAAAGGAGTTTGACAGACGAAAATTCTGTCGGGTTTCGCCCCCGGCTAGAGGTAGCTGTTAAAAATGTCGAGCCGCACTGGTGAGACGTACACGTTGAAACGCGTGTTTGTGGATGACTGGTATATATATATATATATATATATAATATATAATGAATAGTGAATGAAAAAATGAGAAAAGTATTTGCATGGAAAGGTGCTCAATGCTAATAAAGCAGGGCAATTTTTAGCTTTACATTTCCCATCGCGTGAAAAACGCTTCATATAATTTGATTTTTAACATCTCAACCATTTCACGACTGGTTTTTGACATCTCAACCACTTCTCATCTGATGATTGGATTACCAAGAAACTTTAAGTTATGAGTGTGAAATCATATCACCATTATATATATATATATATATATATATATATATATATATATATATATATAGGTAAATATAAACATGGTAAATGTATATGACGGTTGTCATATAGACATACACCTGGATAGGAGGTGATTGTAGTGTAACGGTTACCAGCATGATGAATAAACAGGCTGAACTGAGTGGACGTCCTTGACGAAGCTGTTTGCATTTCACATGGCACTAATATACTTTCGAAATAAATTAGTCCTTATATTTTCCTTTCAGTAGTAGATAAATAGTAATGTAGTCAGGGCTCTTTAGCCTTGGTCTGGAAAGAAAAGAAATAAAACTTTGAATTTACCTAGTGTTGATTCCTGCTTGTGGTGGAAGGGTTGGGTAAATGAATATACCCGGTCTTTAAAGATGTTTATATGATTAAGGGCCGGTTTAGCTCAGTCCGTAGAGCGTTCGGCTAGGAGTTACAAGGTTCCTGGTTCGATACCGCCCCTCGCCAACTCAGCGTATGTGTAGCACGGGGATCTGTGCAGTAAAGTAAGGAGCTGATGGTAGGCGTGGCGCTTTACCTCAGACGCTAAAATAATCTCCTTGGTCTAGCGCTAGTGAAAATGGCTGATACCGACTTTAGGCCACCCCGACGACTTTACTTACTTTATATGATTAATACTTAACATAGTATCTTCTGTATGGTTTAAAGGACTCCATGTTTTCTACTTGCCTCTACGGATCTGTTTGTGTATAGAGTGTCCTGATGCCATCATTGACCTGGAATAATAATGCACTTGTATCATGGCTTGAACTTTATACCAGAGATGGTTGGGTCACACAATTCGCATTCCTGCAGACAGACTCCCCTATAAAATACTTTATGGTTAACTTGAAGAAGGCACGCGAAGGACAGGAGGTCCCCAAAAGGAGACCAAAACCATATATAGACGACGCTGAAGAAATGCACGATAACACCTTCAAGCCTGGATCTAGCCTCCAACAGACAGGATTAGCGAGACACGTGTCGCATAGGAGCTGAGTGGCTCAATATCGAGATTAACAGGGTTGCAGAGCGGTGACATCTTCGTCGTCATGAACGACCAAATGCAGATGGAAATTCTCCTTGTAATGTGTGTGACCGCATCTGCAAGTCCAGAGGGTCCACGACTGATGACCGACATGGAGTGACGTCATCATCGTCTGCGACGGACTTCTAAAAGAAAAGAAAAGAATCCCAGAGAAAAAGCACAGTCGTTAGAAATATAAAGAGAATATATGTAATGGTTAGTATGCTAGTTTCACAGATCCATTAGTTTGATCATGGATCTTTGCTGGATTCTCCATAAATGTAAATTTGTGGAAGCGCGTGGTGTAATGGTTAAAGTCATAGGAAGTGGACTCGTCGCCCCGAGTTCGATTCCTGGATGTGGTAATTGCATTTCACTTAGCGCTAATACCTTTGGGAAAGGGATGAATTCTACTCTCCCTCCAGGTATGGATAAATAGTAAGGCAGACAGGGCTCTTTAACCTTGGTTAGGCAACCAGTCTAGGAGAAGGAAAACTCTGAATTCAAACCTGTTAAACTCCGCTTAAGAAATTTACCTTGTGTCACATCCTACTCATGCGGAGGGGTTGGTAAATATATATATATATATATATATATATATATATATATATATATGTAAATTTGTGTCACAATCCATCGATTGCAAATACCTACAAGATAAAGTAAGACTTAGTAGACCATGTCCTCAACATTTTTCTAAATATTTAACACTCTAACTTCTTCCTTTTACAAAGGGTAATCCTTAACTTTTTCCTCGTAAATTCCTACCATAAAATAAACTGAACCCTCATTTTATGTCCGTGTTTTTTGCAATAAATGTTTTATTTTTCTTGCACCCGTTATTTTACATTACTAAATATATTTTCTTTATTTGTTAAAGAATAAAGAATCAAGAAAATACATTTAGTATTGTAAAATAACGGGTGCAAGAAAAATAAAACATTTATTGCAAAAACACGGACATAAAATGAGGGTTCAGTTTATTTTATGGTAGGAATTTACGAGGTAATAGTTAAGGATTACCTTACAAAGTATAAATGCTCTTTTATGTTCTCAACATTTTTAACACTTTTCCTTTTATAGATACAAGATTTTTTTTTTTATCTCTTGACTTTTCTACACTTTTCATCATTGTCACTGCGATTCTATATTTGTTTCATAGATTCTACATGTTCTTCCAGGATATCTAGAAACTATGAAAGGAAAGGGGAAGGGGTAAGGAAAAGGGTGAAATATATGAAGGATGTAAATGTTCCTTTAAGCCCTCCATACATTTCACACTTTTCCCTCCCCTCCATCTTTTATAAATTCTAAATGTTCTTTTACACCCTCTACACATTTCACCCTTTTCCCTCTCCCTTCTTTTTATAAATTCTAAATGTTCTTTTACACCCTCTACACATTTCACCTTTTCCCTCTCCCTTCTTTTTATAAATTCTAAATGTTCTTTTACACCCTCTACACATTTCACCCTTTTCCCTCTCCCTTCTTTTTATAAATTCTAAATGTTCTTTTACACCCTCTACACATTTCACCCTTTTCCCTCTCCCTTCTTTTTATAAATTCTAAATGTTCTTTTACACCCTCTACACATTTCACCCTTTTCCCTCTCCCTTCTTTTTATAAATTCTAAATGTTCTTTACACCCTCTACACATTTCACTTTTTATAAATTCTAAATGTTCTTTTACACCCTCTACACATTTCACCTTTTCCCTCCCCTTCTTTTTATAAATTCTAAATGTTCTTTTACACCCTCTACACATTTCACCCTTTTCCCTTCTTTTTATAAATTCTAAATGTTCTTTTACACCTCTACACATTTCAATTCTAAATGTTCTTTTACACCCTCTACACATTTCACCCTTTCCCTCCCCCTTCCTTTTATAAATTCTAGATGTTCTTTTACACTCTCTACACCCTTTTCCCTCTCTTTCCTTTTATAGAGTCTAAATATTTTTTATGCCCTCTACACTTTTCAACACATTTCACACTTTCCGTCCCTTCCTCCTTTTTTTATAGATTCAAAATGTTATTCTATGCCCATATGTTATCTAACTGAATTTTGATAAGAAAATTTCACAACAATGTTGATTATATTGAAATATAAATATTTAATGTGCAAACCAGGAGTGTTAAATATACCACCTTTGTGCAGCTGGATCTCCACCCCCATCAATCATGTACAAACTGTGGCGCTACAGGCCACATAAAGCCCACAGTGCTTTCTGAATTGCCCATCTAAGACTTCAATTGTTTTATAGAAAATATCTTTTTTTACGAAATAGAAAATAAATGTCACCCTTTTCCTGTTTCTGGGGCAGATGCTTACACCTGTTGAAGTGAGTTAGTATACTGTTGATTTGAACAACAGCAACTGGCTAAGCACAACTGAACCAGCCAGCCAGCAGTCAGTATACTGTTGATTTGGAACAGCAACTGGCTAAGCACAACTGAACCAGCAGCCAGTCACTCAGTATACTGTTGGTTTGGACAACAGCAACTGGCTAAGCACAACTGAACCAGCCAGTCAGTCAGTATACTGTTGGTTTGGATAACAGCAACTGGCTAAGCACAACTGAACCAGTGCCAAGACAGTTGGTATTTATGGAAATCAAGAATAGTCCATTCATGTATTTGGGTGATTCCATTCCTTGAGTTCTGATTGGCTGCTTTGGCTTCTATTATATTATGAGGCTTCATAAATAGCCTGGCATTCTGCAGTAGTATTGCAACAAGATTAGATTCATATTCAGTTACCACTACTTGTTGCCTTGTCTTACCAATTCGACGGTAATTGGAATTAATATGATTATTCTACATTAACTAGGGTTAGGGGCCGGGTTAGCTCAGTCGGTAGAGCGTTCGGCTAGAAGCCACAAGGTTCCTAGTTCGATACCGTTCCTCGCCAACTCAGCGTATGAGTAGCACAGCGATCTGTGCGGTAAAGTAAGGAGCTGATGGTAGGTGTGGTGCTCAATCTCAGATGCTAAAACAATCTCCTTGGTCTAGCGCTATTGAAAAGGGGATAGACTCCCTCGCTGATTGGCTGATAGCGACTTTAGGCCGCCCCCACGACTTTACTTTTTTACAACTATGATCTTGTGTAGTAAAAATGGGGGAGGTGCCTTCAATGTAGAATTACCTTTAATTTTTTTAGTACTGTGTAATGATGAGTTATATCTCATACGGACCACTTCTTTGTTCATGTCTGATCTAAGGATTCTTACTTATAAGGGATATATACCGTATTTGACGGCATATAGGACGCACTTTTTTTTCCAAAATTTTGGCTTAAAAAATTGCCCTGCATCTTATACATCGTAGTTGAAGTTTGAGACCTCCCATAGGCCTAGGCTAATCTTCTCTATGATGCTCTCTAACCCAGCTTATGCTCAGTACTTTTACCTACCCTAAACTCCAAGCATTCTTGCTTTTATACAGCTATGCTTGTGCTGGTAATGCACAGCTAGACTGTTTTCAACAATATATGCTTAAATACACCAAAAGCTTTTTCCTGAATCTGACCTGCTGAAATGGGGGTGCATCTTCTATGCCTGTGCGTCTTATATGCCGTCAAATACGGTATATATATATATATATATATATATATATATATATATATATATATATATATATATATATCATGTGGATGAGTTTTTCCAACACATCCCTGTAGCGTATGAGTAGTACGGGGATCTGTGCAGTAAAGTGAGGAGCTGATGGTAGGTGTGGTGCACCGTCTCGGACGCCAAAACAATCTCCTTGGTCATGCGCTAGTGAAAAGGGGATATACTCCTTCGCTATCTGGTTGATACTGACTTGTTTTTACTTATATATAATGACCTCAAGATTAATTTACCTTTGACCATACAATGACTAAGGCTTTTAGGAATAATTGGCCTTACCCGTCCCCTATGAGATCTAAGTTCTGCTTCAGTTCAGCTCACAAAAGTAAATGACTTTGACACTCCTAGATTTAAAAAAAAAATCCCTTTTATTTTTTATTCATTTGTCCATGAACCTATTGAATCTACGTGTATGATGCAATGATTAGTTAGTTAGCCTTGATTATATTTACCGTCCTGTCGGCAGGGGCGTTAGAATGTACCGACTGCACTTCTGCAGAGGGATAGACTCCCCCAGTGGGACCACCTGTTGACCGTGGGTGGCGACCCGTGATGCTTAAGGACAGAACTCAGGTGGATGAGCAGTCCATGACTTACAAAATTCCACTTTCTCCCTTTTGGGGGCTAGACTGTCGGCCGGAGAGCCCCTCCCCCCGATCAATCGGCTGGTCACGTCAAGCCCTAGCACCTATATGATTGACCCAGCCCTATTGCCCTTATGGCAAGCCCCAACCCTTTTTTATCATATAGGTGCTAGAAGGCGGTGACTGAGGGTCTACATGTCCTGGGAATGACGTTAAACTCTATCTGATGGTGAGGTTCCAGTTCTGGAGTTCTGGGGAATATGGAATACCCCTTCATCACCATTGCTCCCTGGTCCACTCTGACCCGGAGTGGTAGTACCTGTTTGGGTCCCATCTATGGGTTAAATAGAAAAATCTGTTTATAAAAAAAAATTGAGTATCCATTAAGAATGACTTTATTTCAAAACTTTATCGGCATTAAATGACCCACTGAGGTTGATATGCCGTAAAACAAAACAAACCATTGATTATGCTTAGGGCGTTATTTACCAAGTTTAGCTAAGTTAGGCACAAGGCTAGAAGTTTGAGGTTACTCATTGAGGATCAAAATCACTCGCAATTTTATCTTTAATCTTTAGTTTGCTTCTTAACAGCAGACTAATCTAATTTTCATTTCTTCCAATAAATGAATAAATAGATGAATCAAAACTATAAGCATAAAACCTTCCCACTTATAATGCAGGGAAAATAAAATACAATAAAATAAAAATTTACAGGGAAAATAAAGTACAAAAATAAAATACAAAAATTTACAAAAATTTACAGGGAAAATATTACAGGGAAAATAAAATACAAAAATTTACAAAAAATACAAAAATTACAGGGAAATAAAATACAAAAATTTACAGGGAAAATAAAATACAAAAAAATAAAATACAAAATACAAAAAATAAAAAAAAATTTACAGGGAAAATATTACAGGGAAAATAAATACAAAAATTTACAGGGAAAATAAAATACAAAAATAAAATACAAAAATTTACAGGGAAAATAAAATACAAAAATAAAATTCAAAAAATACAAAAATAAAATTCAAAAAAATACAGGGAAAATATTACAGGGAAAATAAAATACAAAAATTTAAAATCATAATTAAATCAATCAACTATCTCTTTTCAATTAAATATATATATATATATCTGTACAATATAGTTTGTGTTCACAATGAGTTCTGATTCGCATTGACGGCGTAAGTTCTTGCTATGTATAGGTTTGAGTTGTAAAACAGAGGCCAGGTTTCTTCCACCTGGAAAAAGTTATCGCAAAAATCGTAACTCAAGAGAACAAATTCAAAATAGAAAACGGCTAAAAATAGAAAATAAATTTTAAAAATTACAAAATCTCTAAATTACGCAAAAAAAAAATCCAATCCCCCTGCTTTCACAAACCTTCACAGACAACAGTCGCCACTCACTAACAACCCCCAACTTTCACAAACCTTCACAGACAACAGTCGCCACTCACTAACTTACTACCAGACTATCAAATTTCTTCAATGGCAATAAATGACCCCATAAAAAGTACTATACACCACAAATAAACCCATTACCCCTTTTCCTTCACCTCCTCACTTACACATCCAACTCTCCCCTCTCTACCTTCCCTTTGCTTCTCATCTTATCACTTTGCATGTCCTCTCATCTTCTGCCCACCCCAAAAATTAACTTTTCGGCATAAAAGTAGACATGTTGTCTTTAGAATAAATTCGGAAAAGCTTCGCAAAAGACCGAGGTGAAATATCATTTGAATTTAGTTATTGTGCTGTTGTATCCGCATTTTCCTCTATTTTCATCCACATATATATATATATATATATATATATATATGTGTGTGTGTGTGTGTGTGTGTGTGTGTGTGTGTGTGTGTGTGGTGGCATTTCATTAAACCATTTTTATCCATTCAACATAGAAAAGGGAAGACATTATGCAAAATTGATTGGACATACAGTGGTACCTTGATTTACGAGTGGCCCAACTTAACACATTTTCCGAGTTATGAGCTGTCACTGAGTCAATATTTTGGTTTGTGTTAAGAGCTAAAAAGATTTTCCATTGGAGTGTGCTTCAGATATGCTTATAAGTTCACTAAAAACATTAAAGTTTACAAATTTATTACACCAAAGTAAAATATCATTTACAAAAAATAAACATTAAAACATATTACAGTACATAATTCATTACATTCTATTCTATTATGTTTTTATACAATACAATGATATTTTTCTAATTTGAAAAAAAAAAAAAAAAAAAAAAGATATGAAACAAAACCAAATGGACAGCCAAATGGAGAACCACTAGCAACAGCTTCAGTTTCGGAGATCTTCTGTAGAAGAGATTTTTATCTCGAAATATTAAGAATTTTTTAAATAAAAAAATTAAAGGTTAACAGACAACACCATAGTTACCTTATTTTTCTTTACACTTGCATTGTGATAGCCTTCAAAACCAACCACCAAAAAAAAAGTGTGTGGCTGGAACGGATTAATGGCATTTCATTCTGTATCAATGAGGAAAATTGATTTGATATAATAGGATATTGAGTTACGAGCGGAATGAATTAAATTCGTAAGTCAAAGTAATAGTGTATTTCATTATAAAGTTACCATAATCAGAATGAATTTATTATTTGACAAAAAATGAGATCTGCGTGTGAGAAGAAAGAGAAAAATAGAAATAAATCCGATGGTATGTAAATATAAAATATATATATAAAAAAAAAAGAAAAAAAAAATATTCAGAGGGTGTATCTTTCATATTTTTATAAACTATCTATAGGACACATAACAGATGTTAACTGCTTCACCCGAAAAATATTTTCAAATATAAAAAGAAAAAAAAAAAAAAAAAGAAAAGAAAAAAGAAAAAAAATGAAATTCTTAACGTTCTTTTAAAGGGTCGGCGTTCCATTTCAAACTGGATTGACGTCACTGTTGACTTCGAAACAATTTTGTTTTACATTTAAAAAAGGTAACGTCTTTGTTATAGATTAAAACAATTTTTTTTTTTGATAATTAATAATTATTCCAAAATTCTCAAATATGTCTTAAATATAGTTTATCAAAAGCAAAAAGAAGTAAAATATGACGTGTCACATTATCATATATAAAAATACATCCTCTGAATAATTTCTTCTAAACATATAAAAGTAAGTTTTTGGTATGTACGTGTTGGCGTACATATATATATATATATATATATATATATATATATATATATATATATATATATATATGTAAGTATCTGTTATGTTCTTGTGAATGTTGTTTGTTTGGTCTTTTTAAAGCATTGGAAATAAGAACAAAAACTATAAAAACAGAACAAAAATCGGATTTTTTAAATATATTCAACCGTTGCTCTGTTTCTGGTGTAATCTATTCCGATATTTCGGGTGAACCTTCACCCTTTCTCAAGGTATGTCCGACGGTCGGGAGAGAAAAAAATGCAATGTTGTATATGAGGGCAAAAAAATAATTAAATGAAGTGGACGGATTTGGCGTTTTTTAGCCGTTAATTTTCTTTCGAAATTGTGTGACGTAACTCATCCGAACACACACACACACACACACACACACACACACACACACACATATATATATATATATATATATACACACACACACACACACACACACACATATATATATATATATATATATATATATATATTATAAATCGAAATATTGTTCAATATTAGCTATGAATATGATATTAAATATTTTCATTTTAACAGCATTGTATGTTTTCATACCCTTTTATCTATACTTATATATATATATATACTAGCTAAAGTACCCGGTCCATGACCGGACTAAAAAAATAGGAACACCAAAGAGTGAGTAGGGAGAAAATAAGAGATAGGTATACCCAATTTCGGTTCATTTTTTTAATATCTCATAAAATAAAATAAATATTTCCCGTAATATATTTTCGTGGAGATCGGACCATTAATTGATTTTTCATAACATATTTTTAAAATCCTCTTGTCGTAAGTTGTTTTTGGCTACGTTAAATTTCAGTTGATTTAACGGTGCAAAAATGAAAACATTGTTTTCAATCATAATTTTCATTATTTCCGTGAGCTGAAATTTTTTTTTAAATCATCAGGAGTTTGTTTAATGTTTCCTCTTTCGAATGGAAAATTTTTTCAAGATAATATTGATTTTTATGCAAGTTTCATTGTGTTAAATATGGGGGGGGGGGGGGTAAATTTCACAGGGAAAATTGGTGGTAACAAATAAGAGATAATTATTTATCAATTTTTTAAAAAAATCTCCGAGAATTGTCTAATGAATAAACGGTTGAAATAAATGTTATATTCGAGACGACACTAATATGAATGAATTAAAGTAACTTCTAAAGTTTTAAGAAAATGTTAATAAATGATTAAAATAAACCTCGAGATAAGGGCTGAAGTTGAAAAACGGTCGAAAAATAAGGGTGCCCCCCCCCCATAAAAACAGAACCAAAATTATTTATTTATTTTCCCATTAAACTAACCCTAACCCTAACCCCTCCTAAATTAAAATTAACAGTTTTATTACAAAATTTGTGGGTTCTGTTTTTTCTGGGTCACCTGTATACAGGCTGACCCAGAAAGAACAGAACCAAAATTATTTATTTATTTTCCTATTAAACTAACCCTAACCTAAACCCCCTTAGTTAAAATTATGTTTTATTACAAAATTTTGGGGTTCTGATTTTTCTGGGTCACCCTAATTTTCCGACCGTTTTTCAAGTTCAGCCGAGATAAGTTCGAAAGACAATTTTTTTTAAGAAAGAGAAAAAAAAAGGAATTTAGCTACCTATTAAAATTTTTTTTTTAAATTATTTTGTATACGAAAAAATTAAATAATGATTAAAAACAAAGTTGAGTTATTATTAAATGTTTTCGCTTATTATTGTTATTTACTTCGCTGTAAAAAATAATTCAATCAATAAAACCACATCTTTCTTACCAAATAAATATTTGTAAGATAGATTATTTCATTTCATTTCTAACTAAATTAATATTTTAAAGATAGGAATAAAAAGATTGCGATATGAATAAGATTTGATTTTTCGTCAAAACATAGTTTTGCTGTCCAGAGCAAAATCATTTTTTTCTAACTCACTATAAAAAATAATTCAATGGATAAAGACTCATAAAAATTATATATTGAGAAAGATTATTTTCTCTTCTTTTCAACCGTATGGATATTTTAAAAATTGGACTATAAATAGGCGATAAATTCCGAGTTGAACGGCTTAAGACTGCGAAATTTATTCAATTAATGGTAATCGCTGTGCTAAAAATTCTGCTGGTAATCACTGTAACAAAAAGTCAGACAGGGGACAATATTTTATCATCAGCAGGAGTTGGTATATGGACAGTTTCGCAAATTGGGTGATTTTGGCTTAATTAATCAGTTATATCCCTTAATCAGTAAAAATCAATAACCAAATTTGGCGTGTTTTTTAGTTAAAAGGATATTAATATGTATCCAAGAATTCGAATCAGAGTGACCTCCCGTTTTGAACTTATACGCCGACACGTACATACCAAAAACTTACTTTTATATGTTTAGAAGAAACTATTCAGAGGATGTATTTTTATATATGATAATGTGACACGTCATATTTTACTTCTTTTTGCTTTTGATAAACTATATATATATATATATATATATATATATATATATATATATATATATATATGCGAGGAGTGACGAGAGACTGACAGGTCGTCGTTGGGCGGGGTTGCGAGAGTGGCAACAGAGGGAAGAAAAAAAGGAACGGCGAGACGTAGACAGCGGTCGCACACCCGTTATCCTACTTTCTCTCTGCGCACCCCGTAAAGAGACCTACAGTGCAGCATATATATATATATAATATATATATATATATATATATATATATATATATATACTATCTAAAGTACCCGGTCCATAATCATTGAGAATTTGTATATTTCAGGATTTGTATTTTCTGTTTATAGTTTAAAATTATTTCATATTATTATACAACAAATTGAAAGTATTCGTTTGTATATTTGTTTGTTATTGTTTTAAATATTTTGTACATGACAACAATTCACATTTAGTTCTTAATTGTATGTTGAGTTTAAAAAGAAGCTGAGAATCGAAAATTTAAATTCTTCGTATTGCAATATCTATTTTTGCTAAAACCTAAGATAGTATTATAGGGACCACCAATTGATCAGTTTAGGCCATCTTGAATAAAACGGAAATATTTTGTTATTATTTATAATTAATTGATTTTTCATAGAATTTAAAAAAACTCTTATCGTAACTTGTTTTTAGCTACGTTAATTTTCAGTTGATTTAACAGTGCAAAAATGAAAACATTGTTTTTCAATCATAATTTTTATTATTTCCGTAAGCTGAAAAAAAGTTAAAAAATCATCAGGAGTTTATTTAATGTTTTTTCTTTCAAATGGAAAAAATTTTCAAGAAAATATTAATTTTTCTGCAAGTTTCATAGTGTTAAATATAGGGGGGGGGTAAACTTCACAGGGTAAAATTGGTGGTACCTAGTATTTTAAAAACATTGTTTAAAAACGTTTTGGTGGACCTGATTATCTGGACTCCCCCCCCCCATCTATTTTTTTCCTTCAGTTGATTATTATCGATTACACACCAATCTATCAGATTGAAAAAAAAAATTCTTAAAAATTCTTTATTATTTGAGTATTCACGGGTGCTCATTTCCTCGTATAAGTTTATAGTAAATTGATCCCCCATATCGGAACCGCTTGAACGGAACCCAAATTATTTATTTATTTTCCCATTAAACTAACCCCCCCTACCCCCCCCCTAGTTAAAATTAAGTTTTATTACAAAATTTATATTAATTACAAAACATCAATTTTCATAAAAGTTCAAATGTCACCTATGAAATCGCTATTTAAACATGCCAATTTTCAGAACTGAAAAGTTGCACTATAAACTCAGCAATGTTTATTGACTTCACAATAAAACTTAAAATTTAATTTGTAACAAATTCTGGAATATTTTAAATTGTATTTTGAATAATAATTTAAATGTTGGTTGTTAGTTGTTTTGTTTTATCAACTTTTCGGGTAATTTACTTACGAATCGTGTCATTTTGATAAACAAAGCGCTTACAATTTTTCGTACTTATATATAATTTTTTTTCTAAATGTTCCAATAACTGGATATTGTCAGATAAACTTGAAATAAATTTCGTCTTACAAATAATTGACTATTTATCTCCAGTCGGGCCTTCGACTAAAGATAAAACACCGGATTTTGTCCGTATTAGTAACCTTTGTTTTTATTTTTTTTTTATCGTGGTTTGAGAAAATAATTAGTTAACGAACCAAAAGAAAAACAGTTTCTAAGGAAATTCGTCAATCTTATTGTTATTTTTAACCCTTTAAAACTCTAACAATAAAAATTAATAAATAAATTAAAGAATTAAAAGTCATTTTATTCGAATGAAAATCTTAGTTTAATTTATACAAATATGTAACCGTACTTACGACGTAAACTGATTTTCATGATACTGTTATTTACGATTAAAATTTTTTTTTAATAATGTAACCGTAAAGCGTGCATTTTGATTTTCTACAATTTTTATGCATTACAAAAATTAAAATTAAAATGAGTGTACTGTACAATTTAAGAATATGGACAAACTCGCTGTAAAAAATAATTTAATCTATAAAAACACATACAAATTACATATTCAGAAAGACTAAGAGATTCCGAACTGCCTTATTCGTATTATCGCCTATTTATCGGCTATACGTAGTATTTTTTTTTTTTAACTCGCTGTAAAAAAAAAAAAATCTATAAAAACACATACAAATTACATATTCAGAAAGACTATTTCATCTTATTACTAAAGATATAAATATTTTAAAGATTTGATCCTAAATAGGTAAGAGATTCCAATCTGACTGATATAGACAGCACTGCTTGTATCGCAATAATCATAGGCAGCGTGGCTATCCGAAGCAATTTTTTAATTTTTTAACTCGCTGTAAAAAATGATTCAGTTGATAAAAACTCACACAAATTACATATTTTGAAAGAGTATTTTCTTATCTTTCTAACGATATAAAAATTATTAAAGATTGGACCATAAATAGGCCATAAATTCGGAGCTGAACGGCTTAGACTGCAAAATTAATTCATTAAAATCAAAACTTCGCTGCTGTTATCGCTTTAACAATAAGCAGGCAGAGACAATATTTTATTATCAGGAGGGGCTGATATACGGACAGTTCCGCAAATTGGGTGATTTTGGATTAATTAATCGATTAAATCCATTAATCAGTAAAAATCAATAACCAAATTTTGAGTTTTTCTTAGTTAGAACGATATCAATGTGTATGCAAGATTTTGAATCTGAGTGACCTCCCTTTTTTTGTTATACGTCGACACGTACATACCAAAATCTTGTTATATATATATATATATATATATATATATATATATATATATATATATATATATCGTGAAAACAGTCCGTTTATTTATTTTATTGATATTTTTTAGCAGAATTCTGTATTAATGACATTGGGACTTATAAAAAAATCTGCTGATATAATTATTCGGACTCTTGTTTTTATAGAAAAAAGTAAAAATCGTTTTTTGCCAGTTCATTTTTTTCATAATTCATAAAATAAAATAGGGGTGTGGTGTAGACCTCGTAAAAAATATTTCCTCTAATATTTTTTTAGGAAAAAACTATTTCAGACCTATTTTCATTAAAAGGTAAGTAAATTTTCGTGCAAATCGGACCATCAAATGTTTTTTCATAGAATCTTTTAAAAATTCTTTTGTCGTAACTTGTTTTTGGCTACGTTAAATTTCAGTTGATTTAACGGTGCAAAAAGGAAAACATTGTTTTCAATCATAATTTTCTTTATTTCCGTAAGCTGAAAAAATGTTTTTTAAATCATCAGGAGTTTTATTAATGCTTCTTCTTTCGAGTGGACAAAATTTTTTTTTAGATAATATTAACCTTTATGCAAGTTTCATTGTGTTAACTATGGTGGGGGGTACATTTCACAGTGAAAATTGATGGTACCTTGATATTACGGTATGTGTTATTCTATGCCGAAGACGTTTTTGTTTTATCTATTCTTGTTGGGTATTCAAACTCATTTTTATCACATTTTTAAAACTCACTTAAAAATCTATTTAACCCATTAATGAGACCCTAACAGGTACTACCACTCCGGGTCAGAGTGGATCTGGGAGTTATGGCAATTAAGGGGTACTCTACATTCCCCAGAGCTCCAGAATTGGAACCTCACCACTAGTTGCAGTTTAACGTCATACCCAGGACATTAATATCCTTCGCCACCGCCCTCTAGCATATATATGATAAAATTGTTGGGGGTTTGCTATAAGGGCTATAGGGTTGGGATAGACATATAGGTGCTAAGGCTTGACGAGATCAACCGATTGATCGGAGGGGGCCTTTCCGACCGCCCATTTAGCCCAAGGGTCAAGGTGGAGTATTGTATGTCACGGACTGCTTAGCCATTAAGATTCGTCCTTAAGCCTCACGGGTGTCCACTCCGTGCCAACGTGGCCCCATTGCGGGGGTACCCCATTGCAGAGGTGCGGTTGGCGTATTCTACTGCTGCAGCCGATAGGGCGGGGCAAGTTATTTCGGTCCATGGAAATCAGCCCTAAAAACATGTGAAATCCTGATAACATGACTCAGTCGAACTGACTTTTGTCAGAAAAAATTTTTAAAAATCTTTTGAAATCTCAAATGTGTTTATTCCCCGTTTTCCAAAGAATATATTTTTGTTTCAGCTTAACTGCAAGAAGATTTTTGACCGTTTTAATTTTTTTTTCAGTTTATTATATGAGGCAAATAACATAATACGACATTGGGCCTCAAAGATTCGAGCTCCATCTAAATTGTTGTGTGTATGTGTGTGTGCGTGCGCGTGTGTGTGTGTTTGTGGGGAGGGTGTTTATATATATATATATATATATATATATATATATATATATATATATATATATATATATACATATATGAGGTAAGGTAGAAGGAAAAGTGTACAAAAAATAATGACTCAAACAAGTAGAAGTAGGAGAGAAATATTTCGTTCCGCTTTCCACTTTCCATGATAGATATCCTCTGATCAACCAAATCTTCACTAACTTTCCCTTCCCCTGAATTTCATCACCAACTCACTTTCTCTTCTATAAATACAAATGTACGTATCTTGTTTTGAATGAATTAGTCTGATTGAGTTTCTCGCGTAAAGCGGAACGAAATATTTCTCACCTACTTCTACTTGTTTGAGTCATTATTTTTTGTCCACTTTTCCTTTTACCTTACCTCATACTGTCGGATTTTACTCCAACCCTCCTATCTTCATATATATATATATATATATATATATATATATATATATATATATGTGTGTGTGTGTGTGTGTGTGTGTGTGTGTGTGTGTGTGTGTATGAAAGTCTGTGATCTATTCCATTTACTGAGACAATGAGCGGTTTGCATCAAAGATTCAAATGGCAACTGAGACAGGCGCTTAACCTGAAAGACATATTATCATCAGTTCACGCTGACAGTAAGGATCTTCATGACTTTTCCTCTCCACTCGTCCCTTTCGTCCATCACTTCTGGTAGGTCCTCTGCACAGTATCCAGTATCCGTACAGAGCTGACTGATGTATGCTTTTGCTGGTCGACCACACTAGTGAATCCATGTGTAGGTGCCCATAGGTGAACGTCACTAATGAGTTTGTCCTTTCTTTTCCAGCAATGTCGAACATGTATTTTTCTTCTTACGCGGATGGTTTGGGTGATAGGAGACAGAGGGCCGTACAGCTGCTCCTTTGTGGAGTGCTGTTTTCATGATGTGTTCAAGACAGCTTCCAGCATTCTTGTACATTTAACATTCGAGTGTTTCGGTAGAGTCCATGTAGTACAGCTATACAGTAGTACCGACACAGGCACAGCTTTGAAGAATTTTCGCTTTATCTAATCTGGTAGATCAAATTTCCATATGGTGGATAACATGTCTATAGCAGCCCATGCCTTTCTTATGCGTATTTTGACATCGCTAAAATATAAAGACAAGACATAATTTTATTTTGTTTTCGTGGTATGATTCAATTTTTTTTTTTTTTTTTTTTGTGAATTTTCTGTAGACTTTGAATTTCAAAACATAATTATCAAGAAATGATAAAATGTCTAGGAAAGATAGCGTCGTGTTTGTTTCACCTCCGAATATAAATTCGATAGTGGGTTTATAAGTTTCTTGTTAGGAATTTTTTTTATTAAAGACATGCCACATCAACACCAACACATGGGAGGCTTGTGCAGAAGACTGTGCGACCTGGTGACTCCTCGTCAAACAAGCAACGAAAAGGAGTGAAAAAGAGAGGAAAGAAACCGCCGCAGAAAAGAGACACATAAGTAAGGAGGGACCACATCAACTACAGCAACTACAGCAAGCATCACTGTTCGTTTGCAGTCACTGCACCAGAGATTGCCATTCAAAAATTGGTATGTTCAGCCACTCATGCAGTTGCAAGTGAGTTATAGAGTAAGAACTATCTAAAGACTTCTGGGCTAATAAGCAAATCTTTATGAAAATTCCGATGTGAACTCCTTTCACCTCAAGGAATTTTTAAAAAGATATCCGAAGAGAGACGAGCACAGACAAACAGATGAAGTGCACCTTTTTACCAGGGATGTACGGAATATTTAAGCTTAAAAGTGATCCTAAAAGTATACATCCTCCAGAAATCAAGTGACATTGCCATCTGTAAGCGGGTGAGGGACAGACAGACATAAATAAAACTGCCATCTGCAAGACGGGGGGAATATACCCACAACCACACCCACGAGAAGATTGGAACATTTAAATAAAATTAACGACAGGACTCATTCATACAGAAAACAAATAGAATAATTTTGTTTAAGAAAAGATGTTTTATAGTATATTATTTTTATCAACACCGATTCCGGGTTCTTATCTCCCTGCCCCCCCCCTCTCTCTCTCTCTCTCTCTCTCTCTCTCTCTCTCTCTCTCTCTCTCTCTCTAATTATGTTGCTGATGTTGTTGGTGCAGGAGTAACTAATTTGATTAACAACTGTTTTTCTATAAAACATTTTATTTACTGGGTTATCAATTTTGAAGTATTTATCAATTAGTTTGAGGAAAAGTTTACCTATGTTAATATTGGCTAATTTGCAATAAGGTGGTTGATTTGGTTTGGTTTGTTTTGTTTTACGGCATATCAACCCAGTGGGTCATTTAATGCCGATAAAGTTTTGAAATAAATCAATTCTTAATGGATAATACAATTTTTTTATAAATACATTTTTCTATTTGACCCAAACAGGTACTACCACTCCGGGTCAGAGTGGACCAGGGAGCAATGGTGATGAAGGGGCGCTCCACATTCCCCAAACCTCCAGACCTGGAACCTCACCATCAGATAGAGTTTAACGTCATTCCCAGGACATGTAGACCCGCAGCCACCGCCTTCTAGCACCCATATGATAAAAAGGGGTTGGGGCTTGCCATAAGGGCAATAGGGTTGGGAAAATCATATAGGTGCTAGGGCTTGACGTGACCAGCCGATTGATCGGAGGGGTCCTCTCCGACCGCCCGTCTAGCCCAAGATAGGGCTAAAGTGGAGTACTGCAAGTCATGAACTGCTCATCCACCTGGGCTCTATCCTTAAGCATTATGGGTCGCCACCCACGGCCAACAGGTGGCCCCATTTGGGGGAGTCTTACCCCTCTGCAGAGGTGCAGTCGACAGGACGGTAAGGTGGTTGAAGCATATGATTTTACGTCTATGTTCAGATATGTTAATTCTTTCATTATTTAAAGATTTTTTGTTTTGGTAGTTCTTGTCTGAATCAGCTATTTGGGAGGGTTTTATTGTATTTTTTCATTGAATTTATTTTTATTTGATAATAATTCATTAATTCTTTTATTAATGACATTAAGTATGTGTTTTATTATGTGTTTTCGGTAGTTATTGTAAATATTGTTATATATGGGTTATATAACCAGTTGTATTTATGCAATGGTTTAAATGAGTTATTAGCTAGGTTTAAAGTTAAGGCTAGAAAATTGAAGATTTTACTATCGACGAGATGTTAATTTTGAAACCTTGAAATTTAAATGTTTTTATTATCTTTTTTGTATATTGGATAATAATTGACCGTTGCTCTTTGGGATCACCACTAGTCTGTCATCTCTGTCAACCCTACATAAAGATGCTGCGTGTTGTCATGAACAAATCTTGGAAGCAACACTTCCAAAAAACCTGCTCTACGGCCACTTGCCCTCTATCACACAAATCATCCGAGAAAAAGAACAAGACATGCTGGACACTGCTAAAGAAACAAAGAGTAACTCATGTGACATCTTTATGTGGACAACTACACATGGACATACCAGTGTAGGCCGACCGGTAAAAACCTATATCAATCAGTTCTGTGCGGATTGTGGATTTTGCGCGAAGGACCTCCCATGGGTAATAACCAATAGGGACGGTTGTCGAGAGAGTCGTGGATATAAGTGCTGCCAGCACGACCTCATGAGGATAATAAAT
>CM042179.1:24153170-24193170 GCA_023376005.1 Doryteuthis pealeii
AGTATTATCTGCGTTATTCGGACTATTGTCCTCATCTTCATTGTTATCTGTACAACGTTTCGGCCGATATGCCCTCCGGCCTTCTTCAAGTATTTCTTGTCGGACTCGGGAACCTTCTTTTTAAACTCGGGAATCTTCTTTTCGGACTCTTGTCGTAATCGGGAGCCATCACGGAACTTTGAACCTAACCCTTCCTTCAATCCACGGGGGTATCCTGTTCTCATTCCGCTAACCATAGCTGGGGTAGGGGCGTTAAGCTGTATTATTATTCTATGTTACTGCTGCCCTTGATCAGGATTGAACCTGCAATCTATAGATAACTGTCTCTTAGAACTGTCTTAACCTAACTACCTTAACCACTAGACCATGTGTCCAATTTTACTCCGCTAATGAATTGGCCTTGTGTCACATCCTGTCTGCGGCGGACGAGCTGACTAAATACATACGGTCCAATATGTTTCTTTCATTAACTAAATCTTAGCATGTAAATCAGAACCCAAATTATTTATTTATTTCCCCATTAAACTAACCCTACCCCCTAACCCTACCTCTACCCCCCTAGTTGAGTAACATGATATTACAGGGTGACCCAGAAAAAACAGAACCCAATTTATTTATTTATTTTCCCATTAAACTAACCCTAAACCCCAACCCTGACCCTAACACTAATCCTAACCCTAAAGCCTAACCCTAACCATACCCCCTAGTTAAGTAACATGATATTACAGAAAAAACAGAACCCACAAATTTTGTAATAAAACTGTTAATTTTAACTAGGGGCATTAGGTTTAGGTTTAGGGTTTAGGATTAGGGTTTGGGGTTAGGGCTAGGGTTAGGGTTTAGGGTTAGTTTAATGGGAAAATAAATAATTTGGGTTCTGTTTTTTCTGGGTCACCATGTAATATCATGTTTCTCAACTAGAGGGTTTAGGGTTGGGGTTGGGGTTTAGGGTTAGTTTAATGGGAAAATAAATAATTTGGGTTCTGTTTTTTTCTGGGTCACCATGTAATATCATGTAACCCAACTAGGAAATAACCTGATGTTTTCATACAAGATTTCTTTTTTCTTCTTCCAGACAATTGAGCTTCTTGTTTTCTTGTTAACACTGTTTTGGCTAAATCTTTCCCTTAGCCGTCATCAATCACAATTTTCTGTCGACATCTTGTTTCCTTTTTCAATGTAGAGATAAGCTTCCCTTTTCCCACCCGTTCTATTGACGGGGCTCACAATACACCGACTACATCCCCAGCAGGAGAGTTAGACTCCCCTACTCACCCACAAAAGAATGTTCTGGATATAATTGCATCCGGTAGTGAGGCTCCAGTTCTGGATCTCTGGGGGAATGTGGACTCACCCCTCCTATTATTATTACTCTCAAACCCACTTTGACCCGGAGTTGTAATACCTGACATATTTACGAGACAAATAGATCTTTTTGAGATAATGTTTTAAATGATTTTGAGGAATATTAATACATTGGTTCTTAACTGTTCAGTATATTAATATATATATATATATATATATATATATATATATTATATTATTATTATAATGGAGATTGTGGGTTTTTCTGTCTGTAACCGAAACTATATTACTATTCAAGTCACAATTCCCTTTGTTATTTACATCACATTCTCCATGATTTTATTTTTTATTTAAACCTCAATTATTAATAAAATTGTTTTACATCATTAAGACTGTTGACCATATCTACATACTAATAACATGCAATTGTATTTATATATACAAGAAAATAGCGGTTTACAGTGTGAATTGGAAGGCTAATTTGCATATTGATATTAAAAAATTGATTTTAATAAATATATGCTTAGTATTATTGATTTCTAATTGTTTGGTTTTATATTAATGAATATGAGCAAAAATCTCGGGGATAAATCTTAAAAGAAATCCATTAACAAGAAGAAATAACTAATATTATTCTTTACTTCCTATTTTAACTAAATAGTTAAATTAGGAAAATTTACCAATGAAAGACGGGAGCAAGGAAAAATGATGGAAGAGTTAGTTTCAAAGTTGTTCTATTTTTCAATCATACCCCCTCTGTTCCAAATGTTTTTATCTGAATTCTTATTCAGTTTCATTAGCCTTTCTAATTTAACATGATATTTTATTATAATAAAACTTAAATACTTGCACCCAGAGGGTGCATATATTTGCTAGTATAAGTAAAGAAATAACAAAAGACTTAGAGGATTAGCATTATAGTCTCTTTCAGGGTGCTTAGACAAAGTGTCTAACTCTCCCGACGCATCTTATGAGTCGGGAGAGTTAGACACTTTGTCTAAGCTCCCTGAAATAGACTATAATGCTAAATCTCTAAGTCTTTTGTTATTTCTTTACTTATATATTTGCTCTGTGACTCTAACATTAAGAGCACACATTGAGCTCTCAAACTGCGACAGTTTTTTAAAATAAAACTCTTGTGTCGTAAGGAAGATTTCTTCTCTGGACTTTTGGATTATATATATATATATATATATGTGTGTGTGTGTGTGTGTGTGTGTGTGTATATATATATATATATATATATATATATATATATATATATATATATATATAAGAATATCCACTCTAAAACCACCAACTAATCAAAATCCTGGAAATAGACTTGACTATGCCACATAGTAGAATAGCCCAACCTGCTATTTAAACCCCTTACCAAGTTTGGATTCCCAGAAGCAGATTTAACTTGCAACACAGTTAAATACTGATCTCTACAGTTATCATTACCAAGGTGCAGATTCCTTTGACTCTCTCTTGCAATCCATCCCTATATCGGCCATTGGACCTGTTAAGTCCTCTAGATTGCACCTAGTGTCCGTACAGTGTTGATGAATGTAATTTTTTGCTAGTTGGCCAACACTGGTGTGTCCATGTGTAGGGGTCCACAGAAGAACAATGCTTATGAGTTTGTCCTTACTTCCCCAGCAGTGTCCAGCATGTCTTATTCATCTTATGTGAATGGATGGTGAGATCCGAGAGATACATTTAAGTATGAAGTGTTTACTGGTTTAAAACTATTGTAGACTACATTTAATTGCTTACAAAATACTAGTATTAGATAGGAATATATGAAACTATATAAGTACGTAAAGGAAGTGCGTGGTGTAATGGTTAAAGTCTTGGGAAATGGACTCGTCACCACGAGTTCAAATCCTGGACGTGGTAATTGCATTTCACTTAGTGTTAATACTCTTGGGAAAGGTTTGAATCCTACTCTCCTTCCAGCTATGGGTCAATAGCAGGGCAGACTGGCCTTTTTAGTCTTGGTAAGCCAACCAGTCTAGGAGAAGGAAAACTCTGAATTCAAACGTGTTAAATTCCGTTTAAGAAATTGACCTTGTGTCGCATCCTGCTCGTTCAGAGGGGTTGGTAAATATATATATATAAGTAAGTAAAGTCGTCGGGGCAGCCTAATGTTGGTATCAGCCAGACAGCGAGGGAGGCTATCCCCTTTTCAATAGCGCTAGACCAAGGTGAGCTTAGCGTCTCAGGTGGAGCATCACACCTACCCTCAACTCCTCACTTTACCGCACAGATCCATGTGCTACTCATACACTGAGTTGGCGAGGGCCGGTATCGAACCAGATGTGTACAAATTATTTGTATTAGATAGAAATAATAAATCCATAATAATAATGATAAAATGATAAAATAATTATACCATAATAAAAATAAACTATAATAATATAGAATAATAAGTAAAGTCGTCGGGGTGGCCTAAAGTCGGTATCAGCCAGACAGCGAGGGAGTGTATCCCCTTTTTCCTAGTGCTAGACTAAGGAGATTGTTTTCGGTGGTGCGGCGCAACACCTACCATCAGTTCCTCACTTAACCGCACAGATACCTGTGTTACTCATACGCTGAGTTGGGGAGGACCTGTATCGAACCCGGAACCTTGTGGTTCCTAGTCCGATGCTCTACCGACTGTGCTAAACCGGCCCTAAAAAACCATATAAAGGCATGTAACTTATTACCATAAGATAGGAATGGTTAATTAAATATATATAATTGTTTGTAGATTGCTGTTGTTGAATAGGAAGTTACTTGAAACTGTATAACTTTGTGTAAATGATTGTTTTAAAAATACTTTCTTGAATATATAATTACTTAAAAATTATTATTATTATTATTATTATTATTATTATTATTATTATTATTTACTCCTTTTGAGTTTTCACATCAGCATTAGCTGATGGTCTTTCACTGGAGTCTGAGTGACAGCAAGTCTCCTCAGGTCTCCAGGACTCTTCTGACTATTCTGGCAGATTGCAGCAGTGCAGTGTTCTGAATGGTTTCAATCCTTCCTCTGATATCCAAACTTTCCAAACCCTTTTCTAATCATTTTGGGACTGTTCCAAGTGCACCAACTACAATTGGTATAACTTTCACTTTCATATTCCATAACTTTTTCAGTTCTCTGGCAAGGTCCAGATATTTGTCCTTTTTTCATTTTCCTTTAGCTTCACCCTGTGATCTGCTGGCACTGCAAAATCCACCAGTTGACAAGTTCTTTCTTTTTTGTTTATCAACACTAGGTCTGGTCTTCTTGCTGGGATAAGGTGATCCGTTTTTATTTCAAAGTCCCAGAGAATTTTATGCGTTTTGTTCTCAAGAACAGATTCTGGTTTATGCATATACCATTTTGTTGTGTGGTCAAAATTTAATTTTTTGCATAATTCCCAGTGGATCATCTTCCCTACCCAGTCGTGTCTAGTTTTGTATTCTCGTTGTGCTAGTTTGCTACATTCGCAGAGTATATGGTTTACAGTCTCATCTCTATTACCACAAAGTCTACATTTACTATTTGTTGGGTCTTATCAATTTTCGCTTTTATATAGTTTGTCCTTATGGCATTATTTTGTGCAGCAATTATCAATGATTCTGTTTCTCTTTTGAGGTTTCCTTTTCTTAACCATGTCCAAGTCTTTCCATGTGCAACCTCTTCGATTTGTCGTTTGAAGCGTCCATATAATTGTTTTTCTTCCCATTTTTGTTTTATTATTATTATTATTATTATTATTATTATTATTATTAAATAAGAATCGTCAGTTGAAATCATATAATCACTTAAAATGGAGGCGCGTGGTCTAATGGTTAGATTCGTAGGAAATGGACTCGTCGACCCGAGTTCAATTCCTGGACAAAACTGTTTGCATTTCACATAGCGCTAATACCCTTGGAAAATGTATGAATCCAATTCTCCCTCCAACTATGGGTAAATAGAAGGGTAGACTGGGCTCTTTAACCATGGTTAGGTAACCGGTATAGGAGGAGGAAAACTTTGAATTCAAACCGGTTAAACTTCGCTTAAAAATTGACCTTATATCGCATCCTGCTCGTGCGGAGGAGATGGTAGATATATATAATCACTTTAAAAAAATAAAGACTAGATTATCGTTAATATTAGATATGAATAATTGAAACGATATAACTATGTGCAAATAATTTGGATTAAAAATTGTTACTTAAACAATAATTGTTTACAAATGATCTATCTTGGTTATTCTAACCCAGGGCTTCCCAACCTTTCTCAGCTCCTGGCCCACTTAGAAACCAGAATTTTTTGTAGCCCATGAAATTATTATAATAGAAAAAATATTTACATTTTACATAAGATATTTATTCAATTAAGATACAACCATATAGATTTATAATATTTCCTTGACCCACCTGAAATTTGCTGTGACCCATTTTGGCTATGTGGCCATAGGTTGGGAACCACTGTTCTAGCCGATCTTAACAAGGATGTTGTCTGGATGGTTTCGATTCTTTCTCTTTTTTTTTTCCAAACTCTTAGGGGCCTTTCCAAAGACAAACATTACAATTGGTATTACTTTCACCATCAGATTCCACAATTTTTCAGTTTTCTGGTAAGATCCAAGTATTTGTCTATATTTTCGTTTTCTTTTCATTTTCACTCTGTGGTTCGCCAGAACGACAAAATCCACTAGATGACAAGTTCTCTTCTTCTTGTTAATTAACATAAGGTCTGGTCTTCTGACTGGGATTATGTGATCAAAATCACAGGGATAGTCACTTGAAACCATGTAATTTCTGGCAAAAAAGAATGACTCATTAACATTAGATAGTAATACTTGAAACCATATAATTATGTACAAATTCTTTGTACTAAGAATAGTTACTCTAAATTATAATTGTTTATATTAGAGTTTTTCATACCAGCATTAGCTGATGGTATTTCCCTGGAGTCTGAGTGACAACAAGTCCCCTCAAATCTCCAGGATTCTTCTGAGTATTCTGGCAGATTGCAGTAGTGCAGTATTCTAGATGGTCTCAATTCTTCCTATGAACTCCAGATTTTCCAGTCTTTTTTCCAAGCTTTTTGGAACCGTTCCAAGTGCACAAACTACAATTGGTATAACTTTGACTTTCATATTCCATAGCTTTTTCAGTTCTCTGGCAAGGTCCAGATATTTGTCCATCGTTTAGTTTTCCTTCATCTTCAGCCTGTGATCTGCTGGGACTGCAAAATCCACTAGTTGACAAGTCTTTTTCTTTTTTGCTAATTAACACTAGGTCTGATCTCCTTGTTGGGTTAAGGTGATCCGTCTTTATCTCAAAGTCCCAGAGAATTGTATGCGTTTCATTCTCAATTATTATCATCATTATCATTAAAATGATAATTATTATTACAAATGATTATCATTATCAAATAAGACTAGTTACCTGAAACCATATATAGATATGGAGGCGCGTGGTGTAATGGTTAGAGTCGTAGGAAATGGACTCGTCAACCCGAGTTCAATTCCTGGACGAAGCTACATAGGGAAAGGTATAAATCCAGCTACTCTCCCTCCAGCTATGGGTAAATAGTAGGACAGACTGGACTCTTTAACCTTGTTTAGGCAACCAGTCTAGGAGAAAGAAAACTGAATTCAAACTTAAACTCTGCTTGGGGTGATCACTACTAGAATAGGCTCAGTACTAATTAGTGATCTTAAATATATATATATATATATATATATATATATATATATATATATATATATATATATATATATGGTGATTGCCACTTCTTCACAGAAGACCATTTCTACAAGTAGTTTGGTTGTGAGCATGCAGATGGCCACGGATCCATATTTGTTTTTACATATATGAATCCCCCGCCTTCTTTTCGTATGCAACGACACGTGACTGAGAAGCCCAGCCCTCGATAGGCAGGCCCTGTCACACAGGTCACAGGTAACAGGTCAGTCTTAAATGTAGGAAATGTGTCTGTGACGTCCGTCATGTGCCGCTTATGTAGAGATCGATTCAGGATGGTGTGCTCGATCCTCCTTACATCAAACATCTTACAGCTACCATCGGCTTCCTTTCAAAAGAAAGTTTACCCAGTCCCCCTTCTGTCAATTGATACTCATCGCTGAAACTGACTTCCGCAAGGACCTCGATATCTACCCCATATCGAGACAGTTTGCCACGATACCAGTTCGTCGTTTGGGGTTTCCCGATCTCTCAAGATCGAAAACTGTCCAAACATTCCAGGTGACAATTGTTAGCCTATGTTTTATGTTGTAATATTTTCTTGTTTTCGCCCTGCTAATGGGAACAGCCGTCAAACAGCAGGTTGCAGGTCAGCTTGATAGGTGAACAGGCATTTGTTTAGGCCACCTTTTATAGACCCTTCCCAGATGTCTGGATGAACAATGCTACCCAAGGGGCTACTCAAGACCTCACCGAGGCCCATTGCTGTTTAATCGACAATGTAGTGGTGTTAGATGGGTCATGAGCCTTGCCACGTGTAGATTCACAGCTGTGTGCTTTCAGGTCGTCAAACCTGCACTCGTCACCATACATCCGTGGGACTTGTAGAAATATATGCACATGTTGACATGTTGTCCGCTTGTGCGACACGCATTGCATGCTCTCCTTCCTCAAAGTCTAGTATCAGTGACAAGCCGAGGCAAGATGATTGAAAGGCTTTGGGGAACGCAGGTGGATAATCTAATGAGATCTACGGGTCCACCACACCAGTTAAAAAAAATTATGAATCTTTTTTTCTAAGTTTCAACTATGAGCCCAAGGGTAAAATTCGTCGATTCCGATATACTACCTATTTTTTCTACAAGGTTATGATTGGTGTATTGAATAGGGTTTTGCTCACCTAAATATATTTTTTCTGACGTAGATCCTCTGATGAGTGTCAGAAAAAGAGGACCTTAAGCATTAATACAAGAATTTCAAATTCATTTGCCATTGTCGGCTTTAAAAATTATTGATAATAAATAGATTTAACAAGTTAAAATAGAAATGTTCGTCGACTGCACTAGTGCCCCCCCCCCCCAAAAAAAAAGAAACACTTAATAGTATACAGATGTGCCAACTTCAAAACTTTGACCGAAGGGTCGAAATTTATTTTAGGGGACATGGAAAAAGATTAAAATATTCAAGAAAGATAAAGAAAACTTTATTTACATTTATGACATCATAAAATATGATGACGTGACGTTTAAACAATTCGCTTATAAAACGACAAAACATTCATTTGCTCATTAATTTGCTAGTCATGTATATCGAATACATAATTTTAAGTTCATTAGATAAATATGCCACGAAGGCCATAGAAAAAAATATTCAACAACTGGGAAGACTAAAAGATGCAGTTTTGGGATACTTCGAAGTAAGTAGTTTTAAACAATTCTCAGTCTTGACTCAGTCTCAAGTTTGATTGAATAACGACACTTAATAATTCTTTAGATTCTTAGGCATTGCTCCTGTCTCTTGGATTAGCAACATAAGACAATTGAGTTTTCTTAAAGCGTATATAGGTGTTCAAATGGTGTTTTCTGTTGATGCTGTGTCTAGAGAACTCATGACTTCCAGCTGTGGGGTTATTTTCGTATTTGCCTGGAGAGTTGTCTGCCCGTATAGTGTCGCTAGTTCCCGCTAGGGGCCTTATGTACTTAAGCGGCTGATTTGAACTTCTTCTCTCTCTTTTTTTTTGCCTGCCGACCTACGAGACACCATGAGGTAGTCTTATGACTACCCCTTTCTCGGTGGGGCTCTGCACCCCCACTTACATTACTGTAAGTGATTTATACAGCATGGACTATTCCTAGTCTCATGTCTGTTGCTTTTATGTTTATCCTTTTTACATGTAACTTTATATTACTTATGTATGTATGTATTATGTACCCTGTTAATTCTTGTGCTGTTATATAAAATGTTTTGTCCCTCAACTGATCTGTGTCGGAGTTTGTTTGCGTTCCAACGAGTTATGACTTTGTCATAACCTTTGAATCTTACACAGCTAAAATCCGAGTAGAAGAACTTGACAAATATTTTATTTCTATAGGACAATTTAGAAACTATTTTAAAGAGACTTGAAACCTTATGTCAGTTTTTTCTCCCTCTGCTAGCAGAGTACACACACACACACACACACACACACACACACACACACACACACACATACACACACATACACACACACACAAATTATATATAAAGATTTTACACTTTGTAGGGTTCCATTTAACAACTCTCCTTAGAATTAACCCCCTTAGCCGACGGAGAGAAATTCGTCGATTCCGAGCCAGGTGACTAGACTGAAAGAATATCCGAGCTCTCAGCTTCTTATACCATTCACTAAGGGGCAGTGAATCACCCACCCTTAGTAAGGGAGCAATAGCCCACTTTAACATTCAAGGAACCTCCTCACTGAGGTGAAACTTGTGACTAAGTACAGCTCTCGGAAGTACCCCTCTCCCATCAGTGGGGGAGCAATAGCCTACCTGGACAATTAGGGAACGTCCTCAGCGAGGAAGACTTGCGACTGTAAGTACAGCCTTGTACTTCGTTATATTGTAGTTTTGGTTTCATGGAATAATCATGGTTATTTGTATATGTGTTTTGCCTCGTAGTGTCATACCGATGACACTAAACTGTATGAAATGTAACATGAATTTAAAACTAAAAGAACGGATTCCTCTATTTAAAAAAAAATCATATTACTACCTTCCTTTTTTTCTACAATGTTATGATTGGTGTATTCAACAAGTTTTGGAGCCCTGTCGGCTGAGGTTAAGAATACACCGATTGCATTTCTACAGAGGCGTAAGACTCTCCCACCCAATGTGGTCACCTGTTGACTGTTGGTGGCGACCTGTGATGCTTAAGAATGGAATCCTGGTGGCTGATCAGTCTATGACATTCAACACTCTACTTTGACCCTAACGCTAGACCGACAATTGGAGAGCCCCCCCCCTTTTATCATATGGATGCTAGAAGGTCGGCTGCGGGTCTACATGTCCTGGGAATGACGTTAAACTCTATCTGATGGTGAGGTTCCAGTTTTGGAGGTTTGGGGAATGTGGAGCACCCGTTCATTACCACTGCTCCCTGGTCCACTCTGACCCGGAGTGGTAGTACCTGTTAGGGTCCCATCTATGAGTTAAATAGAAAAATGTATTTATAAAAAAATTGTATTATCCATTAAGAATTGATTTATTTCAAAACTTTATCGGCGTTAAATGACCCACTGAGGTTGATATGCCGTAAAAAATTAAAAAAAAAAAAACAATTGGAGAGAGCCCCCACCCCACCCCACCCGATCAATCGGCTGGTCACGTCAAGCCCTAGCATCTATATGTTTGTCCCAACCTTACTGTCTTTTGGCGACTCCTAACCATTTTTATCATATATGTGCTCGAAGGCAGTGGCTGAGGGTCTAATTGTTTTAGGTATGATGTTAAACTATCTGATGGTGAAGTACTAGTTCCAGAGCTCGGGGAATATGGAGCACTCCTTTTATGATCACTACTCCTAGGTCAACTTCGGCCTGGAGTGGTAGTCCCTATTAGGGTCCTATCTATTGGTTACACAAAATAAAAAGGAGTTCTAAAATATGTGTTAAAAATTTTCTCATCAACTAAAAATGAAACAAACCTCTTCGGCTTAAATTGACCCGAAGGGTTGACATGCTGTAAAATCTAACGAACCAACAGGTTTTGGAAAGCTTTTTTTTTGTTCACCTAAATATATTTTTTTCTGACCAAGATCCTCTGATGAGTGTCAGATAAAGAGGACCCTAAGCATTAATAAATGACTGACAAAAATAATTTAACAATTACAAATAGAAATGTTCGTCGGCTGCACCAGTGCTTCCAGCTCCCCCCCCCCCAAAAAAAAAGTTTATTTATTTCAGAGAAAAATTGAATACAGACGTGCAACCCTCAAAACCCGGGCTCAAGGGCCAATATTTATTTGGGGGGACAGGGGAAAAAGATTTTTTTAAATCAAATTTAATTTATTTGCTCATTTTCATTTAAAAAACGAATTGAAATTAACACGATTATTTAAGGACAAATTTTTGTCTAAGTCGAAATATAGTACCATAACGAGCATCAGTAAAAAAAAACAAAACAAAACCAAAAAAAAACACATTAAAAAATGTTTAAAAAAGCAAGATGATATTATATATGTAATTTATTTTTAATACATTTTAAACTATTATTAGGGGTGGGCAAATGAATACTTTTCCCAAAATAATGAGTAAAACGAGGGCTTTCTATGGCCATTCCTGCCGCCGACTGTGACCCTGATGAGATTATTGACCTAGGATGTAATTTTAGGTTGTTCCGTGATGATTTTCAAAATGATGACTGGAAATCCCTATGTTCTTTTAAAGAAATGAAAAATAGGATTAAATAATGGTGTAATATGTCTAATCATAGGCTTTCCTAGTCACAGAATACGAAAATACATTCACTTTATTGATTTAACCAGCTCCAATTTCTCTATCATGTAAAAAAAAAAAAATGAAAATTATAATCAAATTAGGGACGTTTTTCCGTATATATCACCAGTTACACTCAGTGAAGTTCACAATAGTTAACTTTCACATATAAGAAATAAAAAATTCCATAAAAAATTAGTCACTTGAGCCCTGATTCGGTTATCAAATTTAGCAAACTGGGATTCACATCCTAAGTTCAGAGGAGGGGTGCATACTGTAGTGCACTTCTGTTACCATTATCATCTTGCTGGAAGTGTTCCACCTCCAAAGATTGCTTCTTAACAGCATGAATAACCTGTCTCCATTACTGCAGCTTCCAGCCTTTCAAATCCCATTGGATTCACCCTCTCATTTCACATCCTTTAATTCCTTGAGAATAATCAATTTGTGTTCAAATAAAACTTTCACCCCAGTCCAGTTTCTGTCAAGTGGTATGTCCCTAGTGGCTTTTTCATCAATCCCCAGAAAGTGCATCAGAGGGAATATGATGATGTCCTATCATCCTGTAGATTTACGGGCACAGGACAAACCACTCAATTCTGAATGTATGTAGAAACGGCAAGCCCTAACCTGTTGCTGTTGATATCGTGTCATCAAAGAAAACTTGATATGCTCCTCATGTGCCACTATTATGTAGGTTGCTCACTATTCTGGACATTACATCTACTTTCACTGTTTTCATCCGAAACAGATACAAATGTGTCAGTTATTGTGTCCAACGCAAACAAAGGGGAACCACTCTTGACTGATGAATAATTCATTTATTTTCCCATTAAACTAACCCTAACCCTAAACCTAAACCTAACCCGTCTTTTTTCCCTAGTAGATCAGTAAATAAATAATTATACGTCAAGAGTTGTTCCCCTTTGTTTATGTTAGACTTATAGGAAATAACCAATGCGTCTTTCATCATCAACTGATCTAGTTCTTACAACTTTTTATTAAAAAGAAAAAAAAAATGAAATTAGAGAACAAAGGGGGAAAAAAAAAAAAAAGAAAGGAAAAAGAAAAGAAAAGAAAAAACAAAACAAAAACTAAGTATATAAATTTTTCTATTGACGGTTTTTATTTTGAATTTGACATGGCTACAATCTTGCAACATTGACCAGATGACAAACAGACAATATTGGATACATTCATTCTCAACAGACATTCAAAAAATAATAAGAAATTACAGTTATTCGCCCATTTCATTCATAACATGAGGAAAAAAGAAAGAAGAAACAAACAAAAAAGGAGAGGAAAAAGAAATAAGAAGAGAAATTATAACCACACAAAGAAAAACATAAGCACGTCCATTTCTGATATGAACCTCTGATGATGAAGCTCATGCTTCGAAATCAATAAATATAAAATAAATAAATAAATAACATCTTTTTTGTTTTATTTTTCATATGCATTGTATTTGCCTTCAAATTACTAATATATTATAACATACTTAACAATGCTTCAAGCAAATTACCAATTACTTTTAACTTTTTTTTTCTTTTAATCAGTTGCGAGATGCTTCTTTACAGAACATTCCCAACTCTCCCCTTTCTTCATCCTTATCCAATATTTAGGAACTGTACTGGTGCAAAATATTTCATAAGCTTTGAAATGGTTCTCCTCATAAACGCTCGATCGTTAGGTATCATCTTGACACCAAAGTCTTCTTTTATTGGCTTTTGATAGAATGTATCCGTACAATGGATATCATAGGCATGATAAGTAAAAGCTGCATTCAATTCCGATGCTTTTCGATTTACCACTGCAGTTTTAAGTTTCCGTGAAGCATTTTGTCTTATCGATTTCGAAGCATGAACTTCATCATCAGAGATTCGTATCAGAAATGGACGTGCTTATGTTTTTCTTTGTGTGGTTATAATTTCTCTTCTTATTTCTTTTTCCTCTCCTTTTTTTCTTTCTTCTTCTCCTCCTTTCTTTTTTCCTCGTGTTATGAATGAAATGGGCGAATAACTGTAATTTCTTCTTTCTTTTTTTGAATGTCTGTTGAGAATGAATGTATCCAATATTGTCTGTTTGTCATCCGGTCAATGTTGCAAGATTGTAGCCATGTCAAATTCAAAATAAAAACCGTCAATAGAAAAATTTATATACTTAGCTTTTGTTTTGTTTTTTCTTTTCTTTTCTTTTTCCTTTCGTTTTTTCCCTTTGTTCTCTAATTTAATTTTTTTTTCTTTTTTTTCTCTTTTTAATAAAAAGTTGTAAGAACTAGATCAGTTGATGATGAAAGACACATTGGTTATTTCCTATAAGTCAAACATAAACAAAGGGGAACAACTCTTGACGTATAATTATTCATTTATTTATTGATCTACTTTCACTCTTGTTGCAACTGCTTTTTCACTTAAAAAAGTAAGTAAAGTCGTCGGGGCGGCCTAATGTCGGTATCGGCCATGCTGCGAGGGAGTCTATCCCCCTTTTCACTAGCGCTAGACCAAGGAGATTGTTTAGCGTCTGAGGTGGAGCGCCACACCTACCATCAGTTCCTTACTTTACCGCACAGCCCCCTGTGCTACTCATACGTTGAGTTGGCGAGGGCGGGTATCGAACTAGGAACCTTGTGGTCTCTAGCCGAACGCTCTACCGACTGAGCTAACCGGGCCCTTTTTCACTTAATGGACGCATATTTCTGTCTACCCAGTCATACCATGGTTCATTTGCAACAATATTGCAAGCTTGATCCCTACTCAAAGAGTGTTTCCCCTTCTGTCGTTTACACAAATACAGCATTCGCCCATCAAAAACATTCCCAGGAGATACTTTTCATGTAGATTTTAATTCCTTAATCTCCGTGTATGTAGAACCAAAACGTTATTTTATGCTTTTACTTTTTGATTTTCTATCTGCCATTTTAATGGGTCAGGGCTAGGTTTATCGCCCGGTACCTGAGGCGCCTCAATAAAGGAATGTTCAGTGGATCCACGGATTTTTTTTCACTAGCTATCGCATGAACTTCGTTTTGTGTGTGGTCTCCCACTATAATGGTTGTAAGGATTATTTTAGGCCTTGATGTTAGGGAATCTCGTTCATTTTTACGTTCATATTTCCATATTTGGATTATTTTAATGGCTTGTCAACACATCTAGGGTTATCCTATGCCTAAAGGTTAGAGAATCACCTTCATGTACATTCATATTTGCATGTTTTGTGTCGTTGTTCTAAAGAGTTTATTTATTTCCATTTATTTTATTTCCATTTTGGATTATTTTAATGGCTTGTCAACACATCTAGGGTTATCCTATGCCTAAAGGTTAGAGAATCACTTCATGTACATTCATATTTGCATGTTTTGTGTCGTTGTTTCTAAAGAGTTTTATTTATTTCCATTTATTTTATTTCATTTTTGGATTATTTTAATGGCTTGTCAACACATCTAGGGTTATCCTATGCCTAAAGGTTAGAGAATCACCTTCATGTACATTCATATTTGCATGTTTTGTGTCGTTGTTTCTAAAGAGTTTTATTTATTTCCATTTATTTTTCCATTTTTGGATTATTTTAATGGCTTGTCAACACATCTAGGGTTATCCTATGCCTAAAGGTTAGAGAATCACCTTCATGTACATTCATATTTGCATGTTTGTGTCGTTGTTTCTAAGAGTTTATTTATTTCCATTTATTTTATTTCCATTTTTGGATTATTTTAATGGCTTTCACACATCTAGGGTTATCCTATGCCTAAGGTTAGAGAATCACCTTCATGTACATTCATATTTGCATGTTTGTGTCGTTGTTTCTAAAGAGTTTTATTTATTTCCATTTATTTTATTTCCATTTTTGGATTATTTTAATGGCTTGTCAACACATCTAGGGTTATCCTATGCCTAAAGGTTAGAGAATCACCTTCATGTACATTCATATTTGCATGTTTTGTGTCGTTGTTTCTAAAGAGTTTTATTTATTTCCATTTATTTTATTTCCATTTTTGGATTATTTTAATGGCTTGTCAACACATCTAGGGTTATCCTATGCCTAAAGGTTAGAGAATCACCTTCATGTACATTCATATTTGCATGTTTTGTGTCGTTGTTTCTAAAGAGTTTTATTTATTTATCTATTTATTTTGTACACCATCCTATCATACATGAATCATTTTAAACATATCTGTTTGACCTATAGATGGCACCCTAACATCTACTACCACACCGAATAAGAGTGGACTAGGGAGATATGGCAATGAAGGAGTACTCCATACTCACCAGATCTCCATAGCCGGAGCCTCATCATCAAATGTAGTTTAGTGCCATAACAAGAAGAACCCATTTGGGTATTGCATCATGGTGTAAAAAAGTCGTCGGGGCGGCCTAATGTCGGTATCAGCCATGCAGCGAGGGAGTCTATCCCCTTTTCACTAGCGCTAGACCAAGGAGATTATTTTAGCATCTGAGGTGGAGCGCCACACCTACCATCAGCTCCTTTGTAATGATTAGCAATTTTCTAATAACTAAATTTCTTTTCTTTAATCAAGGGATGGCGCAGACAGCCCGAGAATGACAACACAACTGATACATCCGTGCTGCCGCCAGTGGACGCACAATCTATTCTCAGCCCAATATCGCTTGACTCATTCCGATTGAAACATGTGAACCGCGGCGACGCCCCAATGGACGCAAAAGTCCGTATCAGCGACAGCCAATGTCGCTTGACTCATTCCGATTGAAACATGTGAACCGGGCGACGCCCCAATGGACGCAAAAGTCCGTATCATCGATAGCCAAATATCGCTTGACTCATTCCGATTGAAACATGTGAACCGCGGCGACGCCCCAATGGACGCAAAAGTCCGTATCATCGATAGCCAAATATCGCTTGACTCATTCCGATTGAAACATGTGAACCGCGGCGACGCCCCAATGGACGCAAAAGTCCGTATCATCGATAGCCAAATATCGCTTGACTCATTCCGATTGAAACATGTGAACCGCGGCGACGCCCCAATGGACGCAAAAGTCCGTATCAGCGACAGCCCAATGTCGCTTGACTCATTCCGATTGAAACATGTGAACCGCGGCGACGCCCCAATGGACGCAAAAGTCCGTATCATCGATAGCCAAATATCGCTTGACTCATTCCGATTGAAACATGTGAACCGCGGCGACGCCCCAATGGACGCAAAAGTCCGTATCATCGATAGCCAAATATCGCTTGACTCATTCCGATTGAAACATGTGAACCGCGGCGACGCCCCAATGGACGCAAAAGTCCGTATTAGCGATTGCCTAATGTCGCTTGACTCATTCCGATTGAAACATGTGAACCGCGGCGACGCCCCAATGGACGCAAAAGTCCGTATCATCGATAGCCAAATATCGCTTGACTCATTCCGATTGAAACATGTGAACCGCGGCGACGCCCCAATGGACGCAAAAGTCCGATAGCCAAATATCGCTTGACTCATTCGATTGAAACATGTGAACCGCGGCGACGCCCCAATGGACGCAAAAGTCCGTATTAGCGATTGCCCAATGTCGCTTGACTCATTCCGATTAAACATGTGAACCGCGGCGACGCCCCAATGGACGCAAAGTCCGTATCATCGATAGCCAAATATCGCTTGACTCATTCCGATTGAAACATGTGAACCGCGGCGACGCCCCAATGGACGCAAAAGTCCGTATCATCGATAGCCAAATATCGCTTGACTCATTCCGATTGAAACATGTGAACCGCGGCGACGCCCCAATGGACGCAAAAGTCCGTATTAGCGATTGCCCAATGTCGCTTGACTCATTCCGATTGAAACATGTGAACCGCGGCGACGCCCCAATGGACGCAAAAGTCCGTATCCGATAGCCAAATATCGCTTGACTCATTCCGATTGAAACATGTGAACCGCGGCGACGCCCCAATGGACGCAAAAGTCCGTATCATCGATAGCCAAATATCGCTTGACTCATTCCGATTGAAACATGTGAACCGCGGCGACGCCCCAATGGACGCAAAAGTCCGTATCATCGATAGCCAAATATCGCTTGACTCATTCCGATTGAAACATGTGAACCGCGGCGACGCCCCAATGGACGCAAAAGTCCGTATCAGCGACAGCCCAATGTCGCTTGACTCATTCCGATTGAAACATGTGAACCGCGGCGACGCCCCAATGGACGCAAAAGTCCGTATCAGCGACAGCCCAATGTCGCTTGACTCATTCCGATTGAAACATGTGAACCGCGGCGACGCCCCAATGGACGCAAAAGTCCGTATCATCGATAGCCAAATATCGCTTGACTCATTCCGATTGAAACATGTGAACCGCAGCGACGCCCCAATGGACGCAAAAGTCCGTATTAGCGATTGCCAATGTCGCTTGACTCATTCCGATTGAAACATGTGAACCGCGGCGACGCCCCAATGGACGCAAAAGTCCGTATCATCGATAGCCAATATCGCTTGACTCATTCCGATTGAAACATGTGAACCGCGGCGACGCCCCAATGGACGCAAAAGTCCGTATCAGCGACAGCCCAATGTCGCTTGACTCATTCCGATTGAAACATGTGAACCGCGGCGACGCCCCAATGGACGCAAAAGTCCGTATCAGCGACAGCCCAATGTCGCTTGACTCATTCCGATTGAAACATGTGAACCGCGGCGACGCCCAATGGACGCAAAAGTCCGTATTAGCGATTGCCCAATGTCGCTTGACTCATTCCGATTGAAACATGTGAACCGCGGCGACGCCCCAATGGACGCAAAAGTCCGTATCAGCGACAAATGTCGCTTGACTCATTCCGATTGAAACATGTGAACCGCGGCGACGCCCCAATGGACGCAAAAGTCCGTATCAGCGACAGCCCAATGTCGCTTGACTCATTCCGATTGAAACATGTGAACCGCGGGCGCCCCAATGGACGCAAAAGTCCGTATCATCGATAGCCAAATATCGCTTGACTCATTCCGATTGAAACCCCAATGGACGCAAAGTCCGTATCAGCGACAGCCCAATGTCGCTTGACTCATTCCGATTGAAACATGTGAACCGCGGCGACGCCCCAATGGACGCAAAAGTCCGTATCATCGATAGCCAAATATCGCTTGACTCATTCCGATTGAAACATGTGAACCGCGGCGACGCCCCAATGGACGCAAAAGTCCGTATAGCGATTGCCCAATGTCGCTTGACTCATTCCGATTGAAACATGTGAACCGCGGCGACGCCCCAATGGACGCAAAAGTCCGTATCAGCGACAGCCCAATGTCGCTTGACTCATTCCGATTGAAACATGTGAACCGCGGCGACGCCCCAATGGACGCAAAAGTCCGTATTAGCGATTGCCCAATGTCGCTTGACTCATTCCGATTGAAACATGTGAACCGCGGCGACGCCCCAATGGACGCAAAAGTCCGTATCAGCGACAGCCCAATGTCGCTTGACTCATTCCGATTGAAACATGTGAACCGCGGCGCCCCAATGGACGCAAAAGTCCGTATCAGCGACAGCCCAATGTCGCTTGACTCATTCCGATTGAAACATGTGAACCGCGGCGACGCCCCAATGGACGCAAAAGTCCGTATCAGCGACAGCCCAATGTCGCTTGACTCATTCCGATTGAAACATGTGAACCGCGGCGACGCCCCAATGGACGCTTTGCGATTGAAACAACCAAAGTCACCAAAGCCAATGCTCATAACAGTATCACAGTACCACGACCTGCTCAATAGACCAACACTCATCACTGCAGGTTTTAATCGTGCCACGAATGCCAGAGCACCACGAACTGCGAGAGTCAACAAAGGATATGCTCGTGTTGCCAGCAATAGGGCACTGCGTCCCTCTCGAGTTGCACAGGGTTTCACCCGTAGCTCGATCCGTCCAGCCCGTCTGACTCGCACCTGCTGTCTTGCATGTCTCCGCCACCGCCACAACTCAACAGAAACACCAAAACTGCTGAAGTCGCCGACAGAGTGCCATAAGTCGCTGGAGGCCCCACTTCTGGAATGCCGCGACTCACTGAACCCGTTTTTAGATCCGCATAAGTCGCAGAAAGCTTCGCTAGCAAAACGTAATGGGAGGAGATTATTTGGGTTCTTCCTTGTTGTAATAGTTATTTATGCAAACATCAATGCATATTTGTTATACATATATTCCTAAATATATATGTATTGTCACACACTGTTTCGTAATTTAATTCACAATAAAATTACATTTTTTAAATTTCTTATCGTGTCTTTTTTTGTATAAATATTGAACAGTGTCTATGCTTTTATTTGTGTCATCAGATGATTTTTTTAAGCTGGTTTAAATTTAGAGTTGGTTGCCTAACCAGAGGTTAAAGAGCCCAGCATACCCAGCTATTTACCTGTAGCGATTGTTTTCTTTTGTTGGGATAGGGTTGAGATTGGAAAAGGCTTATCTTCCCTTGCCTCCAGGGTTTGCCACTATAGAGCATTACAACCTGACTATTTAAACACGACCCGGGGAAAACTAATGATTTTATCTCACCAGGGATCTCCAGACATGCTTGAAGGCAATTACAATGCATGTATCGCATAAAATTCGATATATATATATTGAAAGAATAAAAGGAAAGAAAATGTTGCGTAGATAAAAACTACTTACTCGTTACTACGCTGACTCGTGCTTCGACCAAGAGTTTGTCCATGTATACAAAATATCAAAATATCTGGTCTTGATGATGACCACATTTTTTGTATACTTAGAAAAATTATATTTCTTTGTCTGATTCACTTCCATTTTTCAATTTACACACACACACACACACACACACACACACACACACACACACGGGTAACACCAACCCCCTTGATTGAAAGGTGCAGGACAGGGTTTGTTGCCCAGTACCCGAGGCGCCCCCATTGAGGGATCCCGACGGGATCAATGCGTTTTTTGCCTCCACCATCCAATGGGTCTCGGCTCGTAGGTGGCCCCACATGAAAAAGGTCCTTGTGTCACACACGTATACGTGGGATACGCGGTAAATTAACCTTCTTTCTTGCTGTTCGGGACTTGGCTCCTGTGGCTTCACTTACTGGACCAGTGCTGCAATTAACATCGTTATTTCAGGAGGGTATCCCCCAGGCAACACCAGCCCACTTGATTTAAAGCGACAGGGTTGGGTTTATTGACCAGTGCCGAGGGGAATGGCGACGGGATCCATTTTTGTGCCGGCCATACCATAGATAATTCGTAACTATTTGACGGAAGTTAAGATTAATTTCATCGTCATCGCCAGAGTTACTCTCACAGTTCATCTACTTACAGGTGAAATAACATCAGTTATATTATTTTAAAAGTTTCTGTTTTTTTTATGTCACTTAACTTTGCCCCCCCCCTCCTTATTTTTGGGGTGCAAAATACAATTTAAAGAAGCGATTTTGGTAGAAAAAATTTAACCAGAAATTCGTTGTGGTTTGATAAAAGTTGTGTATATATATATATATATATATATATATATATATATATATATATATATATGTATGTATATATATATGTATGTATGTATATATATATATATGTATGTATGTATGTATATATATATATATATATGTATGTATATATATATATATATATATATATGTATATATATATATTATATATATATATATATGTATATATATATATATATATATATATATATATATATATATATATATATATATATATATATATATATATATATATATAACTTTATATGCATACACACGGACACAAATTAACTACCAGGACAAATACAGGTACATACTTAAATCTTGAAATATTATAAGTGAAAGAAGAAACAAAATTATAATCATTTTGCGGACCTTAATACTTTATTATGAAATATTTATGTATATATATATATATATATATATATATATAATATATATATATATATATATATATATATTGACATGGTCAACGGCGTTTGGTAACTCTCAGCTTCTCGCCTATGCGATCATCGATATATATAATATATATATATATATATATATATATATATATATATATATATATATATAGTTTAATCAATGTTTTAACATGACATATTTGCTTTTACGTGAAATGGTGGTTGATATTTTATTAGATTGTGATGTATTCTTCATAGAACAATAACATAATAACACATTGTCGTTAAACTGCATATAGAGGTGAGGTTCCATTTATGGATCTCTGGGCAGTGTGGAGTACCCCTTCATTGCCATTACTCCCTGGTCCACCCTGACCCGCGGTGGTAGCACCTGTTAGTGGGGTCCTATCTCTAGGTTAGATATATAAAAATAGGTTTTAAAAATATGTTGAATATAAGTTTTTTTTTTAATTAAAAGACCCAACAAGAACGAATAAACAAAAATATATTCGGCATAAAATGACCCATAGGTTGACATGTCGTAAAATGAAACTAACCAACCAACAAATTGTCGTTAGCGAAAATAAATTCATTTCCAAGAATCTTATTTATTCATGAAAAAAAAAAAATGTTAAATAGTTTGAAAAATCACTTCAGTAAATAAAATAAACAATCGCCCTAACCCAATTTTTGTTTTTAGGTTGATATTGAATGTTTGACACAAGACCATCTGTGACGTGGTGGTAAAATGCTTAACAAGATATAGGCAAGCCGGACGATTGTGCGGAGACACCCCGAAAGTAACGCCTCTTGTTTATTTTTCACGGAAGCTGAAACAGATACAAAGAGCACTGTTAGATAGAGCAAGTTTTCTGCTACAAACCACTATTCATTTACACAGTCCCCACAATTGATGAAGAAGAGCCAACACGCTATGCCCATAGGATAATCGCTCCAAAAGTAATACCTTCTATCTATTTCCAACGACACTACAATAGATAGAGGGTAAGATAGCACCATTAGATAGGGCAAGTTTTCTGCTACAAACCACTATTCCTTCCACATAGTCCCTACAATTGATAAACTTGTGGCTACATACATGCTATACTCATAAGAGAATCGCTCCAAAAGTAATGCCTCCTATTCATAGTATTATTTGTAATATTCGGATCATTGTCCTCATTTTTTATTGTTATTTACACAACGTTTCGGTTGATGAGCCCTCCAAACTTCTTCAGGTATTTCTTGTCGAACTCTGGAACCTTCTCGAACTTTGAAATGTTCTCTTGTCGAACTCGGAAGCCTTCATGTCGTAATCGGGAGCCTTCACGGAACTTCGAACCAAACCCTTTATTCAATCCATGGAGGTAGACTGTTCTCATTCCGTTAACCATGACCGGATACAAGTGTTAAGCTGTGTTAATTATCCAAAGCATACATATAATTAAAAGCATTATAGCAACAACAAAAAAGTGGTTAAATCCTAATTAACGGACATAAATTCCACCATCGTATGTCGCCCCGTCGACAGAAAAAAATTCTTAAAATCAAGGAATTAACCGAATTTAATGAAATTTTCAGTGTTGATATATTAATGAATAAAAGTTATAATTCACCAGTTATTTTATTTGAAAACATTTACATTTTTCAGGTCAATTAACTTTGAACTACGTATATTTGTGAATCTGTGTTACGCCTCAAAGATACGTGGTTCAAAGTTAACTGACCTGAAAAAAATTAAGAGTTTTCAAATAAAATAACTGGTGCATTGTATTGTTTATTCATTAATGTATTAACACTGAAAATTTCATTAAATTCGGTTAATTCCTTGATTTTTAGTATTTTTTTCTGTTAAGTAGGATTCAACCAAAAAAGTCTATATCTATTGGTAATTACAAAAAAGAAAAAAAAAAGATTTTTTTAGATAAATAAACAGCACATGCACAGCCATCCACAGACAACAACAGATTTGGAAGGACTTACCAATGAAGGATTGATGAAAAATCCGAGGGCAAAATGCTGTGGAAATAAAACAAATTTAGCACCTATTCATTGTACTCAAAGCATATTTTCTTTGGGATTTAAATTATCTATATCTATCTATACATATATAAAGGGCAGTTGTGTGTATGTATGTCCGGATGACATCTATACATATATAAAGGGCAGTTGTGTGTATGTATGTCCGGATGACATCTATACATATATAAAGGGCAGTTGTGTGTATGTATGTCCGGATGACATCTATACATATATAAAGGGCAGTTGTGTGTATATATGTCCGGATGAAATCTATACATATATAAAGGGCAGTTGTGTGTATGTATGTCCGGATGACATCTATACATATATAAAGGGCAGTTGTGTGTATATATGTCCGGATGAATCTATACATATATAAAGGGCAGTTGTGTGTATGTATGTCCGGATGACATCTATACATATATAAAGGGCAGTTGTGTGTATGTATGTCCGGATGACGTCTATACATATATAAAGGGCAGTTGTGTGTATGTATGTCCGGATGACATCTATACATATATAAAGGGCAGTTGTGTGTATGTATGTCCGGATGACATCTATACGTATATAAAGGGCAGTTGTGTGTATGTATGCCCGGATGACATCTATCTATACATATATAAAGGGCTGTGGTGTGTATATGTATGTCCGGAGGAAACTTAAAAAATAAAACAATTAACGACAAAGTAAATATATATACACATTAAAAATCACCAGGGCTTGGTTTTTGAGCAAAAATAATAGATTTGATTTATATTCGTGAAGATAGTTAAAAAATTATTTAAAAATTTTCATTAAATATTTTAGATAGTAGACATTAATATTTCTTTTCAGAGTAGCTGGATCAATGAAAGGTCTATTTTTTTTACATAGGGATTTAAATGGGGCATCCCACGAGGATTCAACTCACGATTCAGTAATAATGGATGTGCGGGACTAACTTTTAAAAAATCCCCCTCTACCCAGGCGACGCCGGGTACCCACTGCTAGTTTTATATTTAGGAATTATTTCCCATTGTTTTTGGTGAGTTTTTATACAGCATTGAATATAGTGTTAAACCAAGCATAATGTATTTTTGTGCTAACAATTTTTTAAGTTAAAAAAAAATTGTAGCCGAAATCATTTTAATTAGAAATACTTTAATATTTTTTTTTTAAATAAAAAGGTGTACATAAAGTAAGCAGAATAATGTATACAAAATAATGTATATACAAAATTAAATTGTTTCAAGTAATTATTCTTACTTAATAATCATTTGGCCATAGTGCCAGTCTGTTGATGACTAAAGTATATATAATTGGAAAAGAAGAAAAAAAAATGAACATCTTTGACTGACGGTCGAACCTTTTGAAAATCGTAGTAATTCTTTGGTGCAAGTTCACAGTGTTAGGAAATCCAGAAAAGATCCCGTCTCTTGCATGAAACAAATACAAAAGAAAACACACACACACACACATACACACACACGCAAGCACACACATTTACAGCCAGAAATATATCATGTAGTTTTAATATTTCTTTTCGAACTGGAGACTTACAATCGAGGTAGATTTAAAAAATTAAGACGTTTAACCAATTGGGTTTTTGTTGCTGATAGAGTAATAAATTTTGGAACAATTTTATCAAAAATGGCAATAGCATTCAAAATTTTGAGATTAATTTGGATGATTTTAGTCTTGATAAACATCGCCGAAATGCACCAAATTAATTAGTGATGTTACATCAGTATCCTTACAGATTTCGGGTTTTGCAACATTATAGCTATAAAGAAAATGTTAAAAAGAATAAATCAAGAAGGCATTTTGGGGAACTATCTGATGGATTACTTAACAGAATTTATCTGTACTAGTAAATATATGCACCCTTCGGGTGCAAGTATTTAGGTTTTGATGTAATAAAATATTGTATCAAATTAGAAACTATTTAGAAAATGATAAGCTGAGGGGGTATAATCGAAAAACAGAACAGCTTTAAATCTAACTCTTCCATCATTTTCCATCACTCCCGTCTTTCATTTTTCCTAATTTACCTATTTAGTTAGATTATGAAGTATTTAATAAAATTACAGTTCGTTCGTCTTGCTTATGGATTTCTTTTAAGATTTATCCCCGAAATTTTTGCTCAGATTCTTTAAGAGAAAACCAAACATTTAGAAATCAATAATACTAAGCATATATTTATTAAAATCAAATTCTTAATATCAATATGCAAATTAGCCTTCTCGTTCACATTGTAAACCGCTATTTTGTTGAATATATTAATATACTTGCATGTTATCAGTATGTAGATTAATCCAACAATATTAATAAGGTATAGCAATTTTATCAATAATTGAGGTTTAAATAAAAATAAATTCATGGTGAATGTGACGTCAATAACTAAGGGAATTGTGACTTGAGTAGTGACTTAGTTTCGGTTACAGACAGACAAACACACAATCTCCATTATAATAAGATATAGATATTGTATTAATATTGTATATGTTCTATGCAAAGATTCTCTTTTTTTTTCTTTTTAAAATTTTTTTGAAGGTAAATGTGAGAAGATAAAAAAAAGTAGGGGGATGACCAGAGGGCATAACAAATAAATAAATAGATGAATATAAATATGCGTTTTAGAGAGTTTGAAATAGGGTAACTTATTATTATTATTATTGGCATTTCAGTCTCGGAAGACTATAATATAGTTTTGTGCCCCTGAAGTTACAATCCAATGTTTGAAAAACATTCTCAACCCCAGATGTCGCATTTGAAAGCTGTCCCTGAAGATGTTGATGTGCCACTGGGTCATTCCATGTCAAAACACCAGCAAAAAGTTGAAATCTGCACCCACCGACACCGAATTACCTGAAATTTGGCACAAATGTTCCCCTTCATGAGTTATTAAAGTGTGCCAAATTATTTTGTCTTAAACCTTACCGTTCCAATTTTAGAGGGGGGGGATATAATTTTGCTATTTTGCCTCAAAATTAAGGTCGTGCGGTGTCGCAAAATCTCAGTGTTTTGTTTTTAAATAAAAATAAAAAATACTTTCATGCATTCAATATTTCTGAAATTTGGTATGTAAGGCAAATAAGGACTGTAGAATCCAAATATCCAGCTATTTTAACCCTATACATGATAGAAAATTTTTATTTTGCCTACCCAAATGCATGACTCCAAAATCAACAACTTTTCACCTATGTAGCTTACGGTCAGTCTATAGAAAAATATGTCCTCTTCAATTTTCATAATATTTTTTTATTAACATCTACTATGTCTGCCTAAGTTCATCAAAGAATTTTGTGTGGGAGCAAAGTCTACTTTAGAAGATATGAACCTGCCAAGTTCAGAGTTTTTTTTCCTATGTATGTGCTGTACCGCTTAGATCAGATTGCCAAAACTGTACTACTCATGCGCCGAGTTGTCGATTTCTAGGCGAATGTTCTAACGACTGAGCTAAACCGTCCCATTAGGAGTTTGAATAATTATTTCCGAAATTTAATCTGATAAGTAGATGATTATGTCAATCAAGTCTTGGGCTACATACGGCCCGCAGTACTTTCTCAATGGCCCGCATTAGACTTAATTTTTATTTTTATTTTATTTTTTAGAAATGATCTTTTTACCAAAGAAAAAAATCAATTTTTCCTTATTTCTAAGGCAAATGCTTACGCGTATATGTAGTGAAAATGTTTGAGGTACCTTCAATGTTAGGGACCGGATTAGCTCAGTCGGTAGAGCGTTCAGCTAAAAACCACAAGATTCCTAGTTCGTTACCGGTCCTCACCAACTCAGCGTATGAGTAGTACAGGGATCTGTGCAGTAAAGTAAGGAGCTGATGGTAGGTGTGGTACTCTACCTCAGACGCAAAAAAAAACAATTTGCTTGGTCTAGCGCTAGTGAAAAGGGGATATACTCCCTCGCTGATTGGCTGATACCGACTTTAGGCCACCCCGACGACTTTACTTCTTTTTACTTCACTTCAACGTAAAATTACCTTGGATTGTTTTTAGTAGTGAGGCCTGCTTGATCACGAGGCATGTCTTATGCGGCTAGCTTCGAAAAAAAAAAAAAAAAAGGTTGCCCACACCTTAAAACTACTAGAGTGTAAAGAGTATATTTCCTATTTTCTATCCACTCGGCTAGCCCTAACGATGATAAAAATGACGGTTTTGTATTCTGGTGTTTTTTTTTTTGTTTTGTTTTTTTTTTTTAATTTTTTTTAATCACAAACAGCTTATCACGTGATTCGATTATGCATCAATCAGATTAGTGGTAGTGCATCCATTAAGGATCGAACACACAACTCAAGCAGCTTGATCTGTGAAATTATTTCGCTGTCCAAATCCTAAAATATTAATCACACCTAGCAATCTTTTTTTTTTTCTTCTTTTTTTACATAGTTACCAGACTTGTACTCCTATGTAGGTCGAAATCAATACTGTAGGTAACTGTCAAATATGCAATTGCTATGATCTAACCATAGTTTTATGCTAGACCCCCGAAATAATAGTGCATATATTTGTAAGACTATTGAATAAAATTCCGGTTGGGCAGTTGATATGATTCACCGCTAATCGGGCGGCAGTTGTAGGGTTCTATCCCCGGCCTGTGCAGTGCTACACTAGAATTATTTTGGAGTCTCATTATGGTGTAATTCAGATTCATTTCTACGGAAAAGCGATTTCGATCCTCGCTGGATGCCCCATACTTGCGACCCTGTGTCATATCCTACCCGTGGCGAACGGATTGGGTAAATACCAAAAAGTAACACAGAAAATCGATAGGTCAGTTAGCTTCTGATAAAAAAATATTTTACCCAACATTTTTCAACATGACAATCCTAGCTCAACTAGCAGACTATTATTGGTGAGTTTGATACTCACTGTGTGTTCTATACGTTTTATTTTGTGCTAAATGAAGCTTAGTAAATAGCTATCTAATTGTCAGAGAGGGGCACTTGACGTGGTATACTGATTAAAAAGCATTGTTAGTGAGTTCGATTCACAGGGACTGTCTCAAACTAAACTTAGCTTATCAAATAACTACTAAATAGGTCACCTCACATGGTGTAATAGTTAGCGAGCAAGACTACCCGATCATTGTTAGTGATTTCGATTCTCACCGAGTGACCCACAAATCTGGCCATGTGCTAAACTAAAATAAATCTAATAAATGGTTGGGTCATGTACGTCGGATGGATGATGGACGAATCCCGAAAGACATCCTGTATGGAGAGCTAACATCTGGTAAAAGACAGATTGGTCGCCCCCTACTGCGATTCAAGGATGTCTGCAAAAAGGATCTCAGGTGCTTTGGCATTGTCCCTTCCAGCTTGGAAAATTTGGCTCAAGACCGCCCTCGGTGGCGGCAGAATCTCCATAGAGGACTGTACATGTCAGAAGTCACCCTGATACAACATCATGAAGCTAAGAGGTCCATAAGAAAGCAACGGCAACAAAGCATCGGAACATCATCATCTACAGGGACAACCTACAAATGCAAAATCTATGGTCAAGAATGTTTCTCAAACATAGGACTTCATAGTCACAGGAGGCGCTGCAACCTCAGGGGCACACAAAAACTTTTATCATAGTCTTTCGAGACTGAATTGCCAATGAAATGAAATGACTAGTAAGAAAGGAATATCTTGTATGTTGTACTGGTTAGCAATGAGGCCATTGTTAGTGAATTTGATTCTCACTAGGTGTTCGATACTTATTGTTGTTGTTTTTTTTACTAAACTATGGGGTCTAAATGACTATTTAATGGTCAGAAAGAGGCATCTATCGAGGTGTAGCGGTAAGCTACATACTACTACTACTTGCTGTCCATCGTATCCGATGATGACACTACGTGAATCATTTTCCTCCAATTTAATCGGTCTCTAATTGCGTCTTGCCAACTGTCTGTGGGGATGTTCACGTCCTTCAGATTTCTTTTGATGTTGTCTTTGTACCTGAGCTTTGGTCTACCGATTATACGTGATCCCTCTCTCAGTTGAGAGTACAGAATCTGCTTTGGTAATCTGTCATCACCAAGTCTGTTTAAGTGGCCAGTCCATCTCAGGTTGCGTTGGACAAGTATTTCGTGCATGCCAGGGAGTCCAGTTCTCTTCAGGATGGTCCTGTTTGAAACATGTTGCCACCACCTGACATTTAATATGCTGCACAAGTGATGCATGTAGTAGACATGTAGTCTTTAGGCATCCGCTTTGTATATCATCCAGGCTTCTGCACCGTATAGGAGGGTTCTGCACCGTATAGGAAGCGCGTGGTGTAATGGTTAAAGTCATGGGAAATGGACTCGTCGACCCGAGTTCAAATCCTGGACGCGGCAATTATTTCACTTAGTGCTAATACCCTTGGAAAATGTAAGAATCCTACTCTCCCTCCAGCTATGGGTAAATAGTAGGGCAGACTGGGCTCTTTAACCTTGGTTAGGCAACCGGTCTAGGAGAAGGAAAACTCTGAATTCAAACCTGTTGAACTCCCCTTAAGAAATTGACCTTGTGTCGCATCCTGCTCGTGCGGAGGGGTTGGTAAATATATATAGGAGGGTTGAGAGAACTATGGCGCGGTATACTGCACATTTAGTTTTCAAGGAGATGTCTCTGTTGAACCAGACTCGCCTTTTCAGCCGACCAAATACTTTGGAAGCATTTGAAATTCGGAGATCAAGCTCTGCATTGATTCTATTGTTGATATTGAGTCTATTGTTGATGGCAACTGTGAAGCCCAGGTATCTGAAGGTATTTAGATACCTGGGCTCCATCAAGATAAGCTACATAAATTAGCAGGAATTTATTAGTGAGATCGAATCTAATTGTGTGCTCCATATTTCTAAGCTTATAAATGACTATTTAATGGTCAGAAAGAAGCGCCTGTCATGATGAAACGGTAAGCTTTCTAGGTTTGCAGGCAATTGTTAGTGATTTAATTCGGTTATAACTGTGTGCATCAAACTTTTTGTTTTGTACTAAACTGAACTTAACTAAGCATGTAAATGGCTATTTTGGAATAGAAATTCGCGCCAGTCATGGGTGGGTTATTTCCTAGTTGAGTAACATGAATGACATGAAAAAACAGAACCCAAATTATTTATTCATTTTCCCATTAAACTAATCGTAAACCCCAACCCTAACCCTAAACCTAAACCCTAACCCTAACCCCTGTTGGACTTAAACTTTTAAAAAATTCAAATTAACAGTTCTATTACAAAATTAGTGTGTTCTGTTTTTTCTGGGCCACCATGTAATATTATGTAGGGGGTATTAGGGTTAGGGTTAGGGTTTAGGCTTAGGGTTAGGGTTGGGGTTTAGGGTTAGTTTAATGTGAAAATAAATAATCCTAACCCTAGCAATAACCCTAAACCATAATCCTAACCCTAACCCTAAACCCTAACCCTTGTAGTTAAAGTTAACAGTTTTATTACAAAATTTGTGGGTTCTGTTTTTTCTGTAATATCATGTTACTTAACTAGGGGGTATGGTTAGGGTTAGGTTTAGGGTTTAGGGTTAGGGTTAGGGTCTAGGGTTAGTTTAATGGGAAAATAAATAAATAATTTGGATTCTGTTTTTTTCTGGGTCACTCTGTAATATCATGTTAATCAACTAGGGGGAGTTAGGGTTAGGGTTTAGGGTTAGGGTTTAGGGTTAGGGTTAGGGTTAGTTTAATGGGAAAATAAATACATTGGGTTCTGCTTTTTTCTGGGTCACCCTGTAATATCATGTTACTCAACTAGGGGGTAGGGTTAGGGTTGGGGTTTAGGGTTAGTTTAATGGGAAAATAAATAAATAATGTGGGTTCTGTTTTTTCTGGGTCAACCTGTAATATCATGTTACTCAACTAAGGGGAGTTAGGGTTAGGGTTAGGGTTTAGGGTTAGGGTTAGGGTTAGTTTAATGGAAAAATAAATACATTGGGTTCTGTTTTTTTTTCTGGGTCACCCTGTAATATCATGTTACTCAACTAGGAAATAACCTCATGGTGTAACGGTAAACTATCTAGGTCAGAAGGTAATTATTATTGAGTTCGATTCTAACTGTGTGCTCCATACTCGTTGTTTTGTACTAAACTAAACTATACTAAGCTTCTAAGTGAATAATCAATTAAGCTTTTTATTAAATAAATATTTGTTTTTAGAATCTAAAAATATGAAATTTAAAACTTACAAACATGCAATTTATATTTCAAATTAATTTTAATTGATTTAAAAGACGATATAGTAATATAATTACGGGCCGGGTTAGCTCAGTCGGTAGAGCATTCGGCTAGAAACCGCAAGGTTCTTAGTTCGATACCGGTCCTCGCCAACTCAGCGTATGATTAGCACAGGGATCTGTACGGTAAAGTAAGGAGCTGATGGTAGGTGTGGCGCTCCACCTCGGACGCAAAAAAAAAACAATCTCCTTGGTCTAGCACGAGTGAAAAGGGGATAGACTCCCTCGCCGATTGGCTGGTACCGAAATTAGGTCGCCCCGACGACGACGACGATAATAATATGAGTATGGGTGCCCAAAGGGGCAAGATTTATAAATGACTTCCCTTGATTTATAATATTCACGTCGATTTAGATTATTTATGCTAGTGACCAGTGAAGCATAAACGTTCTATTTTAGTTTAAAAGCAGAACAAATATTGGTATAGAATTATTTCCCTCAATAATCTTTTAAATTTCAAACAGTAGAAATATAAAAAGTATAAACCAATTATTTCCCTTTGGCGAATTCATACATAACAAATATTTGGTGGGAAAAATGGGGTGTAGTCATTTGCATCAATGTTTGGTCTATCGAAACCATTTTTTTAAAATTTTTTTCAATGAAAAAACTGTGTAACGTGTAACTGTGCAAAAATGGTGCAACGGTAAGAAAAACTGTGAAAAAAATGACGTAACGGTAAGATATCCATGCAATTGTTTGTGAGTTCGATTCTAACTGTGTGGTTCATATTTCTTGTTTTGTACTAAACTAAGATTGTAAATGATTATCCAATAGTCAGAACGTGGTACCGGTCATGGTGTAACGATAAGCTATCTTGGTTAGTTGTCATATGTTGGTTTTCAATGAAAAAACTGGATATTACTTGGCAAAAAGTTAAGAACGTGTGAATAATTTTTTTCTGTAAAGAGTATTTAAGGTTTTTTTTTATTTGTTTCTAAGAAGAAAGTTTTTGTTCTTTTTTTAAATTTCAATAACATGTTTTGTTAAGTTCACTTTAACGTAGAATTTCGTAAACTTTTAGGGCTGTTTTGATGTTTAAGATGTTATAAAAATTAATTACATATGCAATATTATTTTGCCTCTTTTTTTTTAATTTTTAATTTTTAATTTTTTTTTTTTTTTACTAATGCTCATTATGTTACTACTTTTCGACTTAAACAAAAAATTACCTTAAATAATCGATTTGATAGATTTTAATTCGTTTTTAAAATGGAAATCGGTGCACATTTTGTAGATACAAAAAAGAAAACTATGTTGGATAGCAGACAATCAATAATGAATTCGACTGGATTCTATATGCACCATACTTGATGTTTTGTACTTAACTAAACTTGTAAATGACTATTTAATACTGAAAAAGGGGTACCTTTCATGGTGTAACGGTAAGATATCCATGCAATTGTTAGTGAGTTCGATTCTAACTGTGTGGTTCATACTTGTTGTTTTGTACTAAACTAAGATTGTAAATGATTATCATAAATTATGATAGTCAGAACGTGGCACCGGTCATGGTGTAACGGTAAGCTATCTTGGTTAGTTGCCATATGTTGGTGAGTTCGATTCTAACTGTATGCTCAATATTTCTTACTTTGTACTAAACTAAGCTTTTAAATGACTATTAAATGATCAGAAAGAGGCCCCTGTCACGATGAAATGGTAAACTATCTCGGTTAGCAGGCAATTGTTAGTGAGTTCGATTCTAACAATATGCTACAAACTTCTTTTGTATTAAACTGAACTTAACTAAGCATGTTTGGTTTGGTATGTTTTGTTTTACGGCATATCAACCTCAGTGGGTCATTTACTGCCGACAAAGTTTTGAAATAAAAGTCATTCTTAATGGATACTCAATGTTTTTTTTTATAAATACATTTTTCTAAATAACCCATAGATGGGACCCTAACAGGTACTACCACTCCGGGTCAGAGTGGACCTGGGAGCAATGTTGATGAAGGGGTGCTGCATATTCCCCAAACCTCCAGAACTGGAACCTCACCATCAGAGAGTTTAACGTCATTCCCAGGATATGAAGACCCTCAGCCACCGACTTCTAGCACCCATGTGATAAAAAGGGTTGGGACTTGCCATAAGGCAATAGAGTTGGGACAATTATATAGGTGCTAGGGCTTGACGTGATCGGAGGGGGCCTCTCCGACCGCCCGTCTAGCCCAAGAAAGAACCAAAGTGGAGTATTGCAAGTCATGGACGGCTCAACCACCTGGGTTCTATCCTTAAGAATCATGGATCGCCACCCACGGCCAACAGGTGGCCCCATTGAGGGAGTCTTACACCTCTGCAGAGGTGCAATCGGTGCATTCTAACGCCCCAGCCGACAGGGCAGAATTAAGCATGTAAATGACTATTTGGGGCCTGAAATATGTACCGGTTATGGTGTAACGGTAAATTATCTCCGATAGATCAGAGGGGGCCTCTCCGACTGCCCGTCTAGCCTAAGGGCCAAAGTGGAGTGTTGCATGCCATGGACTGCTCATCCACCTGGATTCCGTTCTTAAGCATCACTGGTCGCCACCCACGGCTCCATTGGGGGAGTTTTACTCCTCTGCAGAGATGCAGTCGATTCTAAAGCCTCATCGACAGGACTGTTTTATTTTGTACTAAACTAAACTTAACCTAACTAAGGTTGTAAATGACAACTAAATAGCCACAAAGTGGCACCTGTCATGGTGTAACGGTAAGCCATATAGATTTGTAGGCAATTGTTAAGGAGTTAGATTCTAACCGTGTGCTCCATACTCGTTTCGTATTAAAGTAAGTAAGTAAAGTCGTCGGGGTGGCCTAAAGTCGGTATCAGCCAATCAACGAGGGAGTCTATCCCCTTTTCACTAGCGCTAGACCAAAGAGATTGTTTTTGCGTCTGAGGTGGCGCGCCACACCTACCATCAGCTCCTTACTTTACCGTACAGATCCCTGTGCTACTTATACGAAGCTTGTAAATGACTATTTTGTAGGCAGCGCGTGGTGTAATGGTTAAAATCATGGGAAATGGACTCGTCGCTCCGAGTTAAAATCCTGTGTGTGGTAATTGCATTTCACTTAGCACTAATACCCTTGGGAAAGGTATGAATCCCACTCACCCTCCAGCTATGGATAAATAGTAGGGTAGACTGGGCTCTTAACCTTGGTTAGGCAACCGGTCTAGGAGAAGGAAAACTCTGAACTCAAACCTGTTGAACACCGCTTAAGAAATTGACCTTGTGTCACATCCTGCTCGTGTGGAGGGGGTTGGTAAATATATAAATGACTATTTAATGGTCAGAAAGAAAAACCTACCATGGCGTTACGGTACCCTATCTAGATAAAAGGTTGATTCTATGTGCTCCATATTTCTTGTTTTGTAGTAAACTAAACCTACATTGTCAATGAAAATTTAATGGCCCTGAACGAGGCGTTCGTCATGGTGTAACGGTAAGCTATCTAGGTTAGTAGGCAATTGTTAGTGATTTCGATTCTAACTGTGTGCTCCATATTTCTTATTTTGTACTAAACCTAGTTTGTAAATGACTAATGGTCAGAAAGAGACACTTGTCATGGTGTAACGGTACACAATCTAAGTGAGCAAACAATTGTTAGTGAATTCGCTTCTAACTGTGTGCTCCAAACATCTTGTTTATACTAAACTATATCATACTAGGCTTGTAAATGACTATTTAATGGTTAGAAAGAGGCGCTGTCATGGTGTAACGGTAAGCTATCTAAATAAACAAACAATTGTTAGTGAATTCGCTTCTAACTGTGTGCTCCAAACATCTTGTTTATACTAAACTATACTATACTAGGCTTGTAAATGACTAATGGTTAGAAGGAGGTGCTGTCATGGTGTAACGGTAAGCTATCTACAGGATGTCCATAAAGTCCTACAACAGGTTAAAAATTTATCAACAAAGATGGCAGTCATGCTGAAGAGCAATAATCAAAAAGTAAATCAATAATAAGACTTCAAGAGTTAAACTTTTATAAGTTCTTTATGAAAAGATTTGTGAGTTATTAAATGTTCAATTCTAAAACTGTTTCAAGACTTTGTTGACACCCTGTAAGTAAGTAAAGTCGTCGGCAGCAGCCTAAAGTCGGTATCAGCCAGTCAGCGAGGGAGTCTATCCCCTTTTCAATTGCGCTTGACCAAGGAGATTGTTTTAGCATCTGAGGTGGAGCGCCACACCTACCATCAGCTCCTTACTTTACCGCACAGATCTCTGTGCTACTCATACGCTGAGTTGGCGAGGACCGGTATCGAACTAGGAACCTTGTGGTTTCTAGCCGAGCGCTCTACCGACTGAGCTAACCCGGCCCATTGTAGATTAGCTTATTTGCTGGTTGGTTGATTTTTATTGTATATCAACTCTTGTTGGATTATTAAATGCCGAAGCCAGTCCATTTTGTAAGCAATTACATACGGTTTAAAGTAACTAATGATAATAATCATTTGTAAACAATGACAACTTCAAATAACTATTCTTAATACAAGTAATTTTCCACAGTTATTATATGGTTTCAATTATTCCTATCGGATACTAATGATTTTTTCACAGTTATATGATTTCAAACAACAATTCTTATTCAATAACAATAAGTAAAGTCGTCGGGGTGGCCTAAAGTCGGTATCAGCCAATCAGCGAGGGAGTTTATCCACCTTTCACTAGCGCTAGACCGAGGAGATTTTTTTGCGTCTGAGGTGACGCGCCACACCTACAATCAACTCCTCACTTTACCGCACAGATCCCTGTGCTATTCATACGCTGATTTGGCGAGGGCCGATATCGAACTAGGAACCTTGTGGTTTCTAGCCGAACGCTCTACCGACTGAGCTAACCCAGCCATTCAATAATAATAATAATAATAATAATAATAATAATAATAATAATAATTCACTTGCACAGTTTTATGGCTTCAAGTATTCCTATCTAATATAAATAATTTGCACTCAATTATATAGTTTCAAATATTCTTATCCAATACTGATTTTGAAATTGTATTTGGCCTGTTGACAGGTTCCTAACAGGTACTACCATTCCAGGTCAACCAGTGAGTAACGGCAATAAAAGAGTGTCTCCGCACTCTCCAGGGGTCCCGAACGAATCTCGCCATCGGATGCAGTTTAGGGTCATACACAAGAGTTGGTGGGGAGGTCTTTCCTTTTTGCAAGTGATGTAGTCGGCGTATTCTATACCCCATCGATCGGGCAAATTGTATAATGTTTATATTGGAAAGGAATAAGATTATATAGAAAATCTAGAAGCGGCTACCCAGTGTCGCCTAGGTAGAGGGGTTTGGGCAAAAATACCTGGTATAATGATGTGTTTACTTTTGAGATTCACAAATGCTGAATACTTTTAAGTATAATTTCAATGCTATTTCTATGTATATTCTAATTTCTAAATGTCGAGTGTCTGACTGTTAGTAGAAGTCTGCTTATATTTGTTCTCCCCCATGCTTCGCCTGTGCATGATTAAGTCCACTATTGCCGGTGAGTGACCAAGGGCGCCCCTTTCAATACATGTCTGTCGTACTACTCCTTTCATGGGACCACAAAAAGTTTGTTTTGTGGTCACATGCTGAGACGTCCTTGTGTATTCGTGTGTATCTGTGATTCGTTGTATTTCTGGGTGGCAGCATCTACCTTGTGCTCCGACGTAGGCCCCGGTCTGGTGGCGTTTTATATTGGTCTTCTCCGTCAACCTCCATCATTAGTGAGGTATCTAGAGGTTCGGATCCTGTTGTGTTGTCCGATGTGTCCGACATCCTCGGGATATCATCTGACAGCGGGAGGTACTGGGTGTCTACAACTGGGTCTATCTCCCGGAGGAAGCGGCGGTTTCGTCGGGTCACTCAGTTGCTTCCGTCGACGCGGATGTGATACTGTCTGTTACCTAGCCTCTCTACTACTCTTCCAGTTTTTGTCCACCGATGTGGGTAAGGACCGATTTGATTGATTTGGACCGATTGTCCAATTTTTAGTTCTCTGAGTGGGCGACCGTGTAAATTGTAATTTTTTTCTAATGCATCTTTTCACCATTGCCACCCCCCTATACCGACTGATTTCACTCCACCGTTTGTGAATTCGGTATTTTTCTTGGAGGGTTGGAAGGTGATGTTTTATCACTCGGTCGTGAAGCATCATTGCTAGGGATATGTCCAAGTCTTGGAATATGAAAATAAAATCTCGCAGACACCCAATAAATGAAAATGAAATCTCGTGAACCCCCAATAAATGAGAATAAAATCTCGTGAACTCCCAATAAATGAGAATAAAATCTCGTGAACCCCTAATAGATGAAAATAAAATCTCGTGAAACACCAATAAATGAAAATAAAATCTCGTAACACCCCCCCCCCCAATAAATGAAAATAAAATCTCGTAAACCTCTAATAAATGAAAATAAAATATTTCATGAAACACCAATAAATGAAAATAAAATCTCGTGACCCCCCCCCCAATAAATGAGAATAAAATCTCGTGAACCCCCAATAAATGAAAATAAAATCTCGTGAACCCTAATAAATGAAAATAAAATCTTGAGACCCCCATTCCCCCCCCCCAATAAATAAGAATAAAATCTCGTGAACCCCCAATAAATAATGCATGCTTGCTTGACACAAATTGACAAAGATATCACACAATTCACGCTCTACAAAGTCTAGATCTTTATTTGTTCATCATATTGGGAAGTGCTGAAAATGCTGTTTCACATAAAGTATGTTTTTTTTTTCTTTTCAAAGAGGTAGCAGCATTTTGACTACCTTTTGAGACAACAACGGATACTCAGAAGCGATGCTTATCCCAAATCTTGGGAGTGGTAGCTGTTTTAACTGAATTTTCATAGGTGTGTACTGGTAACTAGAAATAAGAATTTGCGATTCAGCTGCTAATCGGATAATATATATATATTTACCAACTCCTCCGCACGAGAAGGAAGCGACAAAAGGTCAATTTCTTAAGCGGAGTTCATAGGTTTGAATTCAGAGTTTTCCTTCTCCTAGACTGGTTGCCTAGCCATGGTTAAAGAGTCCAGTCTGCCCTGCTATTTACCCATAGCTGGAGGGAGAATTGGATCCATACCTTTCCCAAGGGTATTAGCGCCATGTGAAATGCCAACAGCTTCGCCCATGAATTGAACTCGCGTTGACGAATCCAATTCCTACGACTCTAACCATTAGACCACGCGCCTCCATAATCGGATAATATAGATTTACAAGACACGCTTGCAGTCTCAGTGGACCCTTGCAGTTGACGTTTCGAACACGTGAGCCCTGGATGACAGTTTGAAAACCGCTATCTTAACCTGACTTGTTATCTTCAAGCTACACACTCCCGTTTTTTTTAAAGGAATGCTCCCTTCAAATTAACAACAGGAGCCATTATTATTTGAAAAAAAAAAAATTTAATTCATCGTTTAAAAAATTTAATTGAGAAATATCCATTAAACAAAGAAACCAAACCTTTAATTCGAAAGAAACCAAACCTTGTTTAATGGCATATTATTGGTTTAACCCAATAATATGCCAAAAACAAAGAAACCGAACCTTGATTTCCAAAGAAACCAAACCTTGTTTGATGGCATATTATTGGGTCAACCCAATGATATGCATTTAATATGCCATTAAACAAATAAACCAAACTTTGATTTCAGTTTTGATCATCCTGAAATTGAAAAGATGAAAAACCAAAGCCATCCTTGTAGAAGAATAGTAGTGGTACTATTTAACCCCTAGCTGAGGAAATTGAAGTCAAGGAAGAAAATAACTTTTCCTATTTGCTAATAAAATGTCGAAAAAATCAATTGAATGAACTTCTTTTTTCTTTTTTTTTTAATGAAATAATATGGAAATATATTAATTTCTTATTACATATCAATTAGAAATTTACACTAAGGAACGATAGAAATGTCTTGTTTAATAACAAACAAAATAATCTTATGTACAGGGTGGTCCGAAAGTCTTATAACTCCCTACATATTTTTCTTATAGCGGTAAAATAATTACATAATACGACATGAAATTCTAGAAAATGATCTAATTTTTCATGAAATTCTAGAAAATAATCTAATTTTTCATGAAATTCTAGAAAATAATCTAATTTTTCATGAAATTCTAGAAAATGATCTAATTTTTCATGAAATTCTAGAAAATAATCTAATTTTTCATGAAATTCTAGAAAATAATCTAATTTTTCATGAAATTC
>CM042179.1:24198170-24200670 GCA_023376005.1 Doryteuthis pealeii
CCAGTGTGCTTCGGCCTCTGGACCGGTAAAGTACAATTAATAGCGTCGATCCCAGAGGGCCATCCCCCCAGATCGATGCAATTTTTATGTGCCCACGTAAAAACGAGACCTTGTGTCCAGCCCTCATAAGTGGGATGAGCAGGCAAATACCCTTACAACACAGATCCAAACTGTGCTGCTCATGCGCTGAGTTGGCGAGGGTTTATGGTTCCTTGGCGGATGCTCTACCAACAGAAGGATCGAATTTCTGGACGGAAAAACATTATAGTCGAGAAGTGTACTAATAAGAACACACGACTTCTGTCTTCCTGATGAACATAACAATTCTTGTCCACAGAAGCCTTATCTATTCTCCATTCTACATGATGGTAGTAAAAATGAAAATCAAAAAGTAATCAGAGCCCAGCACGCTATTATGCAAGAAAGGAAAGTTTGCTGACCCCATGACTGCCGGGAAGGGGGGGAGGTACGGATCCTTCGGCACAAGGCTTCATTTGATTATTATTTGCTTCCAGAGTTGAAATGCCGGAAAAACGTAGAAAATTACTTCCATGGATCACACAACGGGGCAAATCTTATGTATCTCTATATTTACAATATCGTGCTTGACTTTGAAGCGACGTTGCTATCTATCCATCCATCTATCTATCTATCTATCTATCCAGTCGTGCTATTAGGTTCACTTTCGGACTAATACCCTTGGGAAAGGTATGAATCCCCACATTCTCTAGCTATGGATTAAATAGTACCACTACTATTCTACAAGGATGGATAAAGAGCACTATTTGAGGTATTCTTAGAAATAATATGAAACAAAGTGCACGAAGGCTATGTTTGGATTGGTTGGTTGTATTTTTAAGGCATTTCAACCCTTGGTTTATTTTATGCCGAAGACATTTTTGTTTTATTCATTCTTGGTTGGTATTCAATTTTTTCAAACTCATCTTTTTATCTATCTAACCCATAGATGAAACCATAACATGTACAACCACTCCAGGTCATAGTGGACCTTGGAGTAATGGCGATGAAGGGATACTCCACACTCCCCAAAGCTCCACCATTGGAACTTCACCACTAGTTTAATGTCCTACTCTATTTTTGGAGCGTCATTGGACGTTCCAACATGACAAGGACTCGAAACACATTGATATGAACTAGTTCGATGACAGCAGAATAAAGGTATTGGTGTACCCCGAAGAAAGACCTGTCCTAAATTATATTCAGAATGTATAAATCTATTTGAAGAAAAAAGTAGGAAAGAGAAATCCTTCAAATTTGGAGGAACTAGAAGCAATTACTAAGGAATAAAGTAAAAATAAAAAGTAAGGTCGCCGGGGCGGCCTAAAGTCGGTATCAGCCAATCAGCGAGGGGGCCTATCCCCTTTTCACTAGTGCTAGACCAAGAAGATTGTTTTTGCTTCTGAGGTGGAGTGCCACACCTACCATCAGCTCCTTAATTTACCGCACAGATCCATGTGCTACTCATGAACTGAGTTGGCGAGGGCCGGTATCGAACTAGGAACCTTGTGGTTTCTAGCCAAATGCTCTACCGACTGGGGGGATAAAGAATAGTAGATTACAACTGTTCCTAAATCTTCCTTCCGTTATCGTCCTGCAATACCCTCTGGTTAAAAGTGAGACCGCCCAAATCGTCCAAGATGTAATGCAAAAATGTAAAACCAGATTATCTGGTGTTGCTTAATCACAGATTTGTCCCATTTTATTACACCGAATTTTAAAAATGAAACATTCTAAATGGTCTTGCGTCGATTTATTGCCGAACGTCAAATTAAAATGAATTTTTAAAAAAAAAGTTATGTTTGTTTTATTTGTAATATTGAAATTGTGAATTACGGAATATATTTTGGTAATTTTAATTTCATGTTGTTCAGCCTCCTATTTTTTTTTTTTTTTTTTTTTTTTTTTTAGCGAGCCAACGTCAGGTGAATTTCAGACCCAATTTAGATATTTTCCGAATCGTGTTTTGTCACTTTTTGTCAGCAAATGAATGTAGATATTTTAAACGCCCCGCCACCCCAATTTTTATCGGCAAATCAATGTAGATATTCAACAACCCCTTTCCATTTTTTTCTTTTAGATAGCACTAAATTCAGGATGAAAAGCGATCCGAAAAAGTTGAGGCTTCATCGTAACTATACGTGAAGCACTTGGGTTGGAAAACATTTGTTAATTGTGAAGATAAGATTGGTTGGTGGTTGGATTTCTCTCTTCCCTAAAAAAACAAAGAAGAAAAGTTCCACAAACAAAAGTATTTCTAATAACAGGTGAGTGAAAAAGATTGTACAAATATTTTGACAGAACGATATTTCAATTGATAGGTTGGCTGGTTGGTTAGTTGGTTGGGTGGTTGGATTTTACAGCATGTCAACCCTTGTTGGGTTATTTTATACCGAAGACATTTTGTTTTATTCATTCTTGTTGGGTATTCAATTTTTTTTCAAACTCAATTATCTAAACACATTTTTAATACTGTTTTTTT
>CM042179.1:24205670-24263170 GCA_023376005.1 Doryteuthis pealeii
AAAAATGACATTTAGTTGTTTAGTACAAGCAGTCTTTTTGATTTTTTTTTTTTTTTTTTTTTTTTTTTAGTTGACCAAGTTGTAATAATCTGTCTCCGTCCACTAACACGGTAAAGTAAAACTTTAAAAAGTAGTATACGTTTTTTTAAATTAAAAAAAAAAATCCTAGTGAGAACCCTATCATGATTATTTGTTCTTATCAGTCATAGCACTGGTTACTCCCCCCCCCCCAAGCAACACCTTTCCATCGCACTTAAAAGTCAGAGTAGTTCCTGGTGTCCGCGGTTACCACCTGTGTGCTACAAATGCATTTTGTTTTGGAAGAGATATATTCTTCTTAATCAACCTTGTGCCTTACGAAGCTAAAAATTCGCAATTATCTACATCTGGCTAGTTAGTCTAGCTTCTTTTTTTTTTTTCTTTTACACAGGCGTGCACACTTACAAACAGTCAAGCTAACATTCACATATGACAGACTAACACTTACATAGATACACGCAAATGTTGTTAGTTATACAGTTAGGTGCGTGTACGTAGTCTTTCTTTTCTTTCTTTCTGTCTCTCTCGCTGTCTTTCACTCACTCTTTCTTTCTTTCTCTACTTCGGTCACCCTCATTGAGTTTCTCTGTCGCTCGCCCCTCCCCTCCTCCTCCGATGGAAGTAGGTAGGTGTGTCCACGGAATCACCCGGATGTAGGGCGTGGTCTACGTAGTTATAACATGGCGGATGTAGCGAAGATCAGATCTTCCGTACTGTGTCATAGTGATTGTACTTGTTTGGGCTCTGGCCTTTCTTTTAGACGTGAATCCAATATTGCTATTATTTCATATACCAACGTAAACACTTTTAAAATTTTAGGGTAAGTAATTTTATTTATTTCTTCTGAATATCACTTATATTGTTGTTTTTTTATTCTTTATTTTCATGTCTTGTCTGTGTGTGTATTTATTTATTTGTTTGTTCTTTGCTTGCCTTTTGTTTTTTGTTGCTTTTTTTTTTTTTAAATATCCAAGTAAAAATTTGTGTAACGAACAGGCGGGTGTGACGTATAAATTATTATCTCAAAAAAAAAAAAAATGATCACAGATAAAAACAAAAACAAAAAAAACAACACTTTAACAAACCTTTAAAACATTTACCCTCACTCATTTGTAGGTGTAGATATCCACACAAAATTTCTATACATACAGTACAGTACTCTTACCTACTTTAATTTTGAAACAAACATTTTTACAAAGTCGAAAAAACAACAACAGAAAAAAAAAAACAACAAAAAACAAAAAAAAAACGACGGTCACTTCATCATAAAATACTTTACACACTTTTCTGTTCTCTTCATTTTTGTTGGGGGGTGAAGACTAAGAACTTCTTTTAGGAGTTACTGATGTACCATACACGTGTATTTTTAACATCTACATGGGTCTTTACTTTCCCACCCCTCTTCGATTTTTAAAGGGTTTAGGGGAATGCGGATGAAATAAGGGGGGTGACTCTTCTTAAATTTAAGCCAAATGTGTTGCTTCTACAGAGAAAATTCACATACACAACTTAAAAACAAATCGTATTTTTAGAAACTAAATTATTTGCCCTGTGTGTATTGACATCTACATGGGTCTTCGTTTACTCTTTCCTTCGGTCTGTAAAGGGTTTAAAACGAACGGTGTAGATAAAATAAATGTATATGTGTTTGTATATGCATGCGTGTGTGAGGGGTGACACTTTAAAAATACTTAAACAAGGTTTTGTTAGTGGTAAAGAGACACTTTAGTACGTACTTACTGATGTACACCCGCATATATCGACAACTATATGAGTATTTTTTTTCGATTTTTAAAAATTATTTTAAAGTTTCTTTTTTGTTTGTTGTGTGTGTGTGTGTGTGTGTGTGTGTGTCTGTTTTAAAGATGTGGATAAAAAGTAAGTTACTTAAGTGACACTTTGTAATTAGAAAACGAACAAACTTGATCACGGACAGTTTTAAAAACAACGAAATTTTCAGTCTTTTTTATTCAAATCTCGATGTAATCAGTGTATGTCAACAACTATAGGGGTCTTCTTCACACTTCTGCCCTTGTTTTTAAATAAAATAATTCATAAATAGAAAGGGTGTGTGTGTGAGAGAGAGATAGAGAAAGAGGGTGTGTGTGTGTGAGAGAGAGAGAGAGAGATGTAGATAAAATAAAGAGATGGTTATACTTAAAAAAATACTCAAGTTGAGTTAGTGGCTAAGAACCACTTCACAAGAAGTTACCGAAGCGCCTCTCCCCTTTTATCGGTGTCTATCGAGATCTACATGGGTCTTCACTGTTCCTGTTTTTTTAATTTGTTTTTATTTGTTTTTTAGTTTTTGTTTTAAGGTAAAGGATTTTGATACTTACAATTTTAACTATTTAAAAAAAAAATCATGTTTTAAAGAGTTTGTTGTTTCGAATATTTACTCTCCTCCCCTTCTTATGATTTAATAACGGAGTGGGAATACGTAAATAAAGAGGGGTAGTTTTATAAAGAAATAAAAACTTTTACAAATAAATCCTCTGTCGTAACTTTAATTAAATTAAAAAAAAAAAAAAAAGAAAAAAAAAGAAAGACTGTAAAGTATTTCTAAGACAGAAGTAAGTTACTTTATAAAACTTTTTCTAGTGTGTACGTACGAACTACGTTATGTACTACTTCTTAGTTGTTGTTGTTATTATTATTGTCTCTTCACCCCCACCCCCGTATTCAAATATGGAGGGGTGCAAAGTAGGGGGTTTAAAAAAGATGACAAAAGGAAAGACACTTGTTCGGGACTGTTTTAATGAGACAACAAGTAGGAATTAACTAGCCACCTTTGTTTGGGAGGGGCGGTAAAAGGGACAGAATGTATTTTAGAGGAAGGGGGAAGAGAAATAGAAAGGTTATTGAAGGGGTGTTGTAAGGAGAGTGACAAAGAGGAAGTGGGTATTTACTGGGCTAAGCCGTCTTACTCTTAATGTATTTGTACTAGGGAAGGATAAAGATGAAAAATGATGTTTCAAATGAATGATAGGATAGGACAGAGAAAAAAAGTTAGGATTAGGAGAGAGACTAAGGAGAATGTATTTTCTGGGCTAAGCCATCTTAGAGAGAGAGAGAAAGAGAAAAAGAAAGAATGCATTAAGAGGGGTAAGGAAAATGGCTAAAATATGGGTATTTATTGAGCTGTCTTAGAGGAGGTGGACAAGAAGGAATTTTAAAGTGAGAGGGAGGGAGAGAGAGAAAAGTGGGTATTTATTTGACTAAGTCATCATAGAGGTTCACAGAGGGGAAGTGAAGGTGAGGTATTTTCTTATTCCTGTAAATCTCCCTCTCCTTACCCACCCCCTTATACAAACATGCAAGGTAGCTAAGCTGATTATATATATATATATATATATATATATATATATATATATATATAGGTTCTCCCAAAATAATTTATACACTCTTTTTTGTATTCTTTCTCTTGTATCAATCTTATTTACCAGTCAAAATACATCGGTTTAATAAGTTATAACGATTCAAAGAGTGTATACAATATTTTGGGACACCCTGTGTGTGTGTATATATATATATATATATATATATATATATATATATATATGTATGTATGTATTTATATGTGTGTGTGTGTATTTATGTATGTATGTATATATATATAATATATACTCACTTTTCTTCCTATCTCTTTCATTATCCCTTTGAAATCATTTTTCCGCCCCTCGCAATATAAACCTTACTCCTCTTACTTTTTGTAAATATGTAACCTCAGTAAATACTTCCCCTCTCACTGTCTATTTGTCTTAAAACAAAACTTTAGTTTCACCCACACTCACCTATTGTAATTGCAGAGATGGCTTAGTCAAATAAATACCTATTCTCAATTTACTTTCACTTTATAATTACTTCCCCTCTCTTAGAATACCCTTTCTTCCTATTCCCCTTCTCATAAAGACTATCTTAGGCTGCTTAATCTGGAAAATACCCACTTCTCTCTCTCCCTCTCTCCTCCACCCCCCCATGTATAATTATCCCATTAACTTTCTAAATCCTTGCTTCTCCTTAGCCCTCCCTTTATAATTATTTTATTTCTATTCCTTTTCCTTGGTATTTTTTTTAAAAGTCCAATAAATACCTAACTCTCCTTTTTCCCTCTCTTTACAATCATATCTTGCTTTCTATCCTCTCCCTTTTAAAACTTCTCTATTTCACTCCAGGACTGTGTCATGGAGTTGGAGACAGAAGCAATTCTTGAGTTTCTTACTGCTGATGGTACTCACTCTGATTCTATAGTTAACTAGCAGCGGCTACCCGGCATCACCTGGGTTGAGGGGGATTTTTAAGTTAGTCCCGCAGATCCATTATTACTGAATCGTGAGTAGAATCCTCGTGTTATGCCCCATTTAAATCCCTATGTAAAAAAACAACCTTGCATTGATCCAGCTACTCTGAAAAGAAATGTTAATGTCTACTATCTAAAATATTAAATGAAAAAAAAAAATCCATGCTATTATCATTTAAATTTTATTTTTTAATCATCTTCACGAATATAAATCAAATCTCTATTGTTTTTGCTCAAAAACCAAGCCCTGATAATATTTGATGTGTATATATATTTACTTTGTTGTTAATTGTTTTATTTTCGAAGTTTCCTCCAGACAAAAATTAATGCAAATTCCTATATATATATATATATATATATATATATATATATATATATTATATATATATAGATAGATAGATAGATAGAAGATATAAATCTATACATATATAAAGGGCAGTTGTGTGAATCTGTATGTCCGGAAGAAACTATGAAAATAAAACAATTAATGACAACGTAAATATATATACACATTAAAATCACGAAGCCTTGGTTTTTGAGCAAAAATAATGAAGATTTGATTTATATTTGTGAAGATAATTAAAAAATAAAATTTAAATAATAATAACATAGAATTTTTTTCCATTTAATATTGTAGACATAAATTTCTATTTTCAGAGTGACTGGATCAACGCAAAGTCTTTATTACGTAGGGATTTTTAATGGGGCATCCAGAGGGGATCTGCAAGACTAACTTAAAAAAAACCCCCCTCTACCCAGGTGATGCCTGGTAGCCCATTTCTAGTAGTAATATAAATGTCAAAAAATTTCCTATTTCATAGATAATAATTTGATTAACCTTTATTTCTGGTTATATTTTTCAGGATACATTTTAATTCAACTTTTTTTTGTGCAAAAACACAGTATAACAGAAAGTAAATTTAAAAATATATTAATGAAAGTGCAACCCCACCCCCACCCCATAAAATATTCAAAATGGTAAAAAATGTGTGAAAAAGTCAGCTGTTTTTTTTTTTTAAACACTTTACAATAACAACAGATGGGAAAGATTATATCAGTGCATTCTGCAATCGTGATTTTGAGAAAGCATGAGATGCAATTTTTTTTTTTTTTTTGTTGGTGCTCATAAAAATGAACCTTACAAGAGTATTTCAACCATCTTTTACTATGTGATACTCCTCATCGAACTCTATCAGAAAATCATATTAGTTTGGCACTTTATTTGTACACGAAATTGGCCATTTTTGACCACTCTCAGAGGGGGGGGGTATCAGGCCTCAAAAGTCACCTTAAACACCTAATTGAGCACTTTTTTCACCATCAGTAAATTCAAGGCATTAGAATCCATGAGAAAAAACAATAAAATCAAAACGTACATTTTCATCAAAATACGTAGACTTATAATGGCTGAAAAATGGCATTTTGGGCAAACCTTTGAAGGCCCATATCTCCCCCAATTCTCAAGCGAACTCAACCATCTTTTACTGTGATACTCCTCATCGAACTCTATCAGAAAATCTTGTAATGCTGGAAGTGATGAAATACCTTGTGCTTTCATTGAATATTGGAAATAAAGATTTATACATTTATTATTTCCCATATTAATACATAAACAAAGGAATTGGAGGTACCATAATCTTCAGAGTTACTTTTGTACACACACATACACACATGTAGAGGTGCGTTGTGTAATGATTAGATTTGAATTGTTCTTGTTTTACGGCATATCAACCTCAATGGGTCATTTAATGCTGACTACGTTTTTGAAATGAATTGGTGATAATGTTTAATTTTCTAAAGGTTTTTTTTTTTTTTTTTTTTTTTTTTTTGGACATATTTTCTTTGTGAATGAAACTTTTAGATGTTTTTGTTAACATATTTTTGTGTTTTCATTTTTTTGGAAGATTTTTAGATTTTGTTGTAATGCTTCTTTTATGTATCCAAGTAGTTTTTCTGGGTTTATTTGGTAGAATATCTGTTTTAGATTTGTTGTTTGGTAGTATTTATAATGATTAGAGTCGTAGGAAATTGACTCTTCGACCCGAGTTCAAATACTAGACAAGGCTGTCTACATCTCACATAGCGCTAATATCCTTGGGAAAGGTATGCATCTATCTGCTCTCCCTCCAGTTATAGGTAAATAGCAGGGCAGACTGGGCTCTTTAACCAGTCTAGGAAAAGGAAAACTCTGAATTCAAACCTAAGCCACCCTGGATATATAAGTGTATGGGTTAAATCCTATTTAACGGACCTGTTAAACTCCACCTAAAAAATTGACCTTGTGTCACATCCTGCTTGTGCAGAGGGGTTGGTAAATATGTAAAAGAATGAAAAACGACACTTGTAATGCTGGCTGCGATGAAATACCTTGTATTGTACGTATAGTGGCACTATTAGTGCTTTTAATGAATATCGGATATAAATAAAGATTTGTACATTTATTATTTCCCATATTAATACATAAATAAAAGAATCGGAGGTACCACAATCTTCAGTCACACACACACACACACACACACACATACACATACACCGGTTAAATCCTACTTAACGGGCCTAAATTCCATCATCGTATCTCACCCAACCGAAAGAAAAAAAATACTAAAAATCAGGGAATTAACCGAATTTAATGAAATTTTCAGTGTTGATACATTAATGAATAAAAGATATAATGCACCAGTTATTTTTATTTTAAAACTTTTACATTTTTTCAGGTCAATTAACTTTGAACCACGTGTGTTTGTGAATCTGTGTTACGCCTCAAAGATACATGGTTCAATGTTAACTGACCTGAAAAAATATAAAAGTTTTAGTAGGATTTAACCCATACACCTATATATCCAGGGTGGCTTAGGTCAGTTAATACAATTTTCTTTCCATTTTTTTCTTTACAATTTTAAAAAGACATTTTGTTCTCTCATTTTTTAATTGTCTTCTTCCTTGTCCTTTTTTTTTTTTTTTTTTTTGTGACATTTTTTTTTTACTGTCTTATACTTAGTCCTTTAAGATATTTTTCTAACTCCCTCTCCCTTTCCCTTTCCTTTTGTAACATTTCTGACCATCTTGTACTCTTGCTCTCCCTTTAATGATATTCTGACCATATTGCATCCTTGCTCTCCCTTTTTATGAGATTTCTGACCATCTTGCATCACCGTTCTCCCTTTTGTGAGATTTCTGACCATCTTGTACTCTTGCTCTCCCTTTAATGATATTTCTGACCATCTTGCATCGCAGCTCTCCCTTTTGTGAGATTTCTGATTTCTTGCTCTTGCTCTCCCTTTAATGATATTCTGACCATATTGCATCCTTGCTCTCCCTTTTATGAGATTTCTGACCATCTTGCATGAGATTTCTGACATCTTGTATCCCTTTAATGATATTTCTGACCATCTTGCATCTTGCTCTCCCTTTAATGATATTTCTGACCATCTTGCATCGCAGCTCTCCCTTTTGTGAGATTTCTGACCATCTTGTACTCTTGCTCTCCCTTTTATGAGATTTCTGACCATCTTGCATCACCGCTCTCCCTTTTGTGACATTTTTTTAATATCTTGCCCATCCTGCTCTCCCTTTCTCTCCCTCCCTCCCTCTCTTGTGACATTTTCCAATTATGATCTTAGCTCTCTCTTTTTCCCTTATGAAAGACTATGTATTTGGTATTTACTGTATTAAGCCATCTCTGGTCACTGACAAAAGTAGGTGGGGATATTGAGGAGAAAACTGATGGAGAGAGGGGTAGTTATTTACATGGTTAAGCCAGCTTAGATAGGTTAAGTAGAAAAGAAAGGGCAAATGAAAGCAACATATTTACAAGGTAAGGGTACCTAGAATGAACAGATTAATAGATGTTTATTTGGCTAAGCCTTCTGTTGTTTGTGGAAGACAAAGAGATAAAAACAAATATTATGGAGAGAGAAGAAAGAAATAAAACAAGGAGAGAGAGAGGGGGGTAGAAAGAGAGAGAGAGAGAGATACAGAGAGATTGAGATTGAGAGAGAGAGAATGGTGAAGACTTGAATAAACTTAAGAGAAACAAACAAAGATTTATAAAGAAAGAAAAAAAAAAGTCTCTACCTATTTTCTCCTTACTACCTTCATGGAATACTTAGATGGGTGCTATTCATAGAATTGCGTCCCGGCCTCCTGCCTTACAAAAAAAAACGCTAGGCGGTGATAGCTGAAAAAAAACGTAAATGTGATATTTTACCCCTCCCGTCTTTTTTCGACAAGTAATTGTAAATAATTAAACCCTCTTTAAAATATTCTAAGGGGGTGGGGGCTAAATATTTATATTTACTTGTCGATAAAAATATGGCTTACTTTTAACACCTTCAGACCATTAAAAAGACAAATAATTTGTCGATAAAAACGCCTTCAATCTGTTAAAAAATATCTTTTTTTTTTTTTTTAGTATTTTCATTTTATTTATTTTTTTCGACAATCAATTACTAAAAATAAATCGACAAGTAATTGTAAATAATTAAACCCTCTTTAAAATATTCTAAGGGGTGGGGGCTAAATATTTATATTTACTTGTCGTTAAAAATATTGCTTACTTTTAACGCCTTCAGACCATTAAAAAACAAATAATTTGTCGATAAAAATGTTTTCAATCTGCTAAAAAAAAATCTTTTTTTTTTTTTAGTATTTTCATTTTATTTATTTTTTTCGACAATCAATTACAAATCAAAAATCCAAACATTTTTTTTTGGTATTTTTATTTTATTTTAATATATTTATTTCCAACAATCAATTACAAATAAAAGATCAAAATATTCAGATATTTTTAATTTTTATTTTAACTAAAAACAACAGAGACTTCATTTGTAGAGCGGGTTGTTTTTTTTCAGCTATAACCGCGTTTTTTTAAGGTGTGTGTGTGTGGGGGGGGGACGCAATTCTGCGAATAGCACCCTTAGATGGCTTAGAATAGTAAAAAGACATAATTCTCCCTGTTCTCATCTTTACTTCCCCTTCCACTTATAAATTTTGCCCCACCTCTGATTCTTTCTGTTTATCTCTATTTCCTTTAAAAAAACAAAAACAAAAAAACAAACAAATATTCTACCTCTGTCCCATAATATTTGCTACATTTCCACATGTTTTGTACACAAAATGTAACAACTATTATGGGACAAATGTAATACTTTCTTGATGTTTGTACTCTTCCTATACACTCTTTCCTGTTTTCTATACTTCTTCCTTATACTGCTTTTTATCCACATGCTGCTACACTCCTATATTTTTTATTTTTTAAATTTTCTTTTAACACCAGACACTCCACTGATATTTTCTTCCGTGTCCCTGCCTCTGTTTTACTTTTTTTTCCAAATACCCAACCGAACCCACCCATGTATTTTTCCCACACAACCCACTAACCCCACCCTCTTTCTTCCCCCACCATACTCATTCCCGATTCTTTTTTTCTCATTTTATATACTTGTTTCTGAATCTCTTTCTCCCTTTATTGTCCTTGTACTCATTTTCATCAACCTCCCTCTCCCTGTTCTCCATGTACTCGTTATGCAATCTCTTCCCCACTCTCTATTCCCTTGTACTCCTTATGAAAACCCTTCCCCCTAATTGTCCCCCATGTACTTGTTTCAAGTATCTCTTCCTCTTCCTTGTTCCCTCCCATGTACTCAATCCCTTACTTCTGTCCTCATGTACTCGTTATCCCTTCCATCCCCCTGTTTCTAATGTACTCCTTTTGGAATCCCTTCTTCAACCCTGGTCATTTTTTATAGTCTCCTTCATGTCACACTATTGTGGTTCTTTACTCACTTCTCTGCTTTTATACTCCATCATCTATTATCCTTCTTATATACTCCTTACTTATACTCTTTATCCGTTTCTCATTTTTTTCGTTGTCCTCTTCTCTACTTCTTAACCTTCCTTACTCCTTTTTATTTACTCTCACTCTCATATTTCTCTCTTTCTCACTTTCAAAATACTCATTATCTGTCTGTTACTCTTTCTCACTTTCATTATAATCTCTCTCTCTCTCTATCTATTCTCCTCTTTCTTTCTCTCTCTCTTTCTCTCTCTATCTATCTATTGATCTCTCTCTCTCTCTCTGTCTCTGTCTCTGTCTCTCTCTCGCTCTCTCTCTCTCTCTCTATATATATATATATACGTGTGTCTATAATATTTTATACCGGCCCTTGCCAACTCAGCACATAAGTAGTACAGGGATCTGTGCGGTAAAATGAGGAGCTGATGGTAGGTGTAGCGCTCAAGCTCAGATGCTAAAATAATCTCCTTGGTCTAGTGCTAGTGAAAAGGGGATAGACTCCCCCATTGTCTGGCTGATACCAACATTAGGCCGCCCCAACGACTTTACTTACTTACTATATACCCTTACATATGTTGCAATTACTATTCATTTTTTTTAATCATTTAAAGATAGATGAGGAGATGCCAATGCGTTTAAAATAGATCTGCTACTGCAAAGACAACAGCAACAGTGCCCCCGAACAGATGATGATGTCCCTGGGGGTCAGGCATGTTTCATGGGTAGGGTCAAAGCATCATTGCCAGCCAGCCAAAACCCAGGACACCCCAGCAGCACCCTACAATATCGCAAGGCTTTGTTGGCCTCTGGTTCGCTGTGCGGGAATAACGGATCCATGCTGATTCTGATTCTGCTCGATCTGGGGATCCTCTTGATATATATATATATATATATATATATATATATATATATTTCCATTTTTCTGCCGGTGACAAGCCAAGTTTAGTCGAGATATTCGGAAGTCAAACAGGAAATATGTCCGTAGTAGTCCAGCCCATATGTATGTATTACTTTCACTGTATATGATATAAATATATAATAAAGAGATGATAGTTTATGAGTTTGATTCTCACTGGGTGTCTCACTATTGTGGTACTGTATTTATAACTATATATTAACTATTTTTATTGATAAATGAATAGATGCGTGATGAAGTGGGGTGTGTATGTTTCTTTGTGTACATATGGTTTTCCATGTGTATATTTACTTATGGTGTGTGTGTGTGTATGTTTATATAGTATTAACACTGGTGTGTTAATGTTTGTGTATACATATATACATGGTGTCTGAATGCTATGTGTGTGTCTGGACGATATGTGTGTATGGTGCCCTTAAGATGTGTGTGTGTGTATATATATATATATATATATGGGAAAGAGTAAATAAAAAGTTTTATTGGATAGTTGTTGTTTTTTCTACTTTCCATTGAAGTACATTCCACAAGTCCATATTCATAAGTTTGCTGATAGGGTTTTAAAGTAAGTAAAGTCGTCGGGGTGGCCTAAAGTTGGTATCAGCCAATCAGCGAGGGAGTCTATCCCCTTTTCACTAACACTAGACCAAGGAGATTGTCTTTGCATCTGAGGTGGAGCACCATATCTATGATCAGCTCCTTACTTTACCGCACAGATCCCTGTGCTACTCATATGCTGAATTGGTGAGGGCCAGTATCGATCTAGGAAACCTTGTGGTTTCTAGCCGAACGCTGTGTTTTAATGCTGTAGAATTTGGTAATAATAATATATATATATATATATATATATATATATATTCATTTGTTATCAACCTTCAACAACTATCATATATAATATATATATATATATATATATACATATACATACACACACACACACACACAAGGTGTATTTAAATAGTATCGAGACTGAAGTTGTATTTACTGAGGTAGAAATGAACTATAAATAAAACAATAATTTTCTTCAAAATACTCCCCATACCATTCAGCACACTTCTTCCAGTAAGTTTTCCATTGGTCGAAGCACCTCCACCGAAACACCTCTTTTGATATGGTCAGAAGTTGGACCATGGTATTTATTTCAGTCTCCTCCATATTTTGAAATTTGTAAGGAAGGTGATGTATCTTATTTTATGTGAAAAAAAGAAAAGAAAAGAGACTTTCTTTTTCATTACAAATTATTACATGTGAAGAAGGCTGTAGAAGGGATTAGCAAAATAAATAGTAACATAAATAAAACAAGTGCATGATGACCCTTTCTTTATATATATATATATATATATATATATATATATATATATATATACACACAGACATGCATATACACACACATATATACATATATACATATAAATATATTTGGGAGAATATGTGCTTAAATGAAGTCGAACCTATTTTTTGAAATTTAATTCATTAATAATTAATAGGCGGGATTAAACTATTTAAATGTAAGGCTAAACAAATCGAGAAAAATCAATCTCTGTATGTACATTTCGGCCTATTAGGCCTCATCAGCAGAGCTATAGATACGAAGACCGCCCCGTGTGTGATTCGAAACCTGTCTGTCAAATTAGCAGGCAAGTGTCTTACCTCCACACCAAACGGACTTAGCAGAATTTTCTTCGCTTTGTTGAGTAGTAGTATTTTATATTCCTCTTAAGTGACCTCTACACGAACTTACGAAACGTAAACAAACAGACGATGTTTGTGATATGGCTATTTTTCAGCCGACAATATTTGGGAGAATATGTGCTTAAATGAAGTCGAACCTATTTTTTGAAATTTAATTCATTAATAATTAATAGGCGGGATTAAACTATTTAAATGTAAGGCTAAACAAATCGAGAAAAATCAATCTCTGTATGTACATTTCGGCCTATTAGGCCTCATCAGCAGAGCTATAGATACGAAGACCGCCCCGTGTGTGATTCGAAACCTGTCTATAAGTTAAAAGAAAGGAAATTGTTTTCTCTTTAACAGCATTGTGTGATGTTTTCATTCCACCTTTCATACTATGTGTGTGTGAAGAGATGGTAGTGAATTCGATGGTATGTATTATAGTGAGAAATTTGAAAAAAACACAGGTTTAAATACAATGAGTGGTAAGTTTATTAGCCTACGCTGCAGTGTTTCGAAACTTCAAATTTTGAACAGATTGATAAACAAGGACTATCGCAGTTTTTCTCATTATTCTGTGATAAAAATTTTTTACTCTTCCTTATATCAACAAATGCCCTGAAGAAGATCTACTTAACAGATCAAATCACTGCAGCATCGGCTAATAAACTTACCACTCATTTTATTTAAACCTGTGTTTTTTTCAAATTTCTCACTATACTACATATATATATATATATATATATATATATATATATATATATATATGAGAAGTAAATACACAAACGATGTGTTTTGATATGGCTTTTTTAGCCAACAATTTTTGGGAGATTATGTGCTTAATTGAAGTCGTACCTAATTTTGAAAGTTAATTAATTAATAATTAATTAATTAGGTGGGAATACCTATTCAAATGTAAGGCCAAACAAATTGAGAAAAATCAATCTGTATGTACATTTCAGCCTATTAGGCCTCATCAGCAGAGCTATAGATAGGAAGTCCGCCTTGTGCGTGATTCGAACCCTGACTGAGAGGACCGTAACCCCTACACCAACCAGACTTTCCTAGATTTTTCGTTTTGTTTAGAAGTAGGTTATATTCCTCTTATAGTGACTTTTTCTACACGACAGTATGAGAAGTAAATACACAAGCGATGTGTTTATGATATGGCTTTTTTAGCCGACAATTTATATATATATATATATGTAGGTATGTATCTTATATATATACATGTAGGTATGTATCTTATATATATACATGTAGGTATGTATAATATATACATGTAGGTATGTATCTTATATATATTGGAGGTGTGTGCTGTAACAATTTATATATACATATATGTAAGTATGTATCTTATATATATTGGAGGTGTGTGCTGTAACAATTTATATATACATATATGTAAGTATGTATCTTATATATATTGGAGGTGTGTGCTGTAACAATTTATATATACATATATGTAAGTATGTATATATATATTGGAGGTGTGTGCTGTAATAGTTATCATCATAGGAAATGGACTTGGCACCAGAGTTCAAATCCTGGACCAGGCTGTTTATATTTCATATAGCACTAATATCCTTGGGAGTGATATAAATCCTACTATTCTCCTTCCAGTTATGGGTAAATAGCAGGGCAGAATGGGCTTTTTGACTTAGGTTAAGTCTTGGTCAAGAAAAACTCTGAATTCAAACCTGTTAAACACCACTTAAGAAATTGACCTTGTATTGGATTCTACTTTTGCAGAGGGATTAGTGTATATATATATATATATATATATATATATATATATGAGAGAGACAAATAGTCATTAAAGTCTATCTTGTATCTATCTATCTACCTATATATTCATGATTGTATGTGGAATTGTAATAACAGGTGATTTGGGAGATAGTTCTGTCAATCTTCTAAGTAGCCATTAATGTCTGACCATATTTGGAATGTCAGCCTTTTAAATTTGAATACTGCTGATCATTGAACCTAGTGGACACTATATGACCACTTTAATTGTCATCTACTAATCTCAGCTTAATTGTGTGGCACAAGGCCAGAGTTATGGGGTACCCAATGAGAATTAAACTTACTAACTATAGTCTACTAGTCTCCTTGACTGTATCTTAGTCATTTACTAAGCTCAGTTTGATTGTGTGGCACAAGGCCAAAATTAAGGGGTACCCAATGAGAATCGAACCTACTAACTATAGTCTATTAGTCACCCTGACTATCGCAGTCACTTACTAAGATTAGATTAGTTTGGCACAAGGCCAGAATTATGAGGTATTCAATAAGAATTAAACATACTAACAATGGTCTGTTAGTCTCTTTTTGTTAACTATTATACCACAGCTTAGAAATATGGGGCACCCAGTGAGAATCAAATTCACTAACTATGGTCACTATTATACCACATGAATATACAATCACTTTAATTACAATATATATATTTACTAACTCCTCTGGATGAGTAGGAAGTGACACAAGGTTGATTTAATTTTTTTTTTTTTTTTTTTAGCGGAGTTTACCAGGTTTGAATTCAGTTTTCCTCTTAGACCAGTTGCCATACGAAGGTTGAAGAGCCTAGTCTGCCTTATTATTTACCCATATCTGGAGGGAAAATAGTTGGATGCATGCCTTTCCCAAGTTACAATATATCGTCTATGTAGAAAAATAATATACACATACAGAATACTTATGAGTACACATATATAAATAACAATGGTTGTGTATTATGTTTGAGTGTTTTATGTGTTGTAATGGTCACCGAGCTAGACTAGTTGACTATTGTTAGTGAGGTTGATTCTCACTAGGTGCCACATAGTTATTGCCTTGTGTTAAACTAAGCCAAGTTGAGTAAATGGTAACAATTATTGTATGTAAGGTGATATGTATCTGTGATGTATATTTTTCTTCTTACATACTATATATTAGAGGTGTGTGTTATAAAGGTTACTCATAGAAAATGGACTTGTCGATTTGAGTTCAAATGCTGGACAAGGATGTTTGCATTCCACATCGTGCTAATACCCTTGGGAAAGGTATGAATCTATATAGTCTCCCTCCAGCTATGGGTTAATAGTAGGGCAGACTTTAACCTTGGCTAGGTAACCGGTTTAGGAGAAGGAAAACTCTGAATTGAAACCTGTTAAACTCTTTTTAAGAAATTGACCCTGTGTCACATCCTGCTTTTGTGAAGGGGTTGGTATATATATGCATACTGTAATATTAACATTTACACCCCTCCAACATACATATTTGTGAAACGTAATAGAATGAGGAAAATTAAATTGACATGTTTCATTATAAGGGTAGCTTTTTCTTTTTTTTTTTTTTTTTTTTTTTAACTACCTATGTAGGGAAATAAGTCAATTTAATTTTTTATATTGTTTTTTCTTATACCTTACTCAGTATCTATTAATAATGAAGATTCGTTTCCGGTTTTTGTCTGTAACAAAAACTACGTCACTGCTTACGTCACTATACCCGAAATCGTCATAACATAGAATAAATACACTCAAAATTTGAGCATGCAACATTAGACAGTCCACATTGTTTTTTAAAACAAGTTTTAATAAATACATGACTGGTATTATATATCTATATATAGTTTGTTTTATTTTAATACATATTTCAAGTTTACATTTCAAATTGTTTTATTTTTTAATCGTTTAATGAATTTGATGATTTTACTTACTTAGTGTACAAACTCTCTGACATTGAATTTTTTACTCCCACCCCTCAGGCAATATGTTTCAAAAATCTAATTTTACATCGCCCGGAGGGTGTTTTTTATTTTGTACTAGTATGTATAATATATGTTTAGCTCAGTTGGCAGAGCATCTACCTAGGAATCACAAAGTTCCGGTTTCGATACTGGTCCCTGCCAACTCAGTGCATGAAGAGCACAGTTTGGGTAATCTGTTCTGTGAGGTAAAGTGGGGAGCTGACGGTAGGTGTGGCGCTCCACCTCAGCAATAACAATCTCCCTGCTCTAATGCTAGCGAAATAGGATGGACCCCCTCACTGTCAGACTGATACCAACAATAGGCCACTCTGCCAACTATATATGTATAATATATATATATAATATAAAGATAGGTATACTATATATGTAATGTATATGTATAATATATAATATATGTTTATATAATATATATGAATATCATGTATGCCTAATATATAAGTATATTATGTAGGTTCATATATATATATATATATACATATATATATATATATACATATATATATACTATGTATACTATGTATATAATATGTATGTATACTATGTATATATAATATGTATGTATACTATGTATATATGTATATATAATATGTATGTATGTATGTATATATGTATGTATACTATGTATATATTATGTATGTATGTATGTATATGTATGTATACTATCTATATATATATATACTATATATATGTATATGTATATATGTATATGTATGTATATTATGTATACTATGTATATATCTATACTATGTATGTATAATATGTATGTAATATATGCATGTATACTATGTGTGTCTTACTATTCTATATATATATATATATATATATATATATATATATATATATTATATATGTATGTGTGTGTGTATATATATATATATATATAAAACACTGAATTAATTTTTCATATATATATAAATATTGAATTAATTTTTCATACATATATATATATATATATATATATATATACACACACACACGTTTATATACTTGCCATGTGCTTATTATATATATTCTTGATAAGAATGGTGGCTGTGTGTGTATGTAAATTTGTTTGGAAGTAGAGATGTGTGTATATATATTCAATGGTTTTAGTGTATGTATGTGTAAATCTATGTTTATGTATGTGAGGTTTATATGCATGTGGCTGTAGATGATGTACAGCCACAGATGCATACATGTATGTATTCCAGTCTTTATGTTTGCAGATATCTTTTTATACATTTATTGATTTCATATTTATGCATAGATATAAGGATGTATTTAATTATTCACCCAACTCCTCCACAACGGACAGGATGTGACACAAGGTAAATCTTTAAGCAGAGTCTCGTTTTCATACTCATTAATTTCTTTGTTTTACATTATTATTGACTAGCAGGACCTGTGGATATACTAGAGTATAATGATTTAATTATTACAACGTTTGTGATATGTTTACTTAAGAGCTAAATACTTCAATATGTAAAAAGTATAATAATCTTGATTTAACTCTCTTCTTCTTTTCACCTTTTCATTATGTTCGAATGAAACAGATTAGCATTATCGCTCCCGCATGCTCATCCCCTCTCTCTATATATATATCTTCTCCTACTCTCTTTCTTCCTTTCTTGGTATATTTTTCTGTGTAGCATGTACTTTCCCTTCCCTTTCTTTCTTTATAAGAAAAACAGAATGGTCGTTTTTTGGCTGAGGTGACGACAGTTTTCCTTCTTGTAGACCAGTTGCTATACCAAATCTAAAGAACCCAGTCTGCCCTACTCAGTGATACTGATACCTTTTTGATTTAGTGCATCCTGGGATGCACATATTTGCTTTGAAAGTGTCCCAAGGGAAATTTATGGGTCCCAACTAAAGCCAACTAACTCCAACCTTGCAACCTATCCTGTGTAATTCATTTCTAAGAAACTATAGAAATGTATTTACAGTTTGATTGAAATGGTGAGAGAAGAAAAAAGAAAAACACTGGGACACATGGATATGATTTTACTATGTCCTTTTAGATTTTTGTGTGTCAGGGATGCAGGACGTGTACCCATCAGTATCTGCCCTACTATTTATCCATAGTTGGTGGATGGAAGAGATCCGTTCATGCCTTTCTTAAGGTTATTTGCATGAAGTAACATGCATACAGCATCATCTTGGATGTATATATAGGCATTTTAAGATTGATATCTTACTGTATGGATATACAGACACATATACTAAATGTTTGGATGCGTGAGTGTGTGTGTGTGTGTGTGTTTGCATATATTCATCTATATACATATACACAATCATATATGTCTATCTTTTTCTCTTTTGTAAGTATTTATATATGCAGGTATATAAGTATTTATTTTAAGTAATCGAACCTACCTTCACAGGTGTTTCATTGGGGAAAAGTAAATAAAGGTAGGTAAAAGGGCAAAGCTTAAATGTCACAGGTGAGAATTGTTTTCGAAGAGGACAATGAAGGAGGTTCAGGTAAGTACAAACTGGGATGGTAGGTAAGATAAGTAAGAGAGGAAGTAAGAAACAAAAATAGTGATAGTTAAAAAGAAAAAAAAAAAGATTAAGAAAAAGAAGTAGGTATATTTCTAAGAAAAAAGGTAAGTAATTAAAAGGTTTTGTACATGTAAAAAAAATTTTTTTTTTTTTTTAAATTGGTGTTCGACCTGGTACCCTGACTAGCAAGTTTAATTCGTTCCATTTGTAACTCAATTTACTCGTATATCAAAACAATTTTTCTCATTGAAATGATCTGAAAAGCCATCATTTCCAGCCCCACCAAACACCCCAATTTTTTTTTGATAAGAAAAATAGCACTGTATTATATAAAAACATAAAATAGAATTTAATGAATTATATGCTGTAAAAACAAGTTGTTGGGGTGGCTTTAATGTGAGTATCAGTCAATCAGCAAGGGAGTCTATCTCCTTTTCACTAGTGCTAGACCAAGGAGATTGTTTTGCATCTGAGCACCACACCTACCATCAGCTCCTTACTTTGCCGCACAGATCCCTGCTGAATTGGCGAGGGCTGGTATTGAAACATGAACCTTGTGGTTCCCAGGTGGACACTCTCTACCGACTGAGACGATTTTATGTTTATGATTTTTCCATTTCATTTTTTAAAAATTTGCATTTTTTTTGTGCTCTCTCTCAAATCGACCATTCTTTATTGTTGTTTTAAAAGCAAAGATAAGCATTTGTTTTTAAGCACATAGAACATTGGCATTAAATGACCCACTGAGGTTGATATGCCATAAAACAAAACTTAACAAAAAACATAGAACATGATATAAAAGTGTAAGGAGGTACCTAATTGCATCTAGGTACAAAGAGAATATATTGATATAAAATTATCTATATCCACTTAGAAAAAAAAGAAATATTTGTGTTTTAAGTTTATCTATCTATCTATCTATCTCTCTCTCTCTCTCTCTCTCTCTCTCTCTCTCTCTCTCTATATATATATATATATATATATATATATATATATATATATATATATATAATATATATATATATTTACCAACCCCCCCAGTTGAGCAGTATGTGACACAAGTTCAATTTCTTAAGCAGAGTTTAACAGGTTTGAATTCAGTTTTTCTTCTCCTAGACTGGTTACCTAGCTATTGTTAAAGAGCCCAGTCTACTCTGCTGTTTATCCATAGCTGGAAGGAGAATTGGATTCATACCTTTCCCAAGGGTATTAGCGCCATGTGAAATGCAAACAGCTTCGTCCAGGAATTGAACTCGGGTTGACAAGTCCATTTCCTACACATTTCTAAACACACCACATGCCTCTATTTATCTGTATAAAACTGTGAGGTTTGCATGAGAATATGATATAATCCTGAACTAAAACATTTTATCTAAATTTTTTTCATCAAGTTAAGAAATTGGAACATGTTTAATGTATTACTGTACTTACTCTTAGTCTTATATAGGTTGAAATTTGAATAATTGATTTTTTAAGCAAAATGTTGGCATCAACTTATACACGAGTAATAGTTTTCTAATGTTGAAATTCAAACCTAATCCAAAGGAAATACTAGAAACAATCCTTGACTTAAAAAATTAATGGTAATTTATGAGGAAGACTGTCCAGGTCTCCTGCCTCAAAACTTGCTAACGGTGATTGCTGAAAAACCAACCCAGCTACGATTGAAGTCCGTAGCCGAAGCAGTGTCACTTGAAAGTAAACAACCAGCTCGGGGCGTTTTGTTGGTTTTTTTGGGGTTTTTTTCGACATTCACTTACATATAAAAAAATCCAAAACGTTTATTTTTTTCGGTATTTTCATTTTATTTTAATATATTTATTTCCAACAATCAATTACAAGTAAAAAAAAAAATCAAAATATTTAGATATTCTTGCTTATTTAAACTAAAAACAAGACATTAAACAAACATGAATAAAAGAAAATCTGAGTATTTAGATATTCTTTTATATTTTAATAAAATTAAAAAAAAATATCTATCTATCTAGTCGTCTTCATATCTATCTATTGCTTTGGCTACAGACTTCAATCATAGCGTAGCTGGGGTTGGTTTTTCACCACTCACCATTAGCAAGTTTTGAGGCAGGAGACCGAGACGGTCTTCCTCATAAATTACCAAATTAATTCTATAAAAAGAAAAAAGAAGAAAGAAAAAAAAAATAGTAGGTTGAAAAAAAAAAGATTTTAAAAAAAGTCACTCCTTAAAAAAAAAACATAGTAAATTTATTATGTGAAATGATCAGTTATGGAAGACTAGTATTCTAAAAAATTTTCCAAGCTGAGGCTGTGTCAGTGCTACTGTATGGCTGCACCACCTGGAGTTTAATGAAACGCTTAAGAGGAAAAGCTAAATGGAAATTACACAAGGATGCTGCGTGCTTTCTTGAACAACGCTTGGAAGCAGCACCCCATAAGAAAGTAGCCGTACAGCCATTTGCCCTCTATCACACAAACCATCTGAGAAAGACAAATATGACGTGCTAGATACTGCTGGAGAAGCAAGGATTAAATCATAAATGACTTTCTCCTGTGGATACCTATGGATATACCAGTGTAGGCCAACCAGCAAAGAAACAACATCAGTCAGCTTTGTGCAGATTCTGGATGCCACGTGGAGGACCTCCCATGGGCAAAGACCAACAGGGAAGATTGGAGAGAATTGTGTATATTCATGCTGCCAGTGCAACCTGATTATAAGTATTCTATTGTATTACAACGAGGAAGGAAAAAACCCATCTGCCACAAAAATGAATCAGTAAAAAGATAAGAAATGAAGAAAAAAAGTAAAAATTGAATTTCAGTTGACTGTTGAACTCATTCTTTTTGTTTCTCTTGTTGCTATCACAATGTTTTGGCCCATCCATTCTACTGCCTTCTTCAGGTGTACAATATAATATGGAAGATGCTTTTAGTAATTTTGAGAAGAGTTGTTATCATAGCAAAAGTTGTTTAGACTGTTAAACTCATTCTTTTTGTTTCTCTTATTGTTGTCACAATGTTTTGGCCTATCCATTCTACTGCCTACTTCAGGTTCTATTTTTTCTGGGTCACCCTAATTTTGACACCTTTGTGCAAGTTCAACCATTTTTCAATATAGAAAGTAAGGAAAGCCAGAAAATAATGAGTAATTATTTATCATTATTTCTTTTGTTTTCTGGTTTATGTCACTGAGTAAAGTAAAGAAAAAAAAATGAAGAGAGAGCCCCCCCCCCCCACTATTTTCCTTAATGATTGTACATCTGAAGAAGATGATGAGGATGGGGTTTGCCAAAACTCTATAATAATAACAAAAGAAACAAAAATAATGTTATATAGCAGTAATGGTTAAACTTTTTTTTTTCTTTTTTTTTTTTTTTTTTTTTTAGTAATATGGCCTTGTTTCATGCGGTCTGCTTTTCGAAAAAGGTTGCCCATATCTGTTCAATAGTCTAAAGAACTTTTGAAATGACTCTTAAAATTGTAAGATAGACATTGAGAAAATTATATAACTTTTGAGTAATTGCAAAAAAAAAATATTTAAGAATATTTGATAATAAATAAGTAAAAGTAAAGTCGTCGGGTGGGCTAAAGTCAGTATCAGTCAGACTGCGAGGAAGTCTATCCCCTTTTCGCTAGGAGATTGTTTTTGGCATCTGGGACAAAGTGTCACATCTACCATTAACTCCTTCCTTTACCACACAGATCCCTGTGCTACTCATATGCTGAAGTAGTGAGGGCCAGTATCAAACCCAGAACCATGTAGTTCTTAGTTGGACGTTCTACCGACTGAGCTAAGCTGGTCCTCTAGGATAATGAATAATTAATTTATTAGATAGTAGTAGTAGTAGTAGTAATAATAATAATTATAGTAATTTGTCCCAGCTGACCACTGAGTGAAAATGAAAGAAAATGCAAAAAAAAAAAAAAAGACAAATAGTTGGACCTTCCCTGAGAACTAAAAAAAAACTATGAAACATGTGGGTAAAGGTCTTACTGATTGTGGTTTGTGCCCTTGGAACGGTCCCAAGGGTTTGGAAAGGAGACTGGAGGAATTAGAAATCAGAGGAAGAGTTGAGACTATCCAAACAACAGCATTGTTAAGATCAGCTAGAATACTTAGAAGAGTCCTGGAGATTTGAGAAGGCTTGCTGTCACTTAGACTCCAATGAAAGACCATTGACTAATACTGGTGTAGAAAAGCTTGCAAGAAGCAATATAATATCAATTATTAATAAATAACAAAATTAAATGGAGTTATCTTAAAAAAATGAAAAACCTTTTAAATTTTTCAGAGTTTTCTTTACCCTAGATGGTTGCTATTCCCTATTATTTACTCATAAGAAATGGATTCATGCCTTTCCTAAGGGTATTAGTCTGTGGAAGAATTTGAGTCCAACCGTGCATCCCAGGATGTACTAAATTAAAAAGCTATCAGCATCATTGTGTATATATATATATATATATATATATATATATATATATATATATATATATATATACCGGTCTGTGAAAGAATTTGTGTCCAACCGAATTAAACACCAAAAATTGAAGTGGGCTATTAGAAAGGGTAATTTTCAGCCCAGCAACATTCAAAGTGGAGAAGTTCCAACATGTAGTTTATGGGGAAGAGTATGTCTCTCCAGGGCTGGCCTGGTGAGTCATCTGAGAAAACACAAGGATAGAATGTCAAATGCTACTGGCACCCAACTATTATAAAAAAAACCCAAGAAATGGTCTTCCTCGAACATGAGTTGACAACCAACTACAACAAACAGCACTATCCAGGATTTGAACCTGGCTTGCTAAGTCCATTTTTTACCATAAAACCATTAAACCACATGCTTCCACATAGTAATCAATTAAAACCCTTAATAATTAATATTACAATATGAAAATTAATATTGTTATGATCAAGATAATACTTAGGTAGAACAGCTGTTGTTTTTTTAGCAGCAACATGTGTATAAAATTATATTATAAATTAGATAACTTAAAACACTGAGGAATATGAATGTGACAGTAATACTATTTATAGTTTGAGCACTAGGAACAATCCACAGGAACCTAGAAAAAAAAAACTGGGAGGTTTTATTATTGTCCAAATGACAGCACTGCTGAGATCAGCAAGAACACAAAGAAGAGTCCTGCAGAGGTGAGGTGACATGCTGTTACTCAGACTTAAAGGAAAACCATCCAGTTATTCCTGGAGTGTAAAAAACCTGCAAATAGTAAAAATAAAAATTTTATGAATGATGTATAATTTTATGAATGATGTATAAAAATTTTATGAATGATGAATATATGATGTATAGGTCCATCGGTTATTTCCTAGTTGAGTAACATGATATTACAGGGTGAACCAGAAAAAACAGAACCCAAATTATTTATTTTCCCATTAAACTAACCCTAAACCCTAAACTCTAAACCCTACCCTCCCCCAAGTTGAGTAACATGATATTACAGGCTGACCCAGAAAAAACAGAACCCACAAATTTTGTCATAAAACTGTTAATTTTAATTTTTTTTTCAAGTTTAAGTCCAACAAGGGTTAGAGTTAGGGGTTGGGGTTTAGGGTTAGTTTAATGGGAAAATAAATAAATAATTTGGGTTCTGTTTTTTCTGGGTCACTCATGTTACTCAACTAGGAAATAACCGGTCGATCAATGTTGAATTTTTCATCAGAAATTTTAATTGTATAATGACTAATCTATGTATCAATGAATTAAGGTCATTGACAAAGAAGATAAGAAAAAGATGTATCTGCTGTGTAAAATAAATATTTTATATTTTTTCGTAGGGCCGGGTTAGCTGAATTGGTAGAGCGTTCAGCTAGAAACCACAACATTCCTAGTTCAATACCGACCCTTGCCAACTCAGCATATGAGTAGCACAGGAATATGTGCGGTAAAGTAAGGAGCTGATGGTAGGTCTGGCGCTCCACCCCAGACGCAAAAAAAAACAATCTTCTTGGTCTAGTGCTGGTGAAAAGGGGATAGACTCACACACTGATTGGCTGATACCGACTTTAGGCCACCCCGACGACTTAGTATTACATAGGAATACTTGAAGCCTAATTATGGAAACAAATGATTAAATAAGAAAAGTTACTTACAACCATATAATAGCTTGCAAAAAAATGACTAACTAAATATTTTATCTGCTCTGATGGTGTGGCTTGAAAATTGTTGATTGTACGATCCATTTAAAAATTATTAGTACTAGCAACAGAAAACACCCTCTGGGCATCGTAAAAATTCATTTTTGAAAGACATTGCCTGAGAGGGTGGAAGTTAAAAATTCAATGTCAGAAGGTTTGTATCATTAGTAAGCAAAATCCTCATATTTATTAAAGGAGTAAAAAAAACAAAAAAAAAAACAATTTGAAATGAAAACTGAGCCCCGTCCCTCTCAAATAAAATGTTGCGTGCATTTAATAATCAAACAATTATTTTGAATATTTTCCACATCAATTTTACACAAAATTGTAGGTATTTATTTATTTGTAAACTTTTTAGTTAACTTCTTGTTACTGTAAAAAAAAAAAAAAGACGAGAGTAAAAAACAATTTTTAAAATTGCTTACTCAAATTTTGGGTTTTATAGCATAAGAATATTGTGACATAAGCTGTGACGTAGAGCTATGACGTAGTTTTTGTTACAGACAGAAATACAGACAATCTCCATTATTAATATAGATAGGACTATGTGCAAAAAAGAAGAAAAAAAAACATCTTAAGAATTTGCAGGAAAAAAATTGACTTAGGCATTATAATCTTGTGGTAAACTTTTTAAAAATTTAAAAAAATCTTGATATCCCTACTTTTTATTCCCCAATGTATTGGATTCTAGCATGGAGATACATAAAATTTAAGTGCAGAATCAGAAAGAACATATAATTTTACATAAGAATGCAAAGTTTTATTAAAATTGTTCCAAAAATAAAGAAATGGTGGAGAAATTACTAAATTTCTTGTTTTGAATTGGTCCGTGATTTGACATTTTTTAAACAAAATCATGTCCACTTTTGTACCTCCAATTTTGGGGCTTTAAATTCTCATAACTTTTGAACTACTGGGGATATTTGCATAATTCAAACAGTTCTGAACTCCATTTACAAAGCTCTATATAACTAATGTGATTAAATAACAAAAACCTCAAATAAAAAATATCAACTGGGAATGCTATTAAATAACCCTGTAAGGTTTAACATGCTGCAAAAACATACAAAACAAACAACCTGAAATTTTAATTGATTTTCTATATACATATTGAATTTGGCTTGGCTAACAAAACTTTGTTGAAAAAAAAATTTTTTTTCATCATTATATGTGGATTGATTGATTTTAATGGCATGCCAACCCATCTAAAGTTATTTTATTCCTAATGGTTAGGGAATTGTGTTTATTTTACATTCATATTTACATTTATGTAGTTTAAGAGTTCTTTTTGGATTGAATACAAATAATTTTTAAACAAATCAATTTGAACCATAGATGAGATTCTACCAGGTACTAACACTCTGATTAGAGTGGACCTGGGAGTAACGGTAATAAAGGGGTTCTCTTTTTGGAGAGTTGTGTTTTACCCTCTGCTAGGGATACAATCATTATATTCTAAACCCTGCCAACAGACTGCCCTGTCGGCTGGGGCATTAGAATGCACCTCTGCAGAGGGGTAAGACTCCCCCAATGGGGCCACCTTTTGGCCGTGGGTGGCGACCCGTGATGCTTAAGGATAGAGCCCAGGTGGATGATCAGTTCATGACTTGCAATACACCACTTTGGCCCTATCTTGGGCTAGACGGGCGGTCGGAGAGGCCCCTCTGATCAATCAGCTGGTCATGTCAAGCCTTAGCACCTATATGATTTTCCCAACCCTATTGCCCTTATGGCAAGCCCCAACCCCTTTTTATCATATGGGTGCTAGAAGGCAGTAACTGAGGATCTACATGTCCTGGGAATGATGTTAAACTCTATCTGTTGGTGAGGTTCCAGGTTTGGAGGTTTGGGGAATGTGGAGCACCCCTTCATCACCATTGCTCCCTGGTCCACTCTGACCCGGAGTGGTAGTACCTGTTAGGGTACCATCTATGGGTTAAATAGGAAAACATGAGTTGATAAACAAAATTGTATTATGCATTAAGAATGAATTTATTTCACAACTTTATCGGCATTAAATGACCCACTAAGGTTGATATGCCGTAAAACAAACCAAACCAAACCAAACCTGCCAACAGAGTAGTTTTTATCATTAGATTATGGCTTAATGATGTATCTCTTTAGGTACACACACACACACACACACACACTTACACACACACATATTCACACACCCAAATACATAATCATATCATGCACACATGCACACAAATTGACACACCCAAACACCTATATACATAGAAAATTATGGAAGCACATGGTCTAATGGTTAGAGTTGTGGGAAATGGACATGTCGACCCGAGTTCAATTCCTGGATGAAGCTGTTTGAATTTCACATGTTGCTAATACCCTTGGGAAAGGTTTGAATCCAATTCTCCTTCAAACTATGGGTAAATAGCAGGGTAGACTGGACTCTTTAACCATGGCTAGATAACCAGTGTAAGAGAAAGAAAACTCTGAATTCAAACCTGTTAAACTCCGCTTAAAAAATTGACCTTGTGTCACATCCTACTCGTGCGGAGGGGTTGGTAAATATATATATATATATATATATATATATATATACAACATCCTCATACACATATATTGACACACCCAAACAAACACACACACCCATATACACAATCACCACACACATACATATATAGACACACAACATGCACACACACATTGACCCATCCAAACATATATATACATAGGAACACAACATCTGCAATCACATTCACACACGCATAGAATCACAACATGCACACACACATTCACACCTCCAAATACATATATACATAGACACACAACATGCACAAACCCAAACATATAGACACACAATATACACATGCACACACCCAAACACATATATACATAGAAACACAACATGCATATACATAGACACACAGACTATATACCCATTGTAAATTTAGATTAGTTGGGCATTGGTCCAGAAATATAAATCCCAGTGAGAATTGAACTCACTATCCATGGTCTGCTGGCCTAACTCACTAATTCACCACATGAGTCAACATATTTAATATCAAATTTAAATCCTTATTTTAAATGAATTTGAATTAAAATAACTAATAATACAAATATGATATATAAAGTATATTGATGTATGTTTAATTTTTCTAATAAATAAATAAAAATACTTATAAGAATATTACATTTTATTTCTATCAAATTTGTTTGAAGTATCGTATTTATTGTACTGTATATACTAAGCCTAACATATTTCATCATATTTGTTTTAACCTTCATACCAAATAAATATTATCAACTTATTTGTTGAATCTTATTTGCTGTACTGTACTTAAAAAATGCTTAATAAATATAATAATATTGATCGTACCATGCTTACCTAATAAACATTACCACAATATTTTCTGTATCATATTTGTTATACTGTGCCTAAATAAACCTAATAAAAGCTATGTTTTACCAAACTTACATAATAGATTAGGGACTGGCAAACAGAGCCTCAAAGTCATTTTTGACCAAATGACTTTAGCCCCCCCTACAGAAAATAATTTACCAAAAATCAGGGAAATATCGGATTTTAATGAAATTTTCAGTGTTTATTTATCAAAGAATGATCTTTATAATGCATTATTTATTTTATTTCAAAACTTTCTCATTTTTTTCAGGTCACTTAATTTTTACCCCCCTTATGTTGGGGGCGTAAAATTGTTTCAAGTTGGTCCTTACCTGATACTAATTACAGTATAAATAAAGAGATAAAAGACTGAAATTATGAATAGAAACAAACAAAAAAATTTTTTCCGGTGGCTTTTCTATGAGAAAATAAGTACCGAAAATTGAAAAATAAAATGTAAAAAAATAATAAACAATTAATTTTTTGGAGATTTCTTTTTTACCCATTTCGATAATTATTTAATTGGCTATTATTTTATAAAAGAAAAAATTATACATCAATGTTTTTTCTGCTTAAAAAGGGGAGGGGGTACATTTTCAATTGAGGTTTTCTTCAAAACTTATTACTTTCATCTAAAAAAATAAGGTTTGCATTAAGTTGATATTAATTTTTAGAATCTAAAAATATAACATTTTAAACTTAACATCAGGATTTTCATATTTTAAATGAATTTTATATATTCATTTTTCATAGCAAAAATACTAAATTAAAGTTTTGAAATAAAATAACTGATGCATTATCAAATTCATTAATTGATAAATCAATACTGAAAATTTCATTAAAATCGGATAATTACCTGATTTTTGGTAAATTTTTTTTTCATCCCAAAGGTTACGTTAAAATTGTAAACAAGCGCCTAAAACCATTGAAAAACAGCCAAAATGGCGTCGGCGAACAAAATTGACCAAAACAAATACTTTTAAATCTTTTAAAAATAAACTGCATATGTAATGATATTTTTCTTTTTTAATGATGGTTATTATGGTACTACTTATCGATTTAACGTTTAACCTTAAATAATAGATTTGATTATTCTTAATTCGCTTTTAAAACTCGTAGTATCCGATTTTTTTTTGCTACTCCCTATAATAGATATTATCACCCTGTTTGTTGTATAATATTTGCTGTACTATGTTTACTAAGCCTAATAATATCATATGTGTTGTACCATACGTACCTGATAAATATCACCATCATATTTTTTGTACAGTATGTTGTCCTGTGTTTAAGTAAATTTAATAAATATCATTATTATATTTTTATAATATTGATATTCTATATTGTGAATGGAACTAACAATATTCTTGAAAGAAAATGAATTCTCAAAAAGTAACTTTTTAAAATGTTTCTATTGATATAATAAGGGCAGGGTTAGCTCAGTCGGTATTGTCAGTATCAGCCAAACCACAAGGGGGTCTATCCCCTTTTCGCTAGCGCTAGACCAGAGGGAGTATTTTTTCTGTAGTGGAGCGCCACATCTACCGTCAACTCCCCCACTTTACCACACAGATCAGATTACCGAATCTGTGCTACTCATTTGCTGAGTTGGCGGGGACTGGTATTGAACTCAAAACATTGCGATTTCTAGTTGGGTGCTCTACTGACTGAGCTAACGACTGTAAATGCGTCAAAAACTTACATTAAAATTCAAAACCTGCAATATGTCAAGATATACAATAGAAAAATGGCTACTTGGTGAATTTCTCAGTCAGTAGAGTGTTCGGCTAGAAACCACAAGGTTCCTAGTTCAATACTGGCCGTCACCAACTCAGTATATGAGTAGCACAAGTTTCTGGATTCCATACTGGCCCTTGCCAAATCAGCGCATGTGTAACACAGCTTGGATCTGTGCAGTAAAGTGGAGAGCTGATGGTAGGTGTGGTGCTCCACCTCAGACGCAAAAACAATCTCCTTAGTCTAGTGCTAGTGAAAAGGGGATAGACTCTCTCGCTGATTGGCTGCTACCGACCTTAGGCCGCCCCAACGACGACGACGACTTTTTCTTTTATTATTATAATTCATCTTTAATTAGTAGGAATATCATATTATGAACATAGTACTTAAAAAAAAAAATAGTGGATTATTGCATATCAATGTATTTGTATACCCTCTGTGAAAAATTTAACAGGAACGCATGCACACACACATACATGCATACACACACATTGCATAATGGTTATCATCAAAGGAAATGAAATTTGGCGATCCAAGTTCAAATCTTGGACTAGGCATTTCACATAGTTAGCATTATGAGTAATTTCATAAATATGTAAAAAAAAATGAGATTTAATTAAAAATCAAATAATTAAGAAATTGTAGAAAAATGGACAAACCCCAAAATTACATTTGTTTTTAGTAAATACGTTACACTTAATATTTATAATTTAAAAAATCTTAAGTAAATTTTGGACTCTATACAGTAAAAAAATGATATGGTCAACATTTTAAGCAAAGCAATTGATGTACGCTTTTTAAAATATTTAAAAAAAAAAAATTTCTAATGCTAATAACAGTGAGAGGTTTATGTTTTTTTTTTCTTCTCATATTTATATTGAATATTTTTCAGAAGTTACATCACTTATTAACAATGCCCTGATGATGGTTTAATATTCAAACCAAAACATTTTAACATTGACAAATACTTCTAACTATAATAAGATCATTCTTTGAATACCTTATTTTATAAAAAAATATTTTATATCTTTACATACTGTCGGATTTATTTCCATTTTCATTGAGATGTGTGTATGTATGTGTGTGTGTGTGTGTGTATATATGTATATATATATATATTTATATATATGTTGAAAAGAAAAATAAAGGAAACAAAATGTTGAATGGATAAAATAGGATGTATTTTATTATAATATAATAATATTATTTATTATATTTTACTGACACGTGTTTCGGCCAGGAGTTTATCTTTTCATTTAAAACAATAAGGATTTACTCTGACGAAGGTCACTATTTCTTTGTATACTAAACATTTCTGTGTTTTTTTCTAGTATTGTTATTGTTATTTTATTTTGTATTTAAAATAATAATAGATAGAATAGATGTATACATAGATAAACTCTTGGCTGAAACACGTGTCAGTAAAATATAATAAGATAAATTCTGTTTTATCCATTCAACATTTTCTTTCCTTTATTTTTCATTTAAAGATACTGTCAGATTTGCTTCCATTTTCAACTTTATAGATATAGATATATGTATGTGTGTTTATCAGATAGTCTACTTGACATCATTTAATCTATATCAGGGCCTTCTAAACTGATTTATTATCAATAATCTCAAATATATTTTTTCTTTCTTTACTTATTAACTGAATTTTTTATCTGCCCTGTTGGTGGGGCTTAGAATATGCTAACTGTACCATCTGTTTAAAAATTATTAGTACTAGCAAATATATGCACCCTCCGGGTGCAAGTATTTAACTTTTAATGTAATAAAATATTTTATTAAATTAGAAAGGCTAATGAAACTAAATAAGAGTACAGATAAAAGGATTTGAAACAGAGGGAGTGTAATAAAAGATTTGAAACAGAGGGAGTATAATAAAAAATGGAACAACTGAAACTTACTCTTGTCTTTCATTGTTATTTTTTCTAATTTAAGTATTTAGTTAAAAGAGGAAGTAAAGAATAAAATGACAGTTATTTTATCTTGTTAATGGATTTCATTTAAGATTCATTGAAGAGACTTTTGCTTATATTCATTAAAATAAAACCAAACAGTTAGAAATCAATAATACTAAGCACATATTTATTAAAATCAAATTTTTAATATCAATATGCAAATTAGCCTTCCCGTTCACATTGTAAACCACTATTTTGTTATATATATAAATATAATTGCATGTTGTTAGTATGTAGATATGGTGAACAGTATTAATAATGTAAAACAATTTTATTAATAATTGAGGTTTAAATTAAAATAAAATCATTGAGAAAGGGACATTAATAACTAAGGGAATTGTGACTTGAGTAGTAATATAGTTTCGGTTACAGACAGAAAAACACACAATCTCCATTATAATAAGATTAGATAAGGGTTAGCTCAGTCGTTAGAGCGTTCAACTAGAAACCATAAGGTTCCTAGTTCAATGCCACCCCTAGCCAACTCAGTGTATGAGTAGCACGCAAAAAACAATCTCTTTGGTCTAGCGCTAGTAAAAAAGGGGATAGACTCCCTCGCTGATTGGCTGATACTGACGACTTTACTTTAGATAGGACTATGTGCAAAAAAAGAAGAAAAAAACAAACTCTTAAGAATTTACTACCTAAAAGATGTAAATATGAATGTAGAGAATGAATTTAGTATAAAATAATCTTAGACAGGTTGATATGCCATTAAAATCAATCCTTGAATTTTTCATATGCAGTTGTGAGGGTCCAGTCCTGAAGCTCTGGAGTGTGTGGAGTTATGTCAGGGTTCACTCTGGTGCAGTAACTGATATGGTTATTTCAAAGTTACTAGTATTACACAGGAATACCTTAAACCTAACTATGCAAATAAATTATTAAATAGCTATAGTTACTTACAACCATATAATTCCTTGTAACCCCCCCACACACACACACACTCACACACGCACCGACTGACTTTGGTTTTAAATAACCCAGTAAGGTTTGACATGTTGTAAAAGCATAAAAAACAAACAACCTGAAATTTTAATTGGATTATTTTTTTATATACACTAGCAACAGAAAACACCCTCTGGTCATCGTAAAAAATAATTTTTGAAAGACATAGCCTGAGAGGGTGGGAGTTAAAAATTCAATGTCAGAGGGTTTGTATCATAAGTAAGACAAATCCTCATGTTTATTAAAGGAGTAAAAAAAAAAAAAAAAAAAACAATTTGAAATGAAAACTGACTCTCAAATAGAATAATGCATACATGTAATAATCAAACAATTATTTTGAATATTTTACACATCAATTTTACACAAAATCGTAGGTATTTATTTATTTGTAAACTTTTTAGTTAACTTCTTGTTAATGTAAAAAAAAAAAAAAAAAGACGAGAGTAAAAAACAATTTTTAAAATTGCTTACTCAAATTTTGGGTTTATATAGCATAAGAATATTGTGATGTAAGCTATGATGTAGTTTTTGTTACTGACAGAAATACAATCTCCATTATTAATAGATATTGAATTTGGCTTGGTTTAGCTTGGTTAACAAATCTTAACTATTGTGTTGCAAAGAGAAAATTATTATTATTAGTGTTTAAAAAGCTCCTCTCTACTTGTATATTATTTTTCTGTTTGCACCCAACCCATTTGCCACAGGAAGGGAGTGACACAAGGTTAAAAGTATGGGGCATCTAACAAGGATTGTACTCACTATTATTAAATAGCAATGAATCTACAAGACTAGCTTGCTAACCATTTCAGCATGATAGAATGCCCTATTCTATTTGTATGATGACTGTGCTTTTCTACTTAGGATCAATGTATAGTATCTGTCATATCAGTTAAACTTTCGGACCATATGACCTTTAGGCATCCCTTCTGCAATCTCGACTAACAAGGACACTTTTCTCATTTACACTGTCAAATCTGGTTATTTGTTAGGGTTAGGGGTTAGTTTTATAATTTAAAAAAAACCTCTAAAAATCGTCTGTTAACAATTAACCGGATTTTGACAGTGTAAATGGAAAAAATGTCCCCATGAATCAAGATTGCAAAAGAGGTGCCTAAAGGTCATATGGTCCAAACTTTCTGATTCAAAATCTATGCTATTATTCTGTTTTATTTGTATTACTGTTACTGCTGCGGCATTCACCATGAGTCGGTTGGGCCGGCTCCACCCAACAAATTCACCATATCCCAAATGAATGCAGACCATGCACAGTGATCCAATGCAATTATTGAGGTTATCGGTGTCAACTATTTGTGGTTCGATCAAGAAACTCCATAAAGGCCTGGGTCCAGAATCAGCTTGGCATCTGGCTCGACTCTTTTGAGCCAGATTTTCAGTTGACCCCTTGGTGTTTCTTCCATCCTTGAGTTAGTACTGGGTCAATGGATTCATGGATGATGTCACTGGGTTGTTGACGAAGGGCATGACTGAGCCAGCGAAGACATCTTGCAAGAATAGCCTGCTGAAGAGAGGAGATTCTGCATCCTACCTGAACAGTGGTGTTATAGTCTCTTATTTGTGTTATTTATTAAGTTAAGCTGAGTTTTTTTGCACACAGTCCTATCGAATAATTTTTTAACAGACCTATGTGACCATTAGTTGTGACTAGGCCCCGACACCAACTTTTTTCATGATCATCCCGAACAAAAATTATCAACCGTCCCAAATGGTGTTTGGACTGTCCCGAAATCAAAATATTTTTGTTTAATTCATTAGCATCATTTATACTTGTCAGTCATCAGTAGCATAATAACATGTAATAAAACATTAAGAAATGCTGAAGCAGTGATAATTCTGGAGATTTGGACAAAAAACCCATTTCCTAGTGTTTTGAGCTAAAAAAAATACTTTTTCACTTTAAGTTACCCTGAGTGGGTTAGTAGTACATAATTCGGTCCTTTTAAACTATCTCCCTCCACCATTATTCATTACATGGCTTTGAGAATAGACCTGCGGTCCCGTAGCCTCATTTTGAGGTCAGCATTCAAGCAATCACTGGACGGCCATTATTGGAATGTAGTACTAACTTTTAAGAAAAATTTTTACCGTCCACAGCAAACTGTCCCGGATGCAATTTTTATCGTCCCCGGGATGACAGGATAGCGTTATTGTCGAGCCTTGGTTGTGATCCTAAAAGGTACTACCACTCCAGGTCAGTGTATACATGGGAGTAAAGAAATTTAGAGAAAAATGAAAATAAAACTAGATGAAAAGAAAGATAACCGTATTAGGGGCTGGATTAGCATCTACTTAGGAACCACAAGTCTCTGGATTCCATACTGGCCCTTGCCAAATCAGTGCATGCGTAACACAGCTTGGATCTGTGCAGTAAAGTGGAGAGCTGATGATAGGTGTGGTGCTCCATCCCAAATTCAAAAGCAATCATCCTAATGAAAAGGAGATGGACTCCCTTGCTGTTTGGCTGATACCAATAATAGGCCATTCTGCCGACTTTACTATATATATATATATATATATATATATATATATATATATGTAAGAGAGAGGGGTGCTCATGGTGTAACGGTGATAGTTGTAAGAAATAAACATGATGGCCTGAATTCAAATCCTGGATGAGGCTGTTTGCAATTCACATAGTGTTATTATACTTAAGAAAGGTAAGCATCCAACGTGTAAAGATGAAATAACATTAAAATTCTTCATGAAAAGATAAAACTAACAAAAGTAGTAGAAAATATTTTTGCATACCAGGTCATACCCCTAATTTGTGGTTATCAAAATGGGTATTTGCAGTTGACCCACAAATAGGTTGCATTATAATCTGGCTAGTTACACAACCTATTCTAACATAAAACTTTTCAAATATTCACCTTTGTTTCAAGACTTTGCTTACAAATAATGGATTTAGAATACTTTGTCAGACTGTGATGCATAATGCAAACATATAGAAATAAGGGTTATGTTTCTTAGTACTATAATCATAAATGAGCCTAGGTAAAAAAGCGTAACAGTCAGCAGCATCAGGTCAGTTTATAGCAATGAGTCAATAGGAATCTTTGATAATATATTATATATATATATATTGCGTATATGAAAGCCTTTGAAAACTTTCAAATGCATCTTGTACACACTTCACGTCATTGCAATTGCTGATTGTTGCAATTGTTGGAAACTATGAAAATAAAACAATTAATGAAAAAGTAAATGTATATACACATTAAATATTACCGGTTCCTGGTTTTTGTGCAAAAATTATGAAGATTTGATTTATATTCGAAGATATTTAAAAACTAAAATATACATAGAAATAGTATTGACATTGTACTTAAGGATTTGTAAATCTCAAAAATAAACAAATCAATATACCAGGGTTTTCTTTTCCCCCACCTCTACCCAGGCAATGCTGGGTATCCACTTCTAGTGATAAATAAAAATTCAAGTAGTGCTGTTTTACATTTATGACGATTGTATAGGTCACATCACTGATTTTGTCAGAATTATTGGTTAAAAAAATATGACTTATCTGAGAGTATATACAGTATGTGCATCTGTTAGTAAAATGTATCATATGTACTGCATCGTAAGTGTATATATGTGTTAGCAAAAGGTATCATAACTTTTATGGAGGGTTGGAAATGTCAGACATGTGGTCGAATTCTGCTTCCTAAGGCTAGATATATCAATCATAGGAAATCTCATCAGGGACAATTCATGCAAGCTCCAGGAACAAACAATGTGTCTTGTGCAATCTGTAACAAAGTCTGTAAGTCAGCTTCTGGTCTTAAGAGACATATGGTGGTGCATAAGCATCAAATTTTATCATCTGATACAAAGGGAAGAACGTCCTTCCTATGTCATATTTGCATCAAACTTTGTGGATCTGCAGTGGGTTTGATGAGTCATTTGAGGGCTCATGAGAGGAAAGGTTCTGGTGGTGGAGTTTACATTTATGTCGATTGTATAGGTCACATCACTGAGTTTGTCAGAATTATTGGTTAAAAAAAAACACAGGGAAAGAGTAAGAATAGTTGTCAAAATCCATAGAAATTTCATTCAGTCCAGCTAGTCTCATTTAATTCTTAAAGAAAGAATATTTTTACTTTATTTCATATCAGATATTGGTTATATCTTGTTAAAAAATTGAACGTACATACACTATGAAAGCTAAATCGTTACAACATTGCAGATATTTCGATAAGCTAATCCTCCAAATGTATTACAGGAGAGAATGTGTGTGTGTGTGTGTGTATATATATATATAATATATATATATATATATATATATATATATATATATAAATTGTAACACCCTGAAGGATGATGCCAATTTTAACCTGAGTTCAATGTGTACATGCCTGGGGGTAGCGGATATTCTTATAAAATTTTCAAAGTCTTCTGCAATCTTGTGATGTAATAACACTCATGCCAATACATTGTCCTACGATACTCTGCAAGAATACAGACCTGGTTTTCATGCCCAAGGAGGATATAAGATAGTAAATTGGAGGAGTGACCTATTGTTGGTATCAACCGGACATTGAGGGAGTCTATCCTTTTTTTGCTAGTGCTAGACCAGGGAGGTTGGTTTTTGCTGAGGTGGAGCACCACACTTACCGTCAGCTCCTCTCACTTTACTGCACAGATCAGATTACTTAATCTGTGCTACTTGTACGCTGAGTTATTATTATTGAAGTTTTCCGTGGGTACCACCAATTTTCCCCGTGAAATTTACCACCCCCCCACTATATTTAACATAATAAAACTTGCATAAAGGTTGATATTATCTTGAAATTTTTTATTCACTCGAAAGAAGAAGCATCAAACAAACTCCTAATGATTTTTTAAAAAAATTTTTGGCTTACAAAAATAATGAAAATTATAAACGAAAAACAATGTTTACATTTTTGCACCGTTAAATCAATTGAAATTTAACGTAGCCAAAAACAAGTTATAACTAAGGTTTTTTTTATAATTCTATGAAAAATAAATTAATGGTCCAATTTTCACGAAAATTTCCATAATTACTTACCTTTAGAATAAAAGGTGTCTGAAATAGTTTTTTTTCTAAAATATATTAGAGGAAATAATTAGCAAACATTTATATGGTTTCTAGTATTCCTGTCTAATACAAATAATTTGCAAACAATTATATGGTATCTAGTATTCCTGTCTAATACAAATAATTTCCAAGTACTGGGATAGCTCAGTCGGTGGAGCTTTCGGCTAGAAACCACAAGGTTCCTAGTTCGATACTGGCCCTCACCATCTCAACGTATAAGTAGCACAGGGATCTGTGCAGCAAAGTAAGGAGCTGATTGTAGGTGTGGCGCTCCACCTCAGACATGAAAACAATCTCCTTGGTCTAGTGCTAGTGAAAAGGGGATAGACTTCCTTGCTGATTGGTTTAAATTAATTCTGTCTAATACTTACTAATAATTTGCACACATTCATGTGCTTTTAAGTACTTCAAGTAACTAATTAAATAATCCTAATAATTTGCATATAGTTAAATGGTTTCATAATATAACTAGGGCTGGTTTAGCTCAGTTGGTAGGGCATCTGCCTAGTAGCCACAAGTTTCCTGGTTCGATACTGGCCTTCGCCAACATAGGTGCATAAGTAGCGCAACTTGGGTCTGTGCAGTATAGTGGAGAGCTGAATATAGGTATAACACGCCACCTCAAATACAGTCTCCCTGTTATAGTGCTAGTGAAAAGATAGATTTCCTCGCTGTCCAGCTGATACCGACAATAGGCTACTTCATGGACATTTTTTCTAATTGAATAATTTTCAGATCTATTTGGCATAGATGTGATTCTAACAAGGACTACCACTCCAGGTCTGATAGCAACAAAAGGGTGACTCCATAATTCCCAGAGCTACAGAACTAGTGCCTCAACTAAATGCAGTTAGTGTCATACCCAGAACACCCCTTTTTCTAGGGGTGGGGGTGATCTTACCCCTCTAGAGCAGATACAGTTGATGTATTTGGACCATATGACCTTTAGGCACCCCTTTTGCGATCTCGTTTCATACAGACATATTTTTCATTTACACCGTCAAAATCCGGTTGTTTGTTAGGGGTTTGGGTAAGAGGTTAGTTTTATAATTTTGTAATTTTTGGCTTCAATTTATTCTAACAATACCGCTTTCTAAAGATTCTTGCAACTAATGGCCAATGATAATATTCTTGAATAATGTGCAAGAGTGAAGTCATTTATCTTGTTTCAAGTTTTATTCTGATCAATACTACTATTACTACTAATATTGGACCACATGACCTTTAGGCACCCGTTTTGTGATCTCGTTTCAGAAGTACATTTTTTTCATTTACACTGTCAAAATCCGGTTGTTTGTTAGGGTTAGGGGTTAGTTTTATTATTAAAAAAAAAAAAAAACTCTAAAAATCGTCTGTTAAAAGACAACCGGATTTTAATGGTGTAAATGAAAAATATGTCCCCTATGAAATGAGATCGCAAAAGGGGTGCCTAAAGGTCATATGGTCCACATATTCTAAGTCCCACCGATAGAATAGTTTATTTCAGTCAGTGTCAGAATTATTTGCCCCTATAGAATAATTGTATATTTTTTTCAATTACATCCCTTTCACAGGGGTAAGACACAAAAGAGTGTGTCCTGTGGATGACACTAAATTGCATTTGAGAGTGTATGTGTGTACATGTGCAAGGGGGTTTATTTGGAATATTAAAAAAGAATTTAAACAAATAAGATATAGTTAACTTTGCTGTCAGTGTTTGTAATGACACTGTGTTGACAAATGGACAAATACATCAGTTTATATATATATATATATATATATATATATATATATATATATATATTAAATCTCCATATAGATTAATGAGATATGAGTCAAGATCAGATTCCGGACAGTGTTTACATTCACTTCCATTAATATTCAAACCAATACTCTTGGGAAAAGGCATGTATCAATCTGTTCTTACACCCAGGGGCGTTGCCAGTGTCTCATAACCCTCCTCCCCCTCCCCAATCTATGATATGGGTGGCCCACACTCTACTACATGGCAATTTTCATAAAGAAGTATTCATATAAGACACAAATTTTATTGTAACCTAATTATATACAATAATGGATCAAACCATCCTATATATAACGGTTGGCTAAAAAGTTTATATGATAACTTCGTAACTACTGTTGATGGCTTTTTTGACAAATGGAATCCAAGCACTGCAACACCAATAGAAAACCTGTGTGGACTGCAAAGGGAACTATGTTGAAAAATAAACAACATTTGGTAGCATAAAAGTATCTTGGTCAGCCTATGAACTAGAAAAATTGAAAATAAATACAATTTTTCATAGTACAAATTACAGACTCATTCAAGATGGAATGATCTATTATCATAAATAAATTTGTATTAATTGAATCCTACTTGTAAAATCAAAAATTATTTTAAAACATTTTTTATAATATTAATCTTGGATGCCTAATCAATAGCTATCTCTTTTGTTTGTTTTTTAATTCCCCACCCCCAATGAATATATATATATATAAGGTATGAAAACACACAATATTGTTAAAAATGAATATATCTTATATCATTTTCATAGCTAATATTGAACAATATTTCGATTATAATATATATATATATATATATATATATATATATATATATATATATACATACTGAAAAAAAATGATACAGCCTCTATTCTGCCATAGCATTTTACCTACTATTTTCAGTTAAAAGTTTAGCAGATTACAAAAGGTAGGGGGGGGGGAGTTGTGCTTACATCTTTCCTTATCCTAAATCCCATGTATAAAACAAAAGATAAAAATCTCTTGGATTTTATTGTCTTTTTGAGACAGTTTTTTTTTTTTTTCATTTGTTGCTGTTTACTGCTGAGCTAGTTTCAAATTAAAAAGCAAAGCAGACAGCTATCTTGGCACAGATGAGCTGATCTGTAGAGTTGGGAGCAATTAAGGGGTCACTAGTGAAACCCACCCTTCCAGGGTTCCCAAGCAAGCATTCTCCTCAGTTGGTAGTATGCACTGGGCATGCTTAGCTCTTAACATCCTGTTGCGAATTTTCTAAGTCCAGAGCCCCATCCATATAAGCCTTATAGATTAAGGATTTTAAAAAAATGGCTAAAAATGACCTTTATATTTCAAGTTGTCTATTAATTCCCTTTAACTTAAGACTTCTAAATATGTTTAATGTTATATTTAAATAAAGGCTATCATTTGGGGTAGATTATATAAACAAATGTGACTTTCGCCCTGGTGGAATAAGGCGGTATAGGATGTTAAGAGTTAAACCTCCAGTCTGGCCTAGTATTTTACCCAGAAGAGATGGATATCTTTTCTTTTTTTTTTTACTCATTACCTTGATGGGCATCCAGTTTAGGTGATAGATAACTGTACATTTAAAGCTAGGAGTTAGACCGAGGCCACCGATATAGAAGGCCCGTTCTTTGGGTGTGTGACGTCACAAAAGTGGGCCCAACTTAGAGCAAGCGAAATAGATACCGCTGTCTCGTAAAGACAGTAAATAAACAAGTGTTATGTTTCATTAAACTTTAATAACTGAAATTCGTTCATAATTTTATTTATTTCAAATTTGAAAACAACTTTTATAAATGATAACAAACATTGTTTTGATTTGCATGTTTTTTATTTTAATTTTTAAAAAACTTGTAAAGGCAACGTTGAGGTACATAAAAAAAACAAATACCATTACATTAAACTTTAATAACTGAAATTCGTTCATAATATATATTTTTTTAAATTGAAAACATTTTTTTTTATAAAATGATAAGCAACATTGTTTTGATTTGCATGTTTTTTTTAATTTTAATTTAAAAAAACTGTAAACTGAATTATGAATAAATGAACAATCAATTATTAAACAAACAAACAAATATAAATAAATATACTAAATATAAATTTGATAAAGTTTAGGTAAATTATAATCAGCATGGTTTTGATTTGCTTTTTTTAAAAATTTCATGATTATTCTGTAAATTTACAATATTGTAATTATCAAGTGATAATTACTTAATACAGGAACAACTGAATTATGAATAAATGAACAATCAATAATTAGATATAAACAGACAAACAAATTACAATAAATATAAATAAATATATTAAATATGAATTATAATCAGCATTGTTTTGATTTGCTTTTTTTTCAATTTTAATGATTATTCTGTATTTTTACAATATTATATTATATATAAACAGACAGATTACAATAAATATATTAAATATAAATTTGAAACCAAGTTTAGATAAATTATAATCAGCATTGTTTTGATTTGCTTTTTTTTTTTCAATTTTAATGATTATTCTGTAAATTTACAATATATACTGAATTATGAATAAATGAACAATCAATAATTAGATATAAACAGACAAACAAATTACAAAAATCAAATAATACTTATTGAAAAATAGGTTATAGATATAAAATTCAGCTGAATGTCTGAAGTTTTCTTTTTTTGCTTAACTTATTAATGATGTTATCATTTTCTCTAGAACAAAAATTATTTAAAAGAGCATTTGTAGAGCTTAAGATAAACATCTTTTCTATTTTTTTCAATATTATGACCTTCATCACAAGTGTCAACATTAAAAAGTAGCTCATGGTCTGCCAATACATTCAATGTTATATGCATGGCTAATTTCCTTTGATTTACTGAATGAAGAAAAGAATGATTTTTTATCAGCTTACCAATGACTTTTGTTCACACTCAAAGACTTGCCGTATTGAGATATTATACTGATCACCACTAAGTCGCTGGTATTGCCCAAACCTTGCCTCAAGGTGATCAGTCTGAAATTTGCCAGGTAATATGTATAGCATTTTCAATTCTTCCATGCAATACTTAGTCAGTTCTAGAAATGCATAGGTTGTATGATGCAAAGCAGTGAAGGTTTCTTTTGTTAATTTGCCATTTTTTCCAGAAATGCTATTCCAAGATTCTAACCAGTCACAGAATACAGAAAGAAATCTAAAATTTTCTTCATTTACTCTAAGTGGATTGCAGTATTTATTTCTAAGGCGACAACCTTTATATGGTGTTTTTACATTCATTATTGTCCACCAAATATAAAATATTTTATATATTCTGCAACTTCTGCAAAATTAGGCAAACATTCCTGTTTTCCTAACGTCAATAATCCCTGAATAGTGTATTCATTGAAAATTTGCAGAACTAAATTAACATTTTGCCTTTCAAGACTAGTAGGATAAAGAGCTTTTGAGGTCAATTTATAACAATATTTCAAAATTGACTGAGATTCCAGGGCATGAAGTTTCTGTAAGGTACAAAATGGGGCACTTTGGATACTATTTAATTCATGATTTCCATTATGACAAAATTTTGGAAAGAGCATGCATTTAGTTGCATCTTTTTGACCAAGCCAATTGTTTCTAATGCATTTTAATATATGGACTGAGTCAAATAGAAAGAAAAGAGGTCGAGACTTAACAAATGGGTGTGGATATACAATCGAAAGCTTTGGTGGATTGCAAAAGTAAGATATAGCCTTTTTATTTATTGCATTATTATCTGTTATGATTGATAATACTTGAAAGCCTATCTCCTCTAAACCAATTATAATACATTTAACAATATTAAATAAATTTTCAGCTTTAAGACATTTAGTTGGCATAACATGCACAACATCCTTATATGGTGAGAATACACTGCTAAGCATAAAAGCAAATGCACTTGTTGCAGCTTCATTTCTATTGTCAGATAAGCCAACAATATTACCACTTATAATCAAAATAAGGTTTTAGGTGAATTTCATCAACAAGTAAAGATACTGTAGTGTCTTTCTGTACAAGTAACTTGAATTTGTTTTTAATATACATGAGAAAATTGTTATCATGTTGCTTTAGGATTCATATTTGTTGATAATGTTACTCTTTTAATTGTCGAATAACTAGGTAAAATTATATTTTTGCTATCTCTTAATAATCTATACCCTTTAGGAGAGCAGTTATATAATAATGACGAAAATATCATCATTTCTGTTGAATAATCAAACTTATTCTGTGTTATTAATTTTAGCTGCTCATATATGAATTTTATTGAATTAAATTATTTGCTTGATTCATCTTGTATCAATATAAAAATGACATGATTAATTTTAGTATAAAAATTATACTAGGGGGATTAGCTTGCTGTTGTTCTGTGTCCATTTTCTTCATGTTTTCTATTAGAGTTTCTAGATCATTCTTATAATTCATATGTTTTGGAATTTTATAATCTCCTATCATATCCATTTTCACATCCCTACAAAATACATGAACTGCAAAATTAGACTCGATTAAAAGAGACAAATTTTATTTTGGATATGGGGTTTTTATGATACTGCATATGATAACTGTTTCTTGCTGCCTAATAACATTCCAGTAATCTCTATCAAGAAAATTTAATTTTCCTACCAGATCATTAATATCATAAAATTTGTTTGTTTTGTATATGCCAACGCATCCTTAACACTTTCATTTAAAGCACTTTTAAGTGCAGAATTGTCCAGTCGAATTCTTCTAGAATCTGGTGACTCTCTAGAGGTGATTGATGATGATAGATATGAGGAACAGTTTGGGAGAATTCTAGGAATTGCGCCATCACAAAGAGATTTTTTTAAAAGTTTAACTTTAATTGCTGCCCCTGTTTTTTCATCAAATGCTGATGCTTCTCTTCTTATGTCCTCTGGTCGAAAATGTAGTTCACATACCTAAAAATATTGTAAAAATCAAAACCTATTTTAAATCCTTGTAAAAATCTTAAAAGTTTGTCAGCAAAAAATCTACAATATGAAGCATTTTTCTTATAATTCTAGGAAAAATGAAGAGTGTTCTGATATCTTTAAGGAACATAATTTACCAATTCAACAAAAAATTATTAGTGACAAATCTATGTACAAATAAAGAGAGAATTTTTAACATTTATATATTTTTTGAATTAGAATAATGAATAATTATTTTTTGGATAAAATGATTTTGAAAATTTTGATAGATTTGAATCCTTTTTAATCCTTTAATTTTAATCCTTTAATTTTAATCCTAAATTTCAATTGAATTACAATTGTGAATTACAAAGACATGAGATTAATTTAATTACTATTAGAATTATTTTATTATCAATAATTTTGTTATTATTATTATTATTATTATTATTATTATTTTTTACTCCTTTTGAGTTTTCACATCAGCATTAGCTGATGGTCTTTCCAATGGAGTCTGAGTGACAGCAAGTCTCCTCAGGTCTCCAGGACTCTTCTGAGTATTCTGGCAGATTGCAGCAGTTCAGTGTTCTGAATGGTTTCAATACTTCCTCTGATTTCCAAACTTTCCAAACCTTCATTATTAGAATCATTATTATTATTATTATTATTATTATTATTAGAATCAGTATTTTTATGATAATAATAATTTAAAATACAATGATAACAATAATAACTTCAGGGAAATACCATCAGCTGGTGTGAAAAACTAATAATAATGATAGCAATAATTATAACGATTGATACCATCCAGAACACTGTACTGCTGCAATCTGCCAGAATACTCAGAAGAGTCCTGGAGACAAAGGCTAAATTTGCAAATTGTCCTCAATATTTCAAGATTCGTTAAATAAATGAAATTAACTAACCTGACTTACCCCCCCCCAAAAAAAAAAGCCAAGTAGGAAAAAAATAGATAAATAAAGTAAATAAATAAAAAAAAGAAAGTTTTTATTGATGAAATAAACAATTACTTAAAAAAAAAAGTCAAGTATTTTCCAACTTTAGTTCAATAATAATAATGATAACGATAATAATAATAATATCAATAATAATAATAATATCCCTTTTTTATTTGAATAAATTTATATCAAAGTAATTGTGGGATTATTAGACATTAGACAAATATTTACTTTCTCGCATTTAAGACTAACCAAAATAGTCAATTTAATTTAATAGACTCATTTATTTATGAATAAAACTATTCAAAAATATTGTTAGGATTATCAGAATTATTTCTTTTATGTTTATAAAAATATCCTTTACGAATTTAATGAATTAATATCGAGAATTTCTTTAGAGTTTATTTTTTACTTTACGCTCTTATGTGAAAAAATTGTTAACTTAAGACAGAGCTTTTAATGTCTTAAACTTGATTTTGTGAATTACAAAGACTTTAAAATACTTCAATTATTGAAGTTTAAATTAAATTTATTTAGTTTTAATACAAAAAAATTACTCACTTTGGAATTCTTTGTAGGTAAAAAATGTTCTCGTCTGATAGTATAAATCCATTATCGCACAAAATTTTATCACGAGGGAAAGAAAAAACACTAACTTTTGGTAAATTTCTATAGTTTCCATTACAAAAAGGCACAACACACTTAAAGGGCATTTTTGTTTATAAATTAAAATAAAATAAAAATAATTGACTGAATAATTACAAGAAAAAGTCGTTGACTATTTGCAAAAAACTTCGAGTTTAGCCACGTGTGGCAAGTCTCGTTTTGCCCCGGTTTGTGTGAAAACAAACTTGGGACTAGATATGATGATATCGCAGTGACGTCAGACTCGATCCATCTGGCCTAGTAATTCTAGTTGGTCTTGGTTAGACTCCCTATATTTTCACCCCCCTCCCCCTAGATTAGTGGAGGAGGAAGTGAAGCTGGTCATGAGGTGTAGACAACATGACTAATTAAAGTATGTCAGGGAAGAATGTATCTGTCTGGCTTACAGAACAGTAACTTATATATACTTAAAGAGGGCACCTCATATGGTGTAATGGTTATCAAGGTAGATTTGCTGACCATTGTTAGTGATTTTGATTCTCATTGGGCGCTCCATACTTCTGGCCTTGTGCCAAATCTAAGCTAAGTTGCTACCTTTGTAGTTATATAGCAGTCTACTCAGAAACTTGTTTGATATAGAAGAAGCAGTTATAGAACCCAGACTCTGATTGACTAACAAATAGATATGTTTTTATATATATATATATATATATATATATATATATATATATATATATATATATATATATATATATATAGAGTATGCAAACATTCTGTTTGAGATGATGAGAGCTGACAGTTTTTGGGAGAATATGTGCTTAATTGAAGTCATACCTAATTTGAAAATTAATTAGTTGATAATTAATGAATTAGGCGAATATATCTGTTCAAATGTAAGGTGTAAACAAATCGAGAAAAAGTCAATCTCTGTATGTACATTTCGGACTATTATGCCTCATCAGCAGAGTTATAGACTCAAAGCCGCTTTGTGTGTGATTCGAATCCTAACTGCCAGGCTGACATGCGGGGATTCTAACCATTACACTAGCTGTTTTTTTCCCAGATTTCTTGTTTGTTTTTAAACTGATATATCCTACATTTTTTGGAGACTTACGGCACGGCAGTATGAGAGTATGTAAGCAGTTTGTTTGAGATGGCGAGAGCCGACAATTTTTGGGAGAATATGTGCTTAATTGAAGTCATACCTGATTTGAAAATTAAATAGTTGATAATTTATATATTAAGATAAATCTAATGAGTCAGACGAACTTACTATTAGTTTCATCTGACTCATTAGATTTATCTTTATTATTTGCTCTACTTAGGTATTGAGCAATTTTTACTTATTAGCTTATTTTCCTAGCGGTTGTATGAATATATATATATATCTTATATACATATATATATACATATAAATTGTTGTTTTTTTTTGCCAAATACTGTACCAATAGATTACTTTTTGTTGGTACGACTGTCTTGGTCTTTTCTTTTTTCCAAAAAAATTTTTCTCCCCAGTTGATGTTTGGTAGTATATTTTTACAATCAAACTATTTGCTGGGTTTTTTCTCACCGCGAGGATTTACCAACACGCTTGGTATATTAAATTATATATATATATATATATATATATTTGTCTATATTTGCTGTATTTATTTAACTGCTCAAATCTACTGTTAGAATATATAAGTATTAATACTAACCATATTTTATTTAGGCACAATGCAACAAATTTAAGGCATCCATTGAGGATTGAACTCTGTATGCAGTCTATTAAGATAGCTTGCTAACTTGTATTTTGCAGCAAGACATCTCTACTTTGTAAATATATGTACACATTGCGTGTGAATGCATGCTGTGTATATGTGTGTACATTATTTTATATATATATATATACAATTGTTTATTGGTAGATACATAAGTGTATATGTTCCTATTCAAAATGGAATTAAAAAAAAAAAACATTCCTTTCCTCACATGTTTAACAATCGGAGACCAAGGTGCGCCACGTCGGAAGCCCCTTTGGTCAAAAAGGCCGGAAAATTCATCTCTGAAAGGTCAAGGCCATTGAATGGTTCAGCCAAGACACTTGACCTTTCAGACCGGACATGCTTTTCTTTGGTGAGGTTAAGTGGTCAGTTGACAGTGGAGATAAGTGTGTGTATGTGCGTGTGTGTGTATGTGTGTGTCTGTCTCTATCTATATGTTTACCTGTTTGTTGTCATATACCCATGTACATGTATAATTTCAAATACTATTAAAAAGAAATATATATATATATATATATATATATATATATATATATATATACCCACCTATCCACCCAATATGCATACATACACAGACATATAATCATAAGAGGGTCAATAAAGAAGGTGAATTTTTTAGAAAAAATTATATATATATATATATATATATATATATATATATATATATATATATATATATATATAAATTTTTATTTAAAAAAAAATTTTTTTTTTCAGAATTTCTTTCAGTAAGTGTAAACTCTGCATTGTTTGGAATTGGTTTATAGCAAAAAAATATTTTACTCTGACAAAACTATTTGTTTTGAGGCTGTTTAAAATGGTGCCAAATGATAGTGATCCAGGCTTGAACAGAGGTCTATCATCAACTTTTTTGGTGACCGAGAAATGCAAACAATGTGAAAATTACAGAAGAATGTGTGCTGTGTATGGAGATGCATGTTTTGATAAAAGAAAAAACAAACAAAAAACATGCTTCCAATTGGCTAACTTGTTTAAAGAAAGTTAAAATATTATTCAAAATGAAGATCGGCCAAAGCACAGCTGAAATGGTGGATTCAGTTATTGTGTTCATTTTAGCTGACAGAAGATAGAAAACATTTCTGAACAACTGTGAATATCTGTGGGTATAGTGCACAAAATTGTGTATGATGACCTTGCCTTTTCTAAGGTCATTTTAGTTGGGTTCCCAAAATGTTGACACCAGAGCACAAGGCCTCATACTTCGACAAAAACAGTGGCAGCCATCATTTGGGAATAGCTGTCACATCCTCCTTATCTTAGTGGATGAGCAGTCCATGACCTGCAACACTCCACTTAGAACCTTACTTAGGCTAGACAGGCAGTCGGAGAGGCCCCCTCCAATCAATCGGCTGGTCATGTCAAGCTCTAGCACCTATATGATTGCCCCAACCCTATTGCTCTTATAGTAAGCCCCAACACTTTTTATCATATAGGTGCTAGAAGGCGGTGACCTAAGGGTCTACATGTCCTGGGAATGGCGTTAAACTCTATCTAATGGTGAGGTTCCAGTTTTGGAGGTTTGGGGAATGTGGAGCACCCATTCATCACCATTGCTCCCTGGTCCACTCTGACCCAGAGTGGTAGTACCTGTTAGGGTCCCATCTATGGGTTAAAAATGTATTTATATAAAAATTGTATTATCCATTAAGAATTGATTTATTTCAAAACTTTATTGGCATTAAATGACCCACTGAGTTTGATATGCCGTAAGACAAACCAAACCAAACCAAACCAAACCAAACATCCTCCTTACAGTCCAGATCTGGCACTCGTGATGTAATCGTTATCTTTGAAGGAAATGGATACAGTGAACCAAGACTGGGCTCTTTAACCTTGGTATGACAACCAGTCTAGGAGAAGGAAAACTCTGAATTCAAACCTTCTATTGCTCCTGATCCAAATGTTAACCAAAAGGCAAAATTTGATACTATTCTCCTTCCAGCTATGGGTAAATAGTAGGGCAGACTGGGCTCTTTAACCTTGGTATGACAACCAGTCTAGGAGAAGGAAAACTCTGAATTCAAACCTTCTATTGCTCCTGATCCAAATGTTAACCAAAAGGCAAAATTTGATACTATTCTCCCTCCAGCTGTAGGTAAATAGTAGGGCAGACTGGGCTCTTTAACCTTGGTATGACAACCAGTCTAGGAGAAGGAAAACTTTGAATTCAAACTTTGTATTACTCCTGATCCAAATGTTAACCAAAAAGTAAAATTTGATACTATTCTCCTTCCAGCTACGGGTAAATAGTAGGGCAGACTGGGCTCTTTAACCTTGGTATGACAACCAGTCTAGGAGAAGGAAAACTTTGAATTCAAACTTCCACTTATGAAAGTGACTTGCATTATATCTTGTGCAGGGATTGGATAGATACACTTGAAGTCACTATGGTATGAAACTGGTTTGCAAGACAAGATGGTTAATATATGTGTGTGTGTGTGTGTGTGTGTGTGTGTGTGTGTGTACAGATATATGTGCATTCAATGAATAAGCTGAATCTCTGAATTTTTGAAATGAGGCTTGATGATTAGTATTATTTGTATTATTCGGACTATTGTTCTCATCTTCATTGTTATCTGTACAACGTTTATGGTTAGCGGAGTGAGAACGGGATACCCCTGAATAAAGGGTTAGGTTCAAAATTCCGTGATGGCTCCCAATTATGACAAGAAGGTTCCCGAGTCCGTCAAGAAATACCTGATGAAGGTCGGAGGGCCCATCGGCCGAAATGTTGTACAGATAACAATGAAGATGAGGACAATAGTCCGAATAATAAAAATAATACTAAATAAGCTGAATTTTATATTCCTTTGTATTCCTTCAACACAGAAATATTTAGAATGAGTTTTTACCTATTTGCTTATGGTGCTTTGCAAGCTTGAAAACTTTGTTCTACGCAGAAATTCTTTGGATGGGGGAGGGCAAATTTGGACTGTATCTATTTACAACGTTTTCCGCATGAGTAGAATGCAACAAATTCAATTATTAACCAGTTTTCCTTCTCCTAGACTAGTTGCCAAAAAAAAAGCCCAGGCTGCTATACTATTTGATATATCCGGGTTAAGGGATATATTATGAAGTTGGTAGTAAGGTATATTATCGCCGTAGTAGCTGGTGCGTCGAATAGCAGTACATCTTCTGAGCAGTTGTGGTGGTACTCTGACGGGTAGGCGAGTAAGCTTAGGCTAGTAGGCTGGTAGGCTTAGGCACTTGTACCACCACAGTGTCGAATATTTATAGAGGACACTGTCCAATCAGATTATAGTGAGTGGGTACCAAAGTATTTACATATTCATTACATCACTATTTAACCATAGCTGGAAAGAAAATATTTGGATATTATCTTTCCCAAGAGTATTAGCACTATGTGAAATGCAAACAGCCTTATCCAGGATTGCTTAGTAATGGTTTTAGGGTGCCTCATTACCCTGGGTAGGACATTAAACTGCATCTAATGGTGAATTTTCAATTCTGGCCTTTGGGGTGTGTGGAATATGCCTGCATCGCCATTACTCCCAGGTCCACTCTGAACTGGAGTTGTAGTACCTTTTAGGGTCCCATCTATGGGTTAAATTGGTTTTTGAATAGAAAAAATGAGTTTAAAAAATATCTTTAATAAAATAACTTCTTTTTTTTTTAAAAAAAAAAGAAGTTATTTTATTAAAGATATTTTTGTAAAATTTAAGTTATTTTCTTAAAACTCAAAAAATTATTTTTTTCAGTGAGTTTTTTTCTTTTCATAGTTTTAAAAACAGAAAACTCAAAAAATATTTTTTTTTAGTGAGTTTTCTCTTTTCATAGTTTTAAAAACAGAAAACTCAAAAAATATTTTTTTTTAGTGAGTTTTCTCTTTTCATAGTTTTAAAAACAGTATTTTCCTTTGAATTAATGCAAAAAAAAAAATCTTTTTTTGTTTTTGATTCAATTGACCTATATTTATTCACTCAAAATGTTATTTGTGAATTTGGCTATGCAGTATAAGTGTGAAATTGACATCTATAGGCTCCCAAATTTTTTTCCATTATTTACAAAGTTGGAAAGAGAAACATCACATACTCAGTATTTTAACTCTTCAGGGTTTTTTTTATGTCTCATAATTAGATATTTATGGGCTCCAATTTTCTAGATTTGTGAATCTTTAATGGAATCGTTGTTTTTAATGTAATTTTCAATTATAAATAACAAAATTAATTTGTGTGTTTTTTTTTTTTGTTTTTTTTGTTTTTTTATTCTTTCAAAACTTGTTGAAAAATTTGGTGTAACATTTAGTTGAATTGTGCCAATCTTTCCATAAATACAGTGTCAACTTTGTGACTCAATCATACAAGTTTTATGAAGTTAAATGTTGAAAACGAATAATAAAAGTTTGATTTCAACAGACAACTCCTTAAAACAGTTACCAGTTTTATGAAGTTAACTGTTGAAAACGAATAATAAAAGTTTGATTTCAACAGACAACTCCTTAAAACAGTTACCAGTTTTATGAAGTTAACTGTTGAAAACGAATAATAAAAGTTTGATTTCAACAGACAACTCCTTAAAACAGTTACCAGTTTTATGAAGTTAACTGTTGAAAACGAATAAAAAGTTTGATTTCAACAGACAACTCCTTAAAACAGTTACCAGTTTTATGAAGTTAACTGTTGAAAACGAATAATAAAAGTTTGATTTCAACAGACAACTCCTTAAAACAGTTACCAGTTTTATGAAGTTAACTGTTGAAAACGAATAATAAAAGTTTGATTTCAATAGACAACTCCTTAAAACAGTTACCAGTTTTATGAAGTTAACTGTTGAAAACGAATAATAAAAGTTTGATTTCAATAGACAACTCCTTAAAACAGTTACAGACGAATAATAAAAGTTTGAACTCCTTAAAACAGTTACCAGTTTTATGAAGTTAACTGTTGAAAACGAATAATAAAAGTTTGATTTCAATAGACAACTCCTTAAAACAGTTACCAGTTTTATGAAGTTAACTGTTGAAAACGAATAATAAAAGTTTGATTTCAATAGACAACTCCTTAAAACAGTTACCAGTTTTATGAAGTTAACTGTTGAAAACGAATAATAAAAGTTTGATTTCAATAGACAACTCCTTAAAACAGTTACCAGTTTTATGAAGTTAAATGTTGAAAACGAATAATAAAAGTTTGATTTCAATAGACAACTCCTTAAAACAGTTACTAGTTTTATGAAGTTAACTGTTGAAACGAATAATAAAAGTTTGATTTCAACAGACAACTCCTTAAAACAGTTACCAGTTTTATGAAGTTAACTGTTGAAAACGAATAATAAAAGTTTGATTTCAATAGACAACTCCTTAAAACAGTTACCAGTTTTATGAAGTTAAATGTTGAAAACGAATAATAAAAGTTTGATTTCAATAGACAACTCCTTAAAACAGTTACTAGTTTTATGAAGTTAACTGTTGAAAACGAATAATAAAAGTTTGATTTCAACAGACAACTCCTTAAAACAGTTACCAGTTTTATGAAGTTAACTGTTGAAAACGAATAATAAAAGTTTGATTTCAACAGACAACTCCTTAAAACAGTTACCAGTTTTATGAAGTTAACTGTTGAAAACGAATAATAAAAGTTTGATTTCAACAGACAACTCCTTAAAACAGTTACCAGTTTATGAAGTTAACTGTTGAAAACGAATAATAAAAGTTTGATTTCAACAGACAACTCCTTAAAACAGTTACCAGTTTTATGAAGTTAACTGTTGAAAACGAATAATAAAAGTTTGATTTCAACAGACAACTCCTTAAAACAGTTACCAGTTTTATGAAGTTAACTGTTGAAAACGAATAATAAAAGTTTGATTTCAACAGACAACTCCTTAAAACAGTTACCAGTTTTATGAAGTTAACTGTTGAAAACGAATAATAAAAGTTTGATTTCAACAGACAACTCCTTAAAACAGTTACCAGTTTTATGAAGTTAACTGTTGAAACGAATAATAAAAGTTTGATTTCAACAGACAACTCCTTAAAACAGTTACCAGTTTTATGAAGTTAACTGTTGAAAACGAATAATAAAAGTTTGATTTCAACAGACAACTCCTTAAAACAGTTACCAGTTTTATGAAGTTAACTGTTGAAAACGAATAATAAAAGTTTGATTTCAATAGACAACTCCTTAAAACAGTTACCATTTTATGAAGTTAACTGTTGAAACGAATAATAAAAGTTTGATTTCAACAGACAACTCCTTAAAACAGTTACCAGTTTTATGAAGTTAACTGTTGAAACGAATAATAAAAGTTTGATTTCAACAGACAACTCCTTAAAACAGTTACCAGTTTTATGAAGTTAACTGTTGAAACGAATAATAAAAGTTTGATTTCAACAGACAACTCCTTAAAACAGTTACCAGTTTTATGAAGTTAACTGTTGAAAACGAATAATAAAAGTTTGATTTCAACAGACAACTCCTTAAAACAGTTACCAGTTTGTGGAGTTAAAAGAAGATTTAATATTTTACTTAGACTTCATTGAAAAATGGGGTGGGAAAAATTAATTTGGGGTCACATTTAGTTGAATTATGTTATTATTTCCCTAGACAGAGGTCAACTTTGTGACTCAATCATATCATTTTTATGAAATTGTCTGTTGAAATCAAACTTTTATTATTCATTTTCAACAGTTAACTCCTTAAAACAGTAACCAGAGATTCATGAAAGATTTTTGAAGAATAAAACTTTGAATCTCCATTCTGTCAAATTCTTTAAACCTTCAGAAACTAAAATACAACCCAGAAGTTGAATTTGCAGATTAGTTGTGTTTCTGAATATGACATTTGCAAGATGTTCTCTCCTGCCACATAAAATAAATGCACCATAAATGCTGTTATTTTGGATACTCAAAGTTCTGTCAACTGGTGCATAAGGGTAAATATTTGGTTTTAAGTAAGAGTAATATAAATTTATAGTTATGCATAAAAACAGAAAACTGTGAAATCCTGTGACTCTAACCATTAAACCAGGCACCCACCTCCTATATGACACAATCATGTAAGTTTTATGGAGTTTTCTGTTGAAATCAAACTTTTTTTATTCATTTTCAACAGTTAACTTCTTAAAACAGTTACCAGAGATTCATGAAAGATTTTTGAAGAATAAAACTTTGAATCTCCATTCTGTAAAATTCTTTAAACTTTCAGAAACTAAAATACAACTCGAGTTGATTTTGCAAATTATTTGTTTCCAAATATGAAATTCACAAGATGTTCTCTCCTGTCCTATAAATGCTCCATAAATGCTGCCATTTTAGATGCTCAAAGTTCTGTCAACATTATGAAATGAGGCTTGATATGAATAATTATGATATTTCAGACTGTTGCTCTCATCTTTATTGTGTACTAGAAGCAGCTACCCGGCATCGCCTGGGTAGAGGGGATGCAAAAAAAGGTTAGTCCCACAGATCCACTATTATTGAATCACAAGTTAGATCCTGGTATTATGCCCCATTAAAATCCCTATGTAAAAAAAAGACCTTGGGTTGATCCAGCCACTCTGAAAAGAAAAATCAATGTCTACTATTTAAAATATTAAATGCAAAAAAATCTAGGCTGTTATCATCTAAATTTATTTTTTTTAAATTTTCATGAATATAAATCAAACCTTCATTATTTTTGCTCAAAAACCAAGCCCTGGTGATATTTAATGTATTTATATATTTACTTTGTCGTTAATTGTTTTATTTTCAAAGTTTCCTCCAGACAAACAGATTCACACAACTGCCCTTTATATATGTATAGATAAATACAGCATTCAGAGCCCAAGGTTACAGTGGGCTGAATGTTATGTTTATACACAATAAAGATGATGACAACACTCCAAAATATCATAATTATTCATTAAATACTTCTGTCATTTTCAATAAAACATGTTTACAAGAGAATCTGCTTTCTAGATATACATCATTAATAAATATATATATATATATATATGTGGGAGATTATGTGCTTAATTAAAGTAATGAACGAGAAATTCTGGGGAAGCCAGCTAGTGTAGTGGTTAGAATGTCCGCCTGACAGGTAGCGTTCGAATCACACACAAAGCACTGCCCTGTCTATAGCTCTGCTGATGAGGCCTAATGGGCTGAAATGTACATACAGAGATCGACTTTTTCTCAATTTGTTTACGCTTTACATTTAAACCGATATGCACGCCTAATTCATTTAGTTATAATCAATTAATTAACATAATTAGGTATAAATTTAATTAAGCACATAATAAGTGAAAACTGTCAGTTACCAAGTGTTGTTGACTTCATGTCTTTTGTACCCTAACATGCTCTATCAATGATATTGAGAACTCTTTACTTATATATTCATTGATTTATTAATCTCTCTCTCTCTATATATATATATATATATATATATATATATATATATATATATATATATAGTTCATAGCTTTTATGCGAATATATGCATACATGTATGTATAAAATTCTCATTGACACTACATAGATACTTTTACCAGAGTAAAATAGGCTGTGGGCTAGGAGGGAATTGCATCATCCCCCATATCCAACTGAAGTTAAACTTCCTTGGTATTTTCTTGTAGCCCTGGGTCTTGTGGTACTAAATAAGCAATTATGCCAGCAGGAAAATTATTCCGATTATATCAGACACACCAATTTTTAACACCCACCCCCCTAATTGAAAAAAAGTAAATCTGGATTTAGCAAACCTTAAAGCCAATAACTTTACCTTAGATTGTCAATTTCAGTAGATTTGGTGTCGTTTTGTAGTGTTATGATCATTCTATCTCAACATCCAATTATGATATAAAAATGTGTAAATAATTATTTCTCTAAAGGTGGAAAATTCAAATCAGTGCAATTAATACACTTAAAATACTCTAACTTATAGAATAAAGATACTTCCTTTTAAAAGCATTAATAGAATTATCATGGACTGCTGTTACACAATGACAAATGAGCACAACAGGTTCATGAGTCATCTAGTACATGTATATATATGTGTGTGTGTCAACACATATATATGTGTGTCACATATATATGTGTGTGTCAACACATATATATGTGTGTGTCAACATATATATATGTGTGTGTGTCATATATATGTGTGTGTGTGTGTGTGTGTCTATATATATATATGTGTGTGTGTGTGTCTATATATATATGTGTGTGTCTATATATATATATGTGTGTGTGTGTCTACATATATAATGTGTCTATATATGTGTGTGTGTGTGTGTCTATATATGTGTGTGTGTGTGTGTATATATATATATATGTGTGTGTGTCTATATA
>CM042179.1:24268170-24270670 GCA_023376005.1 Doryteuthis pealeii
ATAGAATTATATTTTTATTGACCAATAAACAGTTTTGTTTTGAAATAATAAATGTTGTTGATTCTGCAATATGTGACAATTTCATGCTGAACAATGTGTGTGTGTGTGTATGTATGTATATATATATATATATATATATATATATATATATATATATATATATGGGCAGCATCTTTTTATTCAAACAAATTTGGTTAAACATAATGGAATCCTTATTGTTTTCAATTATTTCTTTTTTCTTTCAAGTTTCCTAACAATTCTTTTGATGTTATCATCTTGAATGTCATTAATAAGTTGTCCAAAAGATTTATTATTGGTTGACTCTTTTTTCTTTCCTGAACCATTATCAAGGTAGTGTATATCTGTCTATACTATCATTATCAAAACTGTTTTATATTTAGCTAAACTATTGTTTCTGATGAAATTTCTGAAATCAACAGTGATGAAATATTAATTGAATTTAATTGTTTGTGTTCATTATCCACCTTTCCGATACATTTCCTCTCAGGTGTGTATTAATGTATGTGTATATATATATATTATATATATATATATATATATATATATATATATATATATATATATATATATATATATATATGAAAGTACGCAAACAGTATGATATGGCTATGCCAACAATTTTTGGGAGAATGTGTGCTTAATTGAAGTCATACCTAATTTGAAAATTAATTAGTTGATAATTAAGGAATTAGGCGAATATATCTAGGCAGTTAAGGTTCGAATCACACACAAAGCGGCTTCGAGTCTATAACTCTGCTGATGAGGCATAATAGGCTGAAATGTACATACAGAGAATGACTTTTTCTCAATTTGAATTTCTCGAAGACTTCTTATTTCAAGTAATAATTTATTTTTCCTCAAACTAATGAAAGCCCTGATGAAGGTCTATTGAAACAGATTGAAATACTGCAGCGTAGGTGAAATAAACATTATTCATTTAAAATACATATGTTGATACATACAATAGATAAAGGAAGTACTAGCATTATTTAGCATCACCTTAGCTACACAAACAACCAAAAGTCTTTTTGCTTTTTTATAAATTCTTTTCAAGATCATAATATCAAAATATCATAATATCAACAAAAAAAAAGTCAAAGAAATATTCAAGAGAAAAAGAAAAAAATTACAAAACAATTTGGATTCTGTTGTATTCAACAAAAATTGTTTGTATGTATTGTTAAGTATCTGGCCGCCATTCTTGGCCAGTTGGAAAGAACTCAAAGTAAATAAGTAAGTAAGTCCCGAGTTATAGAATCCTTTGGTAAGTCAATAAGTCCCATGATATAGAATCCTTTAAGTCCGTCGTCCAAGAAGATCCAAGTAGTAGTGAGCTAAGATTAGAATCAGCCAGTATAAATAACAACAACAGCAGCAGAGCACTGCCAGTGATTGGACAATAGTGGTCACGTGCTTATCGGCGAGTCTATAAGTAGAAGTGACTATTTACCACACGCCTTATATCTTAAAAACGCCAACATGTATATATATAGCTTGGATCTGTGTGGTAAAATGGGTAGCTGATGATAGGTGGAGTGTTCCGCCTCAACTGCAAAAATTATCTTCCTGGTCTAGTGCTAATGAAAAGGATATATACTTCCTTGCTGTCTGACTGATATCAACAATAGGCCACTCCACCTATTTTACTTTTTTACATACACACACTTACACAGTACAATGGATAAATTGTAACCATTTTAGATTAGTATTATTTGTTTTATTCGGACTATTGTTATCTGTACAATGTTTCGGCCGATGTACCCTCCGGCCTTCTTCAGGTATTTCTTGTCCAGCTCTGGAACCTTCTCGGTCTCGGGAACCATATCAGACTCGGGAACCTTCTTTCGAACTAGGGAAGCTTCTTGTCGTAATCAGGAGCCATCACGGAACTTCAAAATCCAACCCTTTATTCAGTCCACGTGGGTGTCCTGTTCTCATTCCGTTAACCATAGTTGGGGTAGAGGCATTAAGGTGTGTTAATTATTATTCTATGTTACTGCCGCGCTTGACCAGGATTGAACCTGCAGTCTAGAGATAACTGTCACTTAGAACTTTCTTAACCTAACTCCTTTATACACTAGGCAATGTGTCCAAAATTCTGAGAAATAGCATTTTAGATTAGTAATTTTGTGTATGCACTTTGTTTTGTTTTGATGTTTTGAGTTAGTTGGGCACTGTCTGTTAGGAAAGCAGCACCATGACACAATTCACTCCTCCAGAAAATATAGAATGGCTTGCTGTACTGCTTGGTATTCGTACCAAAAGGTCTAATATGTAGATTTCAAAATGTTTGTGTGTTAATCTGAGGAGAGAGCAGAGGATTTGAAAAGACATGGATGATTTCAATGGTGATTACAAAGTTTCGACATATCAGAAACCCTACTCTGATCCTTCACTTTGGGAGGCTGGAGACCAACTTTAAGGAAGTCTAGAAAGGAACAAGTCATTGTGTCCCGATTACGCATTGGTCATACAAGAA
>CM042179.1:24273170-24295670 GCA_023376005.1 Doryteuthis pealeii
ACTACATATATATATATATACCTACCTTTGAAAAATCATTGTAGAATCATCCCTTACTACCAGTTTTGGATGCCTTACATTTTATATATATATATATGTGTGTGTGTATGTATGTATGTGTGTGTGTGTGTGTGTGTATACAATGTATGTGTATATGTACTGTATGTGTCTTTCTATATAATGTATGCACATCGTAAAATGGTTAAAGTCATGGAAAATGGACTCGTCGCCCCAAGTTCAAATCCTGGATGTGGTAATTTCATTTCACTTAGCGCTAATACCCTTGAGAAAGATATGAATCCTACTCTCCCTCCAGCTATGAATAGATAGTAGGGCAGACTTGGCTTTTTAACCTTGGTTAGGCAACCGACCTAGGAGAAGGAAAACTCTGAATTCAAACCTGTTGAACTCCACTTAAGAAATTGACCTTGTGTCAAATCCTGCTTGTGCGGAGGGTTGGTGAATATATATATATAATGTATTTTTGTGTGTGTTTGTGTCTGTGTGTTTTTACACACTGTGTGTTTTTTATGTGCAAAGGTTTGGTTCAGTTTCTTTGATTAATGGCATATAAACCTTTGTGGGTTATTTAATGCTAAAGCCATCCTTTTAGAAGAACACCGGTGGTACTATTTAACCCATAGCTGAAGGAATAAGGAGATTCATACCTTTCCCAAGAGTATTAGTACGAATGTAAATGTAATTATCGTGCAATTGAAGTTTGAACCCACTACAACGTTGCAGTCCAACATTTTAGCTACTATGCCACGGGGACTCCCCTGTGTATAGGTGTATGTGCGTGTGTGTGCATGTATATTATATATGTGTGTACATGTACATAATGTATGTGTGTGCATTGCTATCTATTTACATGTATCTGTGTGTGTGTATAATGTTGATGTGTGTATGTGTACTTTGATGTCATTGTGTATGTGTGTGTGTGTGTGTGTGTACAGAATCACCCAAAAATTAGTACAGTTATATTTTACAAAATGTTAATTTTCTTGTAAACTAAAAAAAAATCAACTTTTTTCCTTATTTTTGAGGTAGATGCTTATATTTATGGTCTTCGGTACTGAAAATAGTAGAGGTATCTTCAATGTAAAAGTACCTGGAATTTTTTTTTTGGCAGTGTGGCCTACCTGATAAAGAGTTATGTTTCTAGCAGTCCACTTTATGAAAAAAAGGTTGTCCATGTTCTAAGAGAAGATAAAACTCTGAATTCAAACCAAAACAGTACTCTGCTTGAAAATTGTCTTTGTGGCACATCCTGTCCATTATAGAAAGGTGGCTTGATTTACAACATCAGAGCATTAAATCACTGAACCGCTTAGATATGTAAAATTTCAATATTTAACTATGAGATAATTTTTCAATTCCATCATTCTAAGTAACTTTTCAGTGGTCTGAAAGTCTTGTGACCCCCTTACCAAAATATAATTCCTAATTAATCAACTATAATTACATGGAATAAGCCACTTGGTAATAAACATTTTTTTTTTATTAATATTATTATTATTTTATTATTAATATTATTATTATTTTATTATTATTCTCATTATTATTTTTTTATTAATATTATTATTATTATTGTTATTATTTGAGTTTTCACATCAGTGTTAGCTGATGGTCTTTCACTGGAGTCTGAGTGACAGCAAGTCTATTATTTTTATCAATATTATTGTTGTTGTTATTATTATTATTATTGTTAATGTTATTATTATTATTATTTACTCCTTTTGAGTTTTCACATCATCGTTAGCTGATGGTCTTTCACTGGAGTCTAAGTGATAGCAAGTCTCCTCAGGTCTCCAGGACTCTTCTGAGTATTCTGGAAGATTGCAGCAGTGCAGTGTTCTGGATGGTATCAATCCTTCCTCTGATTTCCAGACTTTCCAATCCCTTTTCCAATCCTTTTGGGACTGTTCCAAGTGCACCAACTACAATTGGTATCACTTTGACTTTATTAAAACAAAAAATAATGAAAGTTAAAACAATATGTAGGGGTGACAAGACTTTCGGACCAGTCTGTACATGCACAAAGAAAAGGCGATATGTGTATTGAAAATTGTGCCCATCACAAAAACGTCTAAAATAAAATAAAAAAAATTTTGTAGAGAAAATTCTCATACAAAAATTGTGTCCACTATAAAACAGGTGATATTCTTTTAAGTATACAAGAATTACATCCCTTTAATTTATCTACATTCTTACGACTATACAAAAATACAAACAAAAGGATTGAATGTATATAACTTTGTTGAAGTTGGTCCCACTTTTGGGATTGATAATACAGGGTCTCTTTTCCTTCTTCAAATTACTGTTTAAATACTTCAATTGCTAACAATAGATGACAGTTATTTAAGTAGTTGCGAATCAAAGTGGACGAAATTGGGATAGTTTCATTTTTAGGTTGATTGTACTACAAACGATCAATAGATCTAATGAAAGAAAATAGTTTCACACTAAAAAAGACAAGAGACAGACAATATCTCATAGAAACTAGTATTACAGATGAACACTATGTAGATGACCTAGTGCTTCTATGTAGATGACCTAGCGCATAGCTAATGAAAGAAAATAGATTCACACAAAAAAAAAAGCAAGAAGCAGATGATATCTGGCGGAAAGTATTACTGATGCAGACTACACTGATGATCTAGCTCTTCTTGCAAATATACCTGCTCAAGCTATATCTCCACTGCATAGCCTGGACCGAGCAGCAAGAGGCATTAGCCTCTATATGAACTCAAATAAAACAGAATTCATATTTTAACCAAGATGGTGCCATCTGCTCATTAAATGACAAGCCTCTGATAATTAGTAGACCAGTTCATATACCTCAGTAGCAATATCTCATCTACTGAAAGGGATGTCAATAAATGAATATGAAAGGCATAGGCTGCTATTGACATATGAAAATCTGATCTTTCTGATAATTAGTAGACCAGTTCACATACCTCAGTAGCAATATCTCATCTACTGAAAGGGATGTCAATAAATGAATATGAAAGGCATAGGCTGCTATTGACATATGAAAATCTGATCTTTCTGATAATTAGGAGACCAGTTCACATACCTCAGTAGCAATATCTCATCTACTGAAAGGGATGTCAATAAATGAATATGAAAGGCATAGGCTGCTATTGACATATGAAAATCTGATCTTTCTGATAATTAGTAGACCAGTTCACATACCTCAGTAGCAATATCTCATCTACTGAAAGGGATGTCAATATATGCATAGTTAAAGCCTATTTCCATATGGAAATTTAATCTCTTTGATAAAATAAAATGGGGCTTCAAACCTGTTAAACTTTGCTTAAAAAATTGTTGTATCCAACTCTTGGTGGAGATCAATTTTTTAAGCAGATTTTAATGGGTTTGAATTTAGAGGTTTTCTTCTCCTGGACTGATTGTCATACCAAGGTTAAAGAGCCCAATCTGCCCTACTATTTACCCATAGCTGGAAAGAAAATAGTTGGATTTATAACTTTCCAAAGGGTATAAGCACTATGTGAAATGCAACTAGCCTTGTCCAGGATTTGAAATTGTGTCACCGTGTCCATTTCCTATGATGATAACCATTATATGATAACCACAAGCACCTTCATTAAATATATATATATGTAAGGCGACTTATCTCCCATCTCACAAACCATCTAAGAAAAAGTCATGCTAGGTATTACTGGAGAAGTCAGAATGAATCCATAAGCAATGTGAGGGAGTTTATCTAAAATTTAAACTTCTCAGAAAAGTAAAGTAAGTAAAGTCGTCGCAGCGACCTAATGTCGGTATTAGCCAGACAGCAAGGGAGTCTATCCCCTTTTCACTAGCGCTAGACCAAGGAGATTGTTTTGGCATCTGAGGTGGAGCGCCACACCTACCATCAGCTCTTTACTTTACCGCACAGATCCCTGTGCAACTTATACGCTGAGTTGGCGAGGACCAGTATCGAACTAGGAACCTTGTGGTTTCTAGCCGAACGCTCTACCGACTGAGAAATTCACCAAGTAGCCATTTTTCTATTGTATATCTTGACATATTGCAGGTTTTGAAATTTAATGTAAGTTTTTGACACATTTACAGTCATTAGATCAGTCAGTAGAGCACCCAACTAGAAATCGCAATGTTTTGAGTTCGATACCAACCATCGCCAACTCAGCGTATGAGTAGCACAGATTCGGTAATCTGATCTGTGTGGTAAAGTGGGGGAGTTGACGGTAGGTGTGGCGCTCCACCACAGAAAAAATACTCCCTCTGGTCTAGCGCTAACGAAAAGGGGATAGACTCCCTCACTGCCAGCTGATACTGACAATAGGACACTCCACTAACTTTACTTTTCGTTTTTCTTTTTACTTTTTGTAAAGAGAACGCAGAATAAATCACACCACCTGGCATGAATTAAAGTCACCCCCCCCCCATATGACACAAGGTCACCTGGCAAGAATTAACCTATAAGAACAACTTTAGTCTGTACAATTTATAATTATACATATCTACCCAACCCTTCCACACAAGCAGGATATCACATAAGGCCATTTTCTGAAGCGGAGTTTAACAGGTTTAAATTTAGAGTTTTACCCCCAACTATGGGTTAAATAGGACCACTAATGTTCTTCTACGAGGATGGAGAGAGAGAGAGAGAGAGAGAGAGAGAGATATATATATATGTATGTATATATATATATATACATTCATCTTTCAGTGACTCATGACTAGTTTGTTTTTTTTCTGTTTCTTTGATGGCATTCACCCTGACAAATTCCAGCAGAAATTCACAAGCAGTCCCCAAACCCCACATGCATATCCTGTTCAGAGGAAAGAGATGCCATTCTTTGCTACAGATTTTCCAAAGATGCAGTGTCAAGTATGCCAAAAACTGTTGATTTCTGACAATGATGGATATGCCTTGCCGATTTTCACCAGAGCCCCTTTGGCCGGGTCGTGGCTCATAGCTTGGGTGATACTACCAGGAACTTCTGTTCCCAACAGCATGGCTCTGACTACCAAGTTTACATGGCCCTGCTGCGATGAGGAGTAGTTGGACTTTAGAAATAACATGCTTGATGGCCATTGAGCAAAGAGCTTCCTCCACCCTCTTACAGGTCTTGTTTTTCATTCTGCTGGGTGTCTAGCCACCTCCCTCAGCAGACAAAATCTGTGGGGTTACCGGTTTAGTCGTTGATGATCCGACTATGAAACAGGTAGTACTGGGTTACATAGTACCAGTGGCACATTGAGTGACCTGACTCGACATGTCTGGTTGCAAACATCCTCAACCATTTTTGAACAGGATGGTATCAAATTCACTTCACTAAATTTTGTATATAGTGTACAGGTTGCTTACAGGTGATAATAAGCTGTCATAATCAACTTTTGGGTTTTTCCTTAATTATTATTACAGGTACCATATATACTTGCGAATAGGTAGCACTAATTTTTAGACCAAAAATTCCGCCAAAATCAGTAGTGTGCGACCTATCCATTCAACGTAACTGTTGAGTAGACAATTATTGATTTTTTTTTTTTTTTTTTTTAGCTTGATTGTTATGCTTTTTTTTTTTACCCAGGCTCATTTACGATCATAGTACTAAGAAATGCAACTCTTATTTCTATATGTTTGCATTATGTATCATAGTCTATGGCAAAGTGTTCTAGTTCTAATATTTGTTAGCAGTCTTGAAACAAAGGTGAATATTTGATAAGTTTTATGTTAGAATAGGTTGTGTAACTAACCAGATTATAATGCAACCTATCTGTGGGTCAACTACAAATACCCACTTTGACAACTACAAATTAGGGGTGTGACCTATCTACAAGTATATACAGTATAGTTTTCTGATGGTTATCTGTTTATCAATATAGATGTATAAGTTTTGTTACTGAAAACGAATATGGACTGTTGTTAGTGAAAAAGTTTAAATGTGATAAAAAAGTTGGACCATAAGACCTTTAGGCACCCTTTTTGGAATCTCGTTTCATAAGGACATTTTTTAAAATTTACACCGTCAAAATCCGGTTGTTTGTTAGGGGTTAGTTTTATAATTTAAAAAAAATACTCTATAAATCATCTGTTAACAAACAACCGGATGTTGACGGTGTAAATGAAAAAAATGTCCTTATGAAACAAGATCACAAAAGGGATGACTAAAGGTCATATGGTCCAAAAAGTTAGATGTATGTTCATATCTACATTTATAATTGAAAAGAGTGTGTATGTCTATCATCTATAGCAGTGGTTTTCAAACTGTGAGACCACAGTTTGAAAACCGCTGCTATAGACGACAAAAATTAAGGACCACAGGGAATATTTGTCTCATACCCCACTTGTATGGACTGGGCACAAGGCCTCATTTTAATGTGGGCCCACCCACAAGCCGAAGCTCATGGGTGGGAAAGAACAAAAATTGCGTCAACCCCCTCGGCATTCCCCCTCAAGGAGGGCGCCTCAGTCGCTGGGCAATAAACCCAGCTCTGCCCCTTTAAATCAAGGGGGCAGGTATTGCCTGGGGGGTAGCCCCCTGGGATCGATGCTATTATTTGTACTTTACCCCGATCCAGTGGCCGAAGCACACTGGACCCCCGAAGGTCAGGCAAGTAAGGACACCAGGGTGTCTGCCATATCAACAGAAGGGGTCCATAGACACTGCAAAGATGTATTGAAAATTTATATAATCTGATTAGCAATAGGACTGAAAATTTTTATTTCTACTTATTGGTACACACCTATGAAAATTGAGTTTAAACAGCAACCACTTCCATTGTTGTCTCACATGGCAGTCAAAATGCTGCTACATCTTACAACAACATATATATGTGAAACAGCGTTTTGAGCACTCACCAATATAATGACCAAGTACTTGTTGTGCAAAGTGAATTTAGTGTATCTTTGTCAAAAATATCACTAAGAATTGACAATTTGTGGCAAGAATGTCTCTCTCACTAAATGTCGAAAATTAGTGTAAATATTGGATGTAATTTTTGTGTAATATTTTTGATAATTTTAATTTACATTTATATGGGGGTCTACGAGATTTCCTTTTTTTGAAGATAGACTCATTAATAGAAAGGGTCCCAGCTCTAAAACATTTGAAAAACACACTGCAAAGAAAATTTAAATCATCCAATTAGGAATAGAACTGAAAATGTGTATTTCTACTTACTGGTACACACCTATGAAAATTCAGTTTAAAGAGGTACCACTCCCAAAGTTTTGGCTTAGCAAGGCTTCTGAGTATCCATTGTTGTCTTAAAAGCAGTCAAAATGCTGCTGCCTCCTGCAACAACATTTTCATGTGAAACAGCATTTTGGGCACTTAATAATATGATGACCAAATACAGATCTAGGCTTGTTGTGCAAAGTGAATTGCATGAATCAAATTTATCACCAAGAATTGAGAATTAAAAACGTTACTACTTCTTTTTTTCACCATCTGATACTAACTAAATATAACAGCTACACAATGGCTGGATGTGGCCAAGAAGCAGGAATATCTATTGCAAACCTATGTAGTCATAGGGTTCAGCACAACAAGCAGTTAACCCTGTGTTAGTCTCTAAGGTTTTTTGGCACCCCACATTTTTTTTTAAATGCTTATAATTCCTAGGTGGCAACCTGATTATTTCTCTCTCCTTCCTGATTAAGTGAGGGCACTGAGTACATAGTGGCATAGTCCTGGTTCAGCTGCAGTGAAATATAGATGTCATTATCTCCTTCTTTTATATAAAATATACAACATAGGTTTATGTAATAAATTTAAAGTAATTATCATTTCAATTAATAATTATAGCATCTATTAATAATGGAGATTCGCTTCCGGTTTTTGTTTGTAACAAAAACTGCGTTACTGCTTATGTTACATTACCCAACACACAATCCAACGTCATAACATAGAATAGATATACTCAAAATGTGAGCATGAAACATTAAACAATCCTCATTGTTTCAATAAATAGATGCCAGGCATTATATATCTATACATATTCGATTAATTCAGCGGATGTAACCCTGACGATTCAGATAATGAAACTCGAGTAGGTTACTTTATATCCATTTCTTAAATAAATTTTGCTCTACATTGTATTGAGCACTTTGTATTTGTTTTTTCACAGTCTTAACCCCTGGATACTGTGCGCTCCCAACGATCGTACCCGTACCCACCGGTAAGCCACTACTCATACATATATCTATACATAGATTGTTTTATTCTAATATAATATTTAAAGTTATCGGAACTGTTTCCATTTCAAATTGTCTTTCTTTCTTTTTTTTACTCCTTTGATAAATTTGACGATTTTACATACTTATGGTACACACTCTATGACATTGAATTTTCAGCTCCCATCGCCTCAGGCAATATCTTTCAAAAAATTATTTTTACATTGCCTGGAGGGCGTCTTTTTATTTTGCTAGTTAGTTTAATTGATTTATATCATATTGTAACAGAAATTGAATCTTATGTTATTTTTTCATATTGTTTATCGTCATGCATATAAAAAAAAATATGAAGTATCATGTGGGTATTTTCCAAATAAATGTGATCTGAATCTGTTGAAAGGTGTGATATATTAAATGGTAATACAGAGAATAAGTGTGTGAAAATAGTTTAGTTCCAGTTAACTCACAATTGATTGGTATCATGTTCAAAGGCAATAAAGACAACCACAAACCAGTTCAGCATTAAATACAGAAAGGATAAAGTTTGAAATAGGTAAATCCAAATTTTATGTTTAAACAAGAAACATTAAAAGGTAATACAGAGTATAAACTGGTGAAAATGGTTTAATTCTAATTAACTCACTAATAAGGAATACACAATCTAGTTCAGCTTTAAATACAGAAAGGGAAAATTTCCCAATTGGAAAATCCAAAAAGTTAATCCAACATTGGCAAGATGTCCTTTTTCATGCAGACGTCACATTAAATAGATTACATTGAGTTTAGGATGTTTTATAATAATTTGAAAATTCATTTTTCCCAGAATGTAACATCAATGGCTATTCCTTTCAGATAGGAAATTGTTTCACTTATAACAAGAAAATAATATATATATATATATATATATATATATATATATATATATATATAGGGCCGGGTTAGCTCAGTCGGTAGAGCATTAGGCTAGAAATCACAAGGTTCCTAGTTCAACACCGGTCCTCACCAACAGCATTATGAGTAGCACAGGGATCTGTGCAGTAAAGTAAGGAGCTGGTGGTAGGTGTGGCGCTCCACCTCAGATGCAAAAACAATCTCCTTGGTCTAGCGTTAGTGAAAAGGGGATAGACTCCCTCGCTGATTGGCTGATACCAACATTAGGCCGCCCCGACTACTTTACTTTACTTTATAAATATATACATATATATATATATATATGACAGCTGCCGTAAAGGGGTGGTGTTTAAACTATTAGATATATACATTTGTTTATATATTTTACAATCACCAGAGAGATCCAGTCTGTAAACAGACGATCATTGCTTTATATATACTGGCAGTGAAAGTTGATTCAATTCACCCCTAGAGAGCTCTACTGAGTTTTGGGAGCATATAATAAGTCATCCACAGACACTGTGTTTCGGCGTTTTATGCCTCTTCAGTGTAGCTAGACACAACAACTACTTTGGACCAGGAGTGAAATCGGACTGACTTGTCATCTGTCCAATATTTTTTTTTTTTTCTTTTAAATCTATATTTATGATAAAAAATTTATAATGAATATTTATTTATTTATAAAATGTATTTATATTTAAAAAAAAAAAAAAAAAAAAGATATAATTCATTTTATTGTATTATATTAAATGAATAACAACCAGCTAAAAGGCAATCGGTCTGTTCATCAGTGACTGCAGAGATATACTAAAACAGCAGTATATTTTGTTAAATAATAACACTATATGCCTTTTTGCATTGGGCCGTGTGTAAACACTTCACCAGACCAACCATGTTTAAATGACACAGCAGGGTTAACACGGGGTTAATGAACATAATTTGTTTTTGTTTTTTTTTGTGGGTCAGTATTAAAATTCATAAACAAACAATGCCTATCTTGATGTGTAGAAAATGTAATTTTGCTGCATGTTGTAAAATTGATGTTACTAAAAATAAATCAGTTGAAGATGGGTATTTTTGCCCTTCACCACCACCACCATCACCACCACCACCTCCTGACCTTTTTACTTGGGATTAACTTTTTTTTTTTTTTTTTTTCTAGGCCAATTTGTTTTAGGCAAGATTTTCCACTCTGATCATAATCAGATTGAAAGAACATTCAATCACCTATCTAAGTCTATATATATCTATCTGTCTATTTCTATCTATCTATCTATCTATCTATCTCTCTCTCTCTCTCTCTCTCTCTCTCTATATATATATATATATATATATATATATATATATATATATATATATATATATATATAATAAAGTCTATATATTTCTATCTGTCTATTTAAGTCTATATATCTCTACCTATCTAAGTCTATATATATTTCTATCTGTCTATTTAAGTCTATATATCTCTACCTAAGTCTATATATATCTATCTGTCTATTTCTTTCTATCTATCTACCAAAGTCTATATATATCTATCTGTCTATTTCTTTCTATCTATCTACCAAAGTCTATATATATCTATCTGTCTATTTCTTTCTATCTATCTACCAAAGTCTATATATATCTATCTGTCTATTTCTTTCTATCTATCTACCAAAGTCTATATCTATCTGTCTATTTCTTTCTATCTATCTACCAAATATATATCTATCTGTCTATTTCTTTCTATCTATCTACCAAAGTCTATATATCTATCTGTCTATTTCTTTCTATCTATCTACCAAAGTCTCTATCTATCTATCTACCAAAGTCTATATATATCTATCTGTCTACTTCTTTCTATCTATCTACCAAAGTCTATATATATCTATCTGTCTATTTCTTTCTATCTATCTATCGATCTATCTATCTATCTATCTAAGTGTATTCTTTTCTATTTTAGTATATTATTTTTCATTTATCTATCTCAGTCTATTCGTTTCTATCTAAGTTTTTTTTCCTATCTCTCTCTCTATCTATTGAATTTTTGTCTATCACAGTCTGTTCATAGCTGTCTATTTCAGTCTGTTCATCTCTGTCTATCAATATTATTGTTATCAGCTATATAATGATCATTGTTGCATATATATATATATTGGATTTGTTAACCATCATCTTGGCAATATCAAGGAGCGATGTTGTGAAGCTCCTTTAAGAAATGTTATGTTCCTGTGAGAGGAAATAAAAATGTGAACAGTCTATTTGGTTCTCATTAACTGCATTTATTTATTTTTTCAAAAATGTGGTGATGTCACAAGATTATTCAAAAAATTTTATAAATTCAAATATATAACTTATAAGGTGTATTCTAGAGAAATTATTCAAAATTATATTTATATTATATGTATTTATTATATATACCAGCAAAATAAGAAAACGTCCTCTGGGCGATGTAAAAATAAATTTTTGAAAGATATTGCTTGAGGAGGTGGAAGTTAAAAATTAAATGTCTGAGAATTTGAACCATAAATCATGAAATCATCAAATTTATTAAAGGAGTAAAAAAAAAAAAAAAAAATAAAACAATTTGAAATCAAAACTAAGTTCTATTAACTTTGAATATCTATTAAAATAAAACAAACTATATATGAATATATGATACTGGGGATGTATCTATTAAAACTTGTTTTAAAAAACAATGAGGACTGTCTAATGTTGCATGCTTAAATGTTGAATGTATTTATTCTGTTATGACGATTTCGGGTATAGTGATGTAAGCAGTGACATAATTTTTGTTACAGACAAAAACTGGAAGCGAATCTCCATTATTAATAGATTTTAAGATAAAATAAAATTAACATCCATCACTGTGGTTTGATAGCAAAATCAAATTCAAGAAAAGTATTTGATAAACCATATAGAAAATGAGTATGATAAATTAAATATTTAATTAATATGAAAATAAAATATAAGTATGTGGGTTATTTCCTATAATTTCAACATAAACAAAGGGGAACACTCTTGACTGATAAATTATTCATTTATTTTCCCATTAACCTAACCCTAACCCCATCTTCTTTTTTCCTAGTAGATCAATAAATAGATAAATAATTTATCAAGAGTGGTTCCCCTTTGTTTATGTTGGAATTATAGGAAATAACCAATATATGTATATATACACACCTTCAAATATGTTTTAAAGATATCTGCTTATAATATGCTTTTTTGTTTTGAATGAAGATATTTTGTGTGGTGTGTGTGTGTGTGTGTGTGAGGGGGGTTCTTTCTCTCTCTTTCACCCCTTCCCCATTAGCTCAGTTGGTAGAGCATTTGCCTAGGACCCATAAGATTTCAGGTTTGATACTGGCCCTGGCAAACTCAGTGCATGAGTAGCACAGCTTGAATCTGTGTGGTAAGGTGGGGAGCTAATGTTAGGTATGGTGCTCCACTTTAGACGCAAAAACAATCTCCCTAGTCTAGTGCTACTGAAACTCCTGGCTGATACCAACAATAGGCCACTCCGCCAACTTTACAGTTAAAATTGCAAATTGTTGTCAAAATTAAAACAGAAAAATTTGGCTAGGGCATAGATTTTAATGAATTTAATTATTACTAAGGACACGATTTATGTTATTTTTAACTTAAATTTTAACTGTTAGTTGTGTTTAAGGAAAAAAAAATTGATAAAATAAAACAGATGAATGATAAAACTAGTCAGAATTAATAAACATGTACAAACAAAAATGTACTTTCTATTTCAATATTACAGGTGAGGCATGCTTTCCTTAAGTATGGATGACCAAAAGTGTAATAATCCGTGTTTTTTATGTTAATAAATTCTCAGAAAATATTTATCTCCCTTAAAAATTAGCTCTCTTGCAGCCCTCTGTAGGAAAATAACGTCCAATGAAAAACAGTTAAAAACACAACTAACGGTTAAAATTTAAGTAAAAAGTAATTTGGCATGATGAGGCACATTTTAACAGCTCCAGAATTTTTTGCCAAGGTTGTGAAGGGGATAAACAAAACTGGACTGTGATATACCAAAATCACCTGATACTCTCTGAGTACTACTCACCGGATTTGCCTCTAAGCTTTGGCTGTGGGTGGCGACATGTGATCCTTAAAACTAGATCCTTTCTCCAAACTGTTCTACAAAAATCAAGTGACAAAACTGCAAACAACCTACTGTCAAAATCAAGAAAAATCCTTGAAAAATATATAATAAATTTGACCATAACCTACCATATGGCATAAAATAACCCTGAAAGTGTTAACATGCCCTTAAAATCAATCAAATCAATCAATCAATCTAATCTTTGGTCTCAAGCATGATCTTGGAACCCATGGTTTTTAGGCCTACATGAATTTACCTGATCATCAAGTTTCTTGCAACCCAGGCAAAATATCTTGAACCATCTGATTACTATACTGTGATCAACTGCCGCTTCATCCTTTGCACAAGAATTATTTTTGGTTGAGTCCACAGCTTCATAGCCCAGTCTGAAATTGTAAAGCATAAGTTTCCGAATTGTTCATCTGTGCCACTTTCAAATCTCACACATTGAAGCAATGCAATACCCAATACTACCAAGTTCAGTGGCTAGCTTCCATAGCTTGGACTGTTTTGGTCACATAGTATACCACAAACTAACATGCACAAAAATATTGCAAAACTTTTTGACTCGCTGAAAAATTAGATGGTCCATGTTCATCTGTGCGACTTTCAAATCTCACACAATGAAACAATGCAATACGCATGGTACTACAAGTTCAGTCGCTAGCTTCAATAGCTTGTACTGTTTTGATCACATTATATATGCACCACAAACTAGCACTTACGAAAATATTGTAAAACTTTTGTCTCGATGAAAAATTAGATGGTCCATAAGCCTAATTTTCATATTCACAGTGTTCCCGATTTCTGTTATAAAATCATGACGTGTTTTTGTCCTGGTCACTTAGGTTTTGTAACAATTATTGATATAAGTAATCATTTTCGACAATTTTAGCTAAATTTTCCAAATAGACTAGTGTTGAATTTGTAACTCGTGATTTGTCCTTTTAGTTGATCTCTGTCAATGGTAAAATAGATCTGTTTGAAAATGATCAGTACTTGATAGAAATACTTGAAACCATATGAATGTGTGCAAACAAATTATTATAGAAAAATAAAAAGGGCAATGATCATTGAAAATATTGTTATTATTGCAATTAAACTTCGGCATTAAATGGCGCGTTTTTGGTATTATTTTTTTCTCTTTTGAAGATGTGCTCTTTTTTAACATGATTTATTTCATTGTTATAATTAAGAAATTCATAGAATTTTTTTTTTTTTAGCTTAGGCTCTGTTATTAAGGGAACAATTAAAATAAGTGACAATTTACAATTCTAAATTCGTTATAAAAGTTTAAAACAAGTGGGAGGATCTGTGATACCGAAATATTGGCCATACCTACAATATACAGTTTTGTTGAGGAACACTTGAAGTTTATTACTGCAACTTACATTCGACTCATCCCTAAAGATTAGACACACTTCCTAATCCCATCTTCATCATTATCATGATGATACTCATCCAGCTTTTTTGTAGTGAAATCACATCATGTAGTTTTGTCTTGGTTCACTAAGACTTTACATTAACTGAAGTTTATAAGAAATTATTTTAAACTGTTTCACACTAGTGTTGAATTTGTAACTCATGATTTGCCCTTTTAGTTGATCTCTGTCGACTGTTAGTAACTATTATGGACATGCTCCAATTGTTTTTCATAAGGGATAAAAAATAAGTGACAATTTGCACTTTTTAATTCGTTATATAAGATTAAAACAAGTGGGAGAAGCTGTAATACTGAAATATTGGCCATACCTACAATATACAGTTTTGTAGAGGAACACTTGAAGTTTATTAATACAACTTACAGTTGACTCATCGTTGAAATTTAGACACACTTCCTAATCCCATATTTATTTTCATCACGGTGTTCATCCAGCTTTTTTGTAGAGAAATCAAATCATGTAGTTTTGTCTTGGATAACTTAAACCTTACATTAAAGTTTATTACTGCAACTTACATTTGACTCATCCCTAAAGATTAGACACACTTCCTAATCCCATCTTCATCATTATCATGATGATACTCATCCAGCTTTTTTGTAGTGAAATCACATCATGTAGTTTTGACTTGTTCACTAAGACTTTACATTAACTGAAGTTTATAAGAAATTATTTTAAACTGTTTCACACTAGTGTTGAATTTGTAACTCGTGATTTGCCCTTTTAGTTGATCTCTGTCGACTGTTAACATAGTGACTATCATGGACATGCTCCAATTATTTTTCATTTTTACTGATGGTCTCCCAGGGTTTTTACTTTTACACAAACATCCTGTTGTTTCAAATTTCTTGTATGTATTTACCCAATCCCTCCACCACAAACTGGAGATGACACAAGGCCAACAACTTTGAATTCAAAGTTTTCTTTTTCCTAGACTGGTTGCCATAACAGTCTGCCTTATTATTTACGTATAGCTGGAAGGAGAATAGTTAGATGCATTGGTGCTAGCATGTCCATGTTTGTAGGTATCTATTTACCCAACCCTTCCACTCAAACAGAACACGACATGAAGTGTGAATTCAGAGTTTTCATTCTAGACCAGTTGCCATATCAGTTAACAAGCTCGGTCAGCCCTACTTTTTACCCATTGCTGGGGTGAAGAGAATAGTTGAATGCATAACTTTCTCAAGGGTATTAGCACTACATGATATGCAAACAGCCAGGATTTGAACACTGTTCACCAAATACATTTACTACTACAATAACCATTACACCACAAGCCTGTGAGTATTTCTGTGTGAGAGTGAGCTTATCGCTATGGGTATGTGTGTGTATATGTGAAGCACATATGTATTTACTCAACCCATAGGATACAACACCAGGTATTTTTTAAGTTCGGGTATAACGGGTTTGAATTCAGTTTTACTTCTCCTAGATTGGTTATCATACCATAGTTAAAGAAATCCAGTCTGCCTGACTAATTACCCATAGGTGGAGGGAGAATAATTGTATTCATACCTTTCCCAAGGGTATTATATCAAAATAAAAATAGATAAGACCCAACAGAATAGCAAGTATAAGATGTATGGAGAAAGAAACAAAACTGTTAATCATATATAATAAGCAAATGCAGCAAACTAGCTCAAAGGGTGTGTAGTGATTGTCTACCCCTGTTTGGATTGATGTGGGGCCTAGAAGAGTTATCTTCCCTTGTTACAGGTGTCTGCTGATAAGGGGCCAGAGTATTTAGTTAGCAAGCCACAAATTTTGAGTCCTCTTTTCCTGGGACAGTCAAACATTACACATGGATTAGACGCTTGTGTCTCTACCTTTATGTGGTGGGCTTTGCCCCCAGCCTGCTATAAGTAAGTGACATTCTTTCATGAACTCTTTATCACTTCTTTAAAATGTTCTACTTTCTTTATACATGTTTGTATACTTGTTAACTATGTATTCTTGTCTTGTATGTATTTTCTCTGTCGCTCATGGAATAAAGTCTGTTATTATTTTATAACATTGTCGGAATATCTTATGTACACCCATGTACCCTCGTAAGAATTTCCCAAAATGTCTTTTAAAATGCTGTTGTTTGTTTAGATTAATTCAAGCATACAAAATGCCTTCTCAACAGCTATAGGTTTTGGCACCCTGAGTATTTTACTACAAAACTGTATTTTAAGTATCAATATCTTAAATCTTACTCTTAGTGTCACTTGCCAAAAAAAAAAAAGGTTTAGGGTTAGTTTAATGAAAAAAAAAAAAAAAAATTGGGACCCACAAATTTTGTAATAAAACTTAATTTTAACTAGGGGGTTTAGGGTTAGGGTTGGGTTTTCGGGAAAAACGCTCTAAGATGGTTGTTTTTTTTTTTTTTTTTTTGCAAGTGACACTGCTTCAGCTATGGACTTCAATTTTAGCTGGTGTTTTTTTTTCAGCAGCCACCAGCTAGCGATTTTTGAGGCAGGAGGCCGGGATGGTTTTCCGCGAAGAGTACCAATTTGTGATTCTATTCATGCATATTTACACTTATGAATACATATGTAATTGTTTGTTTTTGTTTTTCCTAAATGTATGTTCATATCTACATTTATAATTGAAAAGAGTGTGTATGTCTATCATCTATAGCAGTGGTTTTCAAACTGTGAGACCACAGTTTGAAAACCACTGCTATAGATGACAAAAATTAAGGACCACAGGGTGTCTGCATTATCAACAGAAGGGGTCCATAGACACTGCAAAGATGTATTGAAAATTTATATAATCTGATTAGCAATAGGACTGTAAATTTGTATTTCTACTTACTAGTACACACCTATGAAAATTGAGTTTAAACAGCAACCACTTCCATTGTTGTCTCAAATGGCAGTCAAAATGCTGCTACATCTTACAACAACATATATATATGTGAAACAGCGTTTTGAGCACTTACCAATATAATGACCAAGTACTTGTTGTGCAAAGTGAATTTAGTGTATCTTTGTCAAAAATATCACTAAGAATTGACAATTTGTGGCAAGAATGTCTCTCTCACTAAATGTTGAAAATTAGTGTAATTTTTGTGTAATATTTTTGATAATTTTAATTTACATTTATATGGGGGTCTACGAGATTTCCTTTTTTTGAAGATAGACTCATTAATAGAAAGGGGTCCCAGCTCTAAAACATTTGAAAAACACAGTGCTGAGATTAGCGAGAATTTTTAGAAAAAATTTTTGACTTAGCATGGCTTCTAAATATCCATTGTTATCTCAAGTGGTCAAAATGTTGCTACCTTTTACAACAACATATTTATACAACAACATATTTATATTAAGGTAGCAACATTTTGACAACAACATATTTATGCAAAACAACATTTTGAGCACTTACCAAATAGAGAAGGCAAGAACATCTCTCTCACTAAATGTCATTACACAGTGCAAATATTGGATGTGATTTTTGCGAAATATTTTTTATAAATTTCATTTCTATTTATATGGAGGTCCATGTAAGTATATAAAAATTGAAAAAACAAGGTGTTAAGATGGTTGATATTTTAATGATGCAGGAGCTGACATTATAATGTTTTGGTTTGTTTTACAAACCATCGTCAGGACATTCATTTATATGGGGAAAAAAAACTTTAAAAAACAGTAGTTTGTAAGTGTATTGCGGCTTTAAAAACAAAACTTACAAACTACTATTTTTAAAGTTTGCTAAACTAACTGAAACGTTATGATGTGGCTCCTACATTAATATATCATTCATCAGAACACCTTGTTGTTTTTTCAATTTTTTATATATTTTCATACTGTCACCTTGGTTCTAAGTTTGGGTTGTTTTCTGATTGATGATTTTAATGGCATGTCAGCTTGTCTAGGGTTATTTTATGCCTAGAGGTTAGGGAATCACATTCATTGTGTATTTGTAGGAGTCCCTTTGGCATAGTGGTTACGTTTGAACTCCAGTCACACTATTGCATTCCCTTTCAGACTAATACTCTTGGGAAAGGTATGAACCTCTCTCATCCCTATGGGTTAAAAAGTGCTACTACTGTTCTTCTACAAGGATGGCTTTGGCATTAAATAACTCACAAAGGTTGATATGCCATTAAACAAAGAAACCAAACCAAACCAAACCAAGTAAATGTTATCAAAATATTATTTATATATTATCATGTGGTTACTTATTATAAGTGAAAAGTATTTTATTTTTTTTTTTTTTTTATTTATTTTTTTATAAATTAGAGGGGAAAATTTTAAAAGTGTTACACTATTCTTACAGGACCAGGTTAGCTCAGTCGGTAGAGCGTTTGGCTAGAAACCACAAGGTTCCTAGTTCGATACTGGACCTTGCCAACTCAGCATATGAGTAGCACAGGGATCTGTGCAGTAAAGTAAGGAGCTGATAGTAGGTGTGGCACTATACTTTAGACGCTAAAATAATCTCCTTGGTCTAGCGCTAGTGAAAAACGGATCGACTTCCTCGCTGATTGGCTGATACTGACTTTAGGCTACCCCAACGACATACTGTTGGATTCATTTCAATTTTTCCTGATATTAACGTGTGTGTATACATGTTGAATGATAATGACTGCTATCTTTATCACCAAAATTAAAACAACTGAAACATTCTGATTAATAAGTAATTCAATTTGTGAAAAATATACAAGATACGTAAGATGATCAAGTAGTAAGACATTTGTACATCATTGGATTATTGTGACAAACGTTGTTACAACACTTATGCCATTCTCTAGGTCTGTATAGCTACAGCAAAGTGACAAGCATAGTAAGATAACTAGTGACATATGCAAAGTAACACACACATGTAATCACTGACGAGATGTGATACACACACACACACAGTGTATATATATATATATATATATATATATATATATATATATATGTATATATATATAATCAGTCATCCACATACAGTCCTGTTTCAACGTATCACATCTCATCAGTGCACCTAGACTTTGGGAGCTACTTCAAGCCAGGATCAAAACTCGGCCGATTTATCATCTAACCACTGGGCTATCAGCCACCAACTAGCAGGAAGGGAATTTTTAGTGATGAATATATATATATATATATATATATATATATATATATATATATATATATTTTAGTGGATTGCCACTTAATGAGATGGCATTAACTTGATTAAAAATATGAACACTCTTTTATTCAATTATTGGTAATTTTCACCTTTAGTTGTCAAAATTTCTAGCAAATAAGGCAATTAGAGTAACCTCCCTTGACTTTCAATTTGAACTAAGCTGGTAGCTATTTTGAAAGTCTCATTGCAAAATAAACAAATCTTAGAAACTTTTTCAAAAACAATACAACTGCATGCTTTAACACAAAAATATCATAAAATGTGTTCTTAATAACAATTAAGTTCATTTCAGATAATTTTATGCTAGGAATTTAGCCGACTGACTTTCACTTTGAAACAAGACAGTAGCCATTTTGAATGTGTCTGTGCGAAATATACAAATCTTAATATACAAATCGTTTCAAAAACTATATAACTGCATGCTTTAACACAAAAATTTCATAAAAGGTGTTCTTGATAACAATTAAGTTCATTTCAGATAATGTGCACGCACTCAATTTTATGCTAGGAATTTTAACAACTAAAGGTGAAAATTATCCAAGTTTTCATAGAGACCAGTGCCTCTTGTTACCTGCACCAGGCTGTGGCAGAGATTCGGCTTGGGCAGGTGTATTTGCAAGAAACACCAGATCATCAATGTAGTCTGCATCAGTAATACTTTCTGTCAGATATCATCTGCTTCTTGCCTTTTTTAGTATGAATCTATTTTCTTTCATTAGATCTATTGATATTCATAGTACATGATCTAGGCAGACATACATAGATAGAAATACATCTATATGCGTACACACACTTAAATGAAAACATATACACACGTAAAGATTCACATCTGTATGTTAGAACACATATATAAACACATAAACATAGAAACGTCTTTCCTTCTTTCGTTCTTTTTTCTCTCTTTTTTTTTTTTTTCTTTTTGTTCCTTTTTCCTTCCTTTGATGAAGACTGCTATTGAAACGAGCACACTTCTGCTGCCCATCCTTAACCACCGGGAAGACAATCCCTTTGAGGAAATAGGTTAACACACTATTAAAGCATGCAGAACACTGTTGCACTTTGGGAAACACATAGTGACCTGAGTACACACACACACACACACGTGTATACATATATATACATACACACACACACACACGTTCACTATTTATATGCATATCATATGCTAGTGTGCATTTTGACAATGTGTATGTATATATATACATATGTATATATGTATATATGTATATGAACACATTGTATGTATATATATATGTATATGTATATGAACACATGTATGTATATGTATATGTATATATGTATATGTATATGAACACATTGTATGTATATATATATATGAACACATTGTATGTATATATATGTATATGTATATGAACACATTGTATGTATATATATATGTATATATATGTATATATATATGAACACATTGTATATATATATGTATAAACACATTGTATGTATGTATATATATGTATGTATAAACACATTGTATGTATGTATATATATATATGTATATGTATAAAACACTGTATGTATGTATGTATATATATATATATGTATATGTATAAACACATTGTATGTATGTATATATATATATGTATATGTATATTGTATATGTATATATATATATGTATGTATAAACACATTGTATGTATGTATATATATATATGTATATGTATAAACACATTGTATGTATATATATATATGTATATGTATAAACACATGTATGTATGTATGTATATATATATATATGTATATGTATAAAACACATTGTATGTATGTATATATATATATATGTATATGTATAAAACACATTGTATGTATGTATATATATATATATGTATATGTATAAACACATTGTATGTATGTTATATATATATGTATATGTATAAACACATTGTATGTATGTATATATATATGTATATGTATAAACACATTGTATGTATATATATATATATATATGTATATGTATAAACACATTGTATGTATATATGTATATGTATAACACATTGTATGTATAATATATATGTATATGTAAACACATTGTATGTATGTATATATATATATATGTATTATGTATGTATATGTATATAAACACATTGTATGTATGTATATATATATATATATATATATATGTATAAACACATTGTATGTATGTATGTATGTATATATATATATATGTATAAACACATTGTATGTATGTATGTATATATATATATATATGTATAAACACATTGTATGTATGTATGTATATATATATATATATATATGTATAAACACATTGTATGTATGTATGTGTATATATATATGTATAAACACATTGTAGTATGTATGTGTATATATATATGTATAAACACATATGTATGTATATATATATATATATATATATATACACCAGTTACATACACCCACCAGTCCACCAGTTGACACGTTCTCTTTTTGTTTTTTTTTGTTTTTTTTTTTGTTAATCAACACTAGGTCTGGTCTCCTAGCTGGGATAGGGTAATCCGTCTTTATCTCAATGTCCCAGGGAATTTTATGCCTTTCATTCTCAATAACAGATTCTGGTTTATGCATATACCATTATTATTATTATTATTATTATTAGGTTTTCACACATGCCGTAGCCGGTGGGTCACTGGAGGCTGAGCGACAGCAAGTGTGCTCAGGTCTCCAGGACTCTTCTAAGTATTTTAGCCGATCTTAACACTGCTGTAGCTTGGATGGTATTGATTCTTCCAGTGATTTCTAATATATATATATATGTGTGTGTGTGTGTGTGTGTGTGTGTGTGTGTGTGTTGA